>CM068841.1:54586742-55021742 GCA_028554795.2 Sinohyriopsis cumingii
AAGCAAACAAATTCCTTTCTCACTGTCAACAAGGACACACGTCGGTATCGCTATATCATTTATTTGGGAAATTACATTAATAGATCACTTATTGAAGGCAATATTATGATACATATTACTTAAAATTGCAATTACATGAATTAACCTTTTCTTCTTCTTTCTTACATTCGTTGATACTTTCATCTCATCTTCGTTTCTGTATTTAATAGATGCCTTCTTTTCTCTTATATTTCATATACATGTATAATTACTAAGCAAATCGTTTTTAATATTACTTATATATTGTTTTTTCTTTCATTCCCGGAACACACTGCATTTAAAAGAAGCTCACGCCGCATGTAATGAAACAAATGTATTCTGGTGTATTTTTTTGTAATAAATGTATATATTAAGGTATGTACATGCGATGGTCAATCGACGAAATGCAAATTAAACTTATTATTGCAAGTTATGCTCGAACAAACAAACTATATTTAAACATTGTCTATTCATCATAGATGATTCACCAGTAAAGAGCTCGTATGAGTTACCGTATATAGGAATCTATATATCTCAATATTACACAATGTTTATACTATTGATCTCAACATAATGCTCAATGAGTAATCAAGGTAAGGCTTCCCTGTTTACTTGATCTCCACGGTCGTTTTAGGATTGTCATTTTTTCCAAGAAGGCTGTCATCTTTTTTCCAAGAAGACAGTGTGCTATACAAGAGTAGAGCATACGGTACAACATTTAGGACAGGGACATAACTTGACAAATGAAGGCAAATATCTGGTTCATTGATCAAGCATTCATTTTAAGTTACACTCCTACAGTGTAACTTTGACTACTCCTGTCCTTCGTGATATGCCAGGATTGGGGAAAAATATTTTATTAAAAAAAAATCCAAATAGCTCAAAATAAAACAAAGATTATATAGGTAACTTTGAACACAGACCTCACATCGTAGATTTAAGGGGGTGGGTGTGGGTGAGAGACACGCCTAGTGCTAACCCAAGATTCCCATCAAATAACTTTTTTTCTGTCTGGAGGGAGGGACACAGAATTAAGTTTTGCCGGGGGAGGGGGCCTATACTTTCTAGATACGGCACTGAAGCGTATGAATGCTAAAAGAGGCGGCTGAAGTAAAATAACTAAAGCTAAATCATGATCGGCAAGTTCGTTGTTTTTTCTTTTATTTTAATGATTGATCCAATTAATCATTTTATGAAGAACAGTTTAAAAAGCGATCTTTTCATACAGGATGTTAAGTCGCGCCTTATTTGAAACAAAGCAAATGAAGAGAACATATTTCAATATTTTGCTAAAATGAATTGTTTTCATAGACATTTGTTTAATAAAATTCTTAGATCAGCTTTTCAATTTTTAACACGAAATTATTATTTTGTATTCAAGAGATATTTTTTAAACTCTAAAATCCGCTTTTAAATTTGTGACAAGAATTTATAATTTTGTAGCTTAGTCAAATATATAATTTTAATTTGCAGATTGTACCTGTCCCAACATGCCGATCCTTCAGGACCAGCTTTTGCAAAGGTTATCTTTAGTAGATCCTAGGTAGTGACTCTTCTAAAAATTTGTATTTTAAATTCCTTCGTATCATGAATAAATGAGCATGTCTAGTTTCAATGCAAACAATATGAGAATTAATCACTCTTTGAGACGGCTCCGTGATGTGTAGAGTCATTTAGTTACCATAGTATTGCCCAAACAAGTTCCTGTCGCTTGTTACTTTATGAAAATTCTATTAGTTCTTGTGCTTTCTTGGAAACAAATATTGTTCGAACACCGTGAAGATTTCGTGTAATCATGTGCTGAAAAATGGCTTTAAATCCTACAACAACAACAACAACAACAACAACAACCTTCAACGATGACTTCACTGTGAAGTATTTTTCACACAGGTTCACTGTCATTTCTTTGAGAGGCTGGACTGCAAGCAATGCGGCATGCGACATAACACAGATTTCACGTCCGGATCATCAGTAGGACTTATTACTCACTGTGCATTGTCGCCGAAATTCACACAGACAACCAAACCATAAGCTCATATTTTAAATAATAAACAATTACCTTTAAATCCATACCAAGACTGGATCACCATCAAAATGAGAGAGGACAAATGCACTAACATGTACTAATTGTGACCTCATCCATAATCTTACAGCTTTCATTGGTTCGCCATGAAATGTGGTAAAAACATCTAATCTCACAGCTTTCGTTGGTTTGCAATGAAATGTGGCAAATGTTATGATCATCTGATGACTTTCCCAATGATGCACTATAAGAAAAATGTCGTCAGAGTAACTACTGCAGTTATCAGTGGATTGCTTTGAAACTGTGGAAATATTATGATCACCACCAGTACACATTTATGTTGATCAAAAATTGTATTCGCACCAATTTCAAAGAGTCATGGACTTTTGTTAACCGCATTCTCAAAACCAGGATATGGCTAGCGATGAGACGCGGGAGAATAGCTGGTAAATGTGATACAATACGACCTTAAAATATAAAGTGCAAAGAGCACGTTATGATCACATTCTCTTGTACACTGGTATCTGTACAAGTTATACAATTCACGATCAAGGAATGCTTGTCCTGTTCTTTGAAAAAAGATAAGGTTCTCGCTATTCCGTTAAGACTGTCCTGTTCAAGATTGCATGTATAATGCAAACATCTAGAACACGGATATCACTTGACACAATTGTAACCTTTCTAAGGCCGTAAGGACTTGATACAATTACTATAACCCCCAAAATACGGTTGATTTAAATATCCGCATTCATTTAAATATCCGCGCCCAATTAAACACACACACACCCAATTAAACATCCGCACCCACGACTTGGGAGAAACCAAATGCACTGAAAAGGCTGCCAAACTATTTTTAATATAGGAAAAAGAGAATTATTTTCTTCAAGAACAAAGTGTGAAAATGAATTGGAATTGATATATCTAAGTTGCCGTACACACTTAATATGGGTACATAATATATGATGCTTTCAAATAACTGTCCTGCGTGGATTATCTACAAATACTATACACAAATATTGTCACTTCAATAATGTATGACAAACAATGATTATGAATTTAGTCCTTTTCAACTTCTTTTGGATATACTGTACGTGGACCATCTCCCTTCAACAGAAGTTTTAAATATTAATCTTCGTGAATATGTTTCTGATTTCTAATATAAGTTGTCGAAGTCTTGTGAAAAAGCAGAAACTAATCTTCACTCTACTCAGTTAAATTTGAAATAAAGTTATGACGAAATTACAAAGGAAAATAATTATCAGCCTGGTTACAGAGGTCTGGCTCCTTTGCCCATTCCTCCAAATTGTCTTCAGGCTCTTTTGGCTAAGTACTATGGTCCTTGTACCACTGAAAAGAACGTAAGTAACTTAGAACGTAAGTAACTTAAATTATATAATTAACATTCCTGGGAGGTGAAAACAAAAACAACTTTGCCACATAAATATGTTAAAGTAGAATGTTGATAGAAATAGCCAGATTAATAACGCAGTCAATTTAGTTCTGCCTGTCCCACACAATGAGGATTAGGGCAATGAAATGCAACTGAACTATAGTGACTTTGGTGTAACCTATCTTTGGATTTCATAAATTATAAATAATCTGGACCAGAAACTTTCACATCTGCAGCAACAATGCAAAAATACTAATAACATCTATTACTTGAATGTGAGCACTTGTCTCCAAATGTTCCAACATGAACCAATAAAATCAACCATGAAATTATAGATTCCACACCTGTGAAACAGCACCTATACAGGATCAATACATTCGCAAACTGGTCTTTTTGAGGAAAAAAATTCAGTATTTGCAGAAGAGTGATCTGATAGAACAAAGTAAAAGTGATTGGAGTTAACCATGCATTCTTGTGCCGAATTTATTTTGCCAAGTACTGCTGACTGGATTGACAAATTTGAAAATGCAAAATAAATCTGTTTGACCTTTTGAAAGGATTCTGGCGAACTCTGCTCACGGACATGGCGAAGGAAAAGTCGACTTTCCTAACTCCTTATTGACTTTATCAATATAAATATCGTTTGGGATGACAGGTCCTCTTATACTTTCCGACGTTTGGGATGAAAGGTCGCCTTATACTTTCCGACGTTTAATGAAAATAATTAGATCTGGTCTAGATAATTGTGACGCTTACATCGATTACGTCATCATTTATAACAACACCAGGGGGCAACCTACAAATATTACGAACTTCTGAGAGAGTGTCGGGTGTAAGGTCAAGTCGTTTACATTTGCAACATGCTAAGTGGGGAGAATTTTGGTATACCTCTATGTTACTTTCATGTACGGTGGCTGACATTTCTTTGTATAGGTGGCGCTCTACAGTTTCGTATTTTCCATTAGGATTTTAAAGAAAAAGAATTTCCCCGGCTTTCCTCACTGGTTATACTGGCTATTTAAAAAAGAATTTGTATATCTTAGGTATAATTAAAAGAACCTTTAATTCCCTTTATTTTGGTGTATGATTGATGGGTGTACTATGGGTTATAGAGTATACAGCTTGGCCTTACTTCAAATGTGCATCTTTCAAAAAAGTGCTAGCTCTACTTGGACATTTGCACTTCCTGAACTTAAGAGGTAAATTGTATAAAAAAGAGCCGATAACTTTTTTTACATTTTATATATTTGGTAATTCATTTATTGCACTTTCAGAAGCTGGTATTGTCTAGTCTGGCAAAATTCATTTTCCCTATTTTAATAGCTGCTATGTATAGTGTACTTTAGACTAATTCAGGCTGATTTTTAACACAAGGGAGCAGTCATTTTAGTTAGCGGTGTGCTTAAATCATGTACAATTTCCAAAAGTACAATATCCAAAGAAATATCATCCACATTACATTACTGTAGCATATAGGTATGCCAACATTCTCTCCATTGTGCATGTTTTAAATGCGAACTACTTCACCTTACATACGTCACTCTCTCTAAAGTACATATTAATTGGTGAGCGCCCCCATATTGTACTTGTGCAATTTGTGCATGACCTAAGCACTCCTGTAACTAAAATGACTGCTCCCTTGTGCTCAAAATTCTTTGAGTCTGAATTAGTCTCAAGTACACAATCTTCAGCAGCAAAAATTAAAACATGGAAAATGAAAATTGTCAACTAGACAATACCACCTTCTGAACGTGCAACAAATATAAAAATACCAAATAAATAAAATGTCAAAAAATTACGTCAATATGGATGCAAGTTTTGAACTCTTCAAGCAATATTAGTTGCCTGAGGTTATTGTAGTCTAGACCAACCTTCTTGGCTGAGCACCACCGATCAGATAATTGTTTGTCTTTTCTCTGACATGAATCTGTCCAGTTTAATTTTTGACAGTTCCTAAACCTTTGTCTATATGCCTCTGGCACCAACTCATAACCCTTCAAGACATATTCCTTACTCACGTCATAATCAGCACTTTGTTATACGTACAGGGAAGTGTAGACTTCAGAGCGTTGCCAGTGAGGACACTTTTTAACAAGAGAACAATGTTGTCTTGGCCTTTTCAAATTTTCAGTAAATGAGGGAAATATTTATTTACTATTTTTCTTTAAAAATGTGTGCTAACCTAATATTTATAGTAACGTCAAAACCTAAACTTTTCTGTAGGGGTGTATTCTCTTGCAATTCTAATTATTTTAGTTTAAATTTCATTTCTGTCTTTTTTTATTTGCATTTCCCGTTCTCTCTGCTCTTTCTGCTTTCTGGAACTGAAGCTTTCGTAAGTCTGGTATTTTAATTTCAATTATATTACTTTCATTTCAGAACAAGATACAGACTTACTAATAGAACTAAAGCACTCATGTCCAAACATTTTTTTGTAATAAAGTGTGTGTGTGTGTGTGTGCGTGATTTGAACTTTTAACGTATCTTTAAATAAATTGCAGTCATACCGCTACGATGTCTGCGGTGTGGCAGTTTATAGCGATGTCTAGCCATGGGGCATCAAACCGCATATATGTATTATCACGTCCCATTATCGAAGCCTTCACCTTCTAAAGATCGTCTTGTCTGGCAACCGGCAGCATTTCACCCGTTTTTGGGAGGGGGTGCCACCAGACAGATACCCCCCCCCCAACTTTTCCAAAATAAATAAAAGTGTTGTTATCCATGTATCCCCCAAAGGTATGTATGTTTGGGAATTTCATAAAAAGAATTTTGATCAAAAGGTTATTTATTGTTCTAGTGTAATCTAAAGAGCTGTTCATCTGATTGTGGATTTGACTTCCAGTATCGGAATCTCTTTGATTGTTTATTGAGCGATGTTTGCTAGAGATATCGTGTATGCTATGTGTGTCTTTGGTATATCTTTTGTATTCTGTAGAATTGTATGTAGGGACGACATACTTAATCAAGGTATATCCCCAGTTGTCTTGTCATATGATAATTCTTTGACGTTATGTAAAATCCATGTTGGTTTTCTATGAATTCTCATTATATTTGAAAATTTTGAATTTTAATTAGATTTTTTGTTGGCATCCGTTGGTCTCGATAGACGATGGAAGTGCGCCTATGAGAGTTGTCCCGGTTGGTGGTTGTTCAGCGTCTTCTGTAGCTATGGAGCCCAGCAAGGGAGTGGCAGTCCCAGCTGCACTTGATGCGCTTAAAGGCTGAGTCTGGTGTGGGTTGAACTTCCTCTTAGATATCGTTTTATCAGCTAGCAAGCGTAGCTTGTTATTGCCGGTTTTCATGCCAGTGATCAGAGCGTGTCGCCAGCTGGACCTGTCTAGAGCAAGCTCTTCCCAGGTGTTGACATCGATCTCAATGGCTTTGATGTTGCGGTTGCAGACATCCTTGAAACAGAGATGTGTCGACTTTTGCCAGAGGAAAGTTCTGAATAAAGAAGGTCTTTTAGGATCCGGCGGTAATCCATCCGACGCACATGGCCCAACCATTTGATGCGATGTTGGCGGATGAGTGTGACCATGCTGGGAAATTTGGCACGTTCAAGCACCTGGTTTATGCGACTGAGTCATCGCATGTGAAACGCGTTCAGTCTTTTCTCTTCTGACGAGTACAGAGTCCAGGTTTCACTGGCGTAAAGAAGAGGCTTAGCACGCAGGCATGGTACACGGAGAAGGTTGTGTTCAGGGTCAGCATGATGTTGTTCCACACTCACTGCGACAACCTAAAAAGAGTTGTTGATGCCTTTCCAATCCGCTTGCTGAGCTCAACATCGAGCGACAGGTTATTGGTGATAGTAGAGCCGGGGTACGTGAACTGACTGACTACCTCACGTTTGTAGCTGTTGATGATGATGCTTGGGGGTTCCGCATTCGGAATTCGGAGCCATCACGATTGTTTTCTTTAGGCTGATGGTTAACCCAAACTCATCGCATGATTTAGCAAAGCGGTTCATCAGGTGCTGTAGCAACGCTTCTGTGTGAGTGGCTAGAGCAGCAACGTCTGAGAAGAGCATGTCCCTGCTTGTTGATTCACACACTTTGCTCATTGCTTTTAGTCGTGCCAGGTTATACAGTCTGCCGTCTGATCGTGTTTGCAGGTAGATCCCTTATGTGGACGTCTCAAAGGCGTGCTTGAGCAGGACAGCAAAAAGGATGCACAAGAGCGTGGGGGCAAGGATGCAGTCCTGTTTCACTTCGCTGCGGGTGTTGAAGGTGTCTGGTTTTGAGCCATCGTGCTGCACTGTGCCTTTCATGTCATCGTGGAAGGACTGGATCATGCTTAACGGCTTCGGAGGGCATCCAATCTTCGTCAGGATTGCGAAGAACCCATTTCTATTGACCAGATCGAACGCCTTTGTGATGTATATAAAGGCCAAGAAGAGGGGTCTCTGTGGTTCTCTGCATTTCTCCTGAAGTTGCCTGACGAAGAAAATCATGTCGATTGTGGACCTCTCTTTGCGGAACCCGCACTGAAATTCTGGATACACTCTGTTAGCAAGCGTTTTCAGTCTGGTCACGATGACGCGTGCGAAGACTTTACCCACGATGGTGAGAATGCTGAGAAGGGATATGCCCCTGTGGTTGTTGCATTCACTTCTGTCGCCTTTTTTCTTTTACAAGGTTACGATGTCGGCGTCTCTCATGTATTGAGGAACTGCACCCAGTACTGGCAGAGGAGATCGTGCAAGTGTGTGAGAAGCAACCTGAAGCCGCACTTAATGGCTTCTGCTGGGACGCCATCCTTCCCTGGGGCTTTACCTAAGTACAGTTTCTCTAAGGCCTTCTTTAGTTTTGCTACAGTAGGTTTCTCGTCCATTTCGGCCAAGAGAGAGAGAGAGAGAGAGAGAGAGAGAGAGAGAGCTTTTCAATGGCATTGAGGGCATCGTTGGTCACGTGGTTGTCTCTGGAGTACAGTTCAGAGTAGTACTCTATCCAATGCTACATCTGCTTACCTTTGTCCTGGATGGTATCGCCTGCAGCATACTTCAGTGGTGCTGACACTTTCATCATGGGACCCATTGCTTTCTTTATGCCATCATACATGCCTCTGAAGTTTGAGATATATGCTGCTGACTGGATGCTCTGACAGAGCTGGAGCCATTATTCAATGGTGCCCTGCCGTGATAACCTCTGCACTGTGCTTCTGGGAGACCAGTATACCTGTAGTGTCCTCTGGCAGGCGGGTTGCTTGTATTCCAGATTAACACTGCAATGCTCTTCTATGGCTTAAGTGATTGTGGCTGAGTTAGCCTCAAACTAGTCGTTGGTCTTTAACTGCTTTTTACCAAAGATCCGTGTGGCTTGCTGTACACAGTTTCTCTGGTATGATCCCATCCCTCTTTGACACTGCCGTTGGGATGTTCCGAATAAAACGTCTTGGAAAGACCATATGTGAATTCCTCAGCCTTGTCTGAATATGACGTATTGTTCACATCAATGCCTGGTTTACCCTCTTGCCTAGAGCAGTGTATCTTCTTTGGCTGACGCTTCATTTCGCAGCACACCAGCGAATGGTCAGTGTCGAAGTCAGCGCTATGGAAGGTACGGATAAAATGCACACGCTTTATGGCAGACCGTCTCGTAATGATCAAGTGCAGCTGGTGCCAGTGTTTGGACCGGAGATGCCTCCAAGACACTTTATGCTTTGGCTTTGTCTGAAACAACGAATTGATGATGCTTAGGTCGTGGTACAAGCACATCTCTAGGAGTCGCTACCCGTTCTCATTCATCTTTCCAATGCCAAGAGAGGAAGACAAAGAGTCATGGTCGGTACCCACCCTAGCATTGAAGTCGCCCAGTAATATCAAGTTCTCATCCTTGGGAATTTTGTTGATGAGCGAGTTTAACTCGTCGTAGAACTCATCCTTATTATCTGGGGTGGCGCTTAATGTGGGAGCATAAACGATTGACAGGCCCGTTTGAGGTGTGGAGGCAGAGGGACATCAGTCTTCCGTTTCCTTGTTTGCAGGGTTCTATTATTCTCAGCAGAGAGTTCCTGACGGCGAATTCAACTTCAAATTCCATGGCTTTGTCTGCGCTCTTTCCTTGCCAGAAGAACACGTAGTTCTTTTATCTGGGGGACCTGAAATCTGGTAGCCGTGTCACCTGTAGTGCGGCGATATCGACCTGGAGTCTTGCAAGTTCGTCGTTGATGACTGAAATCCTTCGAATATCGCTGATTGCCTGGAGATCGTCTGAGAACCCAGTTAGCATGGTCCGGACATTCCAGGTACCTAGCTTGAGGATTTGAGGTTTCCTTGTTGGTTTTCTTTTGTTATTTCTTGGTGCAGTAGTTGCAGTCCGCTTGTCAGGTACTCGCGTATCTTAAACCCTATGCACCCAGCAAGGCAGTCGAACTGCGACGGAAAGGCACCTTATTGGCTGGGGGCTGCCCAGCTTGAGGAGGGCGGTAGCTGTCCAGTGAGACCTGTTGGTCTCTCCCACCGTCGAAAGCAACCCTTGGCGTTTGACTCTACGCCAATCAAGCGGAGACTTATAACGGTAAACTGCTGCTTCCCGTGTTATGTCGACGCTGTGAAGCGAAGCTGGAGTGTCCTCTCCAGGGCGCAATCCTACGCAGGGTGATGGAAAATCATCTGTTGCCCATGCAGATGATTCACACTCTCCACGCAGATGATGAATCCAATGGAAAGGACAAGCCGATACATTTTGACAAGCACCGGTGCCGAATATGATATTTTGAAAACAAAATCATAGTGTTGTATGTGTGTGTTCATTGTGTGTCGTTTCTTCTTATATCTTAACTTGTATCAAATCTGAGAAAACGTTTATTTACTATTTTCTTTAAAAGTGTGTAACAACCTAATATTTCTAGTAACATCAAAACCTGTATGGCTGTATTCCACTTGCCAGTTCTAATTCTTTTATTATTACTTTAATTTCCATGTCTTTTTTCATTTTAATTTCCCTTTCTCTCTGCTCTCTCTCTCTCTCTCTCTCTCTCTCTCTCTCTCTCTCTGCAGCTACGTTTGTCTTTCTACTTTCTGGAACTCTATTTCCATCTGGTATTTTGGTTTCAATTACGTTACTTTCATTTCCGAACCATATACAGACTTACTGATCAAACTAAAGCACTCACATGCAAACAATTCTTTTAAATTTCTAGCAAATAATGAACCAAATATTTTTTATTTCATGCCTCCCTAAAGTGTGCACATACGCGCGCGCTTGTGTGTGTGTGTGTGTGTGTGTGTGTGTGTGATATGAACGTTTAACGTATATTTAAACAAACGTTTAGTCATATCACTACGATGTCTGCAGTGTGGCAGTTTATAGCGATGTCTAGAAATGGGGCATCAAGCCGCAGACATGTAGCATCATGTCCCATTAACGAAGCCTTCGCCTTTTAAATCATATTGTCTACCTACCGGCAACAATTCACCCCTTTTCAAGTTCTCCACTTCAGATGACTTTGTGAAAGCTTGTTAGTTTCACAATAGAATTTTCAAATATATGATATTATATTACGTGGAATTTAGAAGATTCCGAAACAAAGTCAATTTAAAATTTTAAAACAAATTGTTCTAAACTACTTTAGAGACATTCATCTGACAGTAGAGAGCCCTCAATGTTTCGTTACGACCTTGTCATTTTAAACTAAGTGACTAGAAAGAGCTCAAACCAGCAAGTTTTGTTGTTGTTGTTGTTGTTGTAGGGTTTAACGCCATTTTTCAGCACAAGATAGGCTATACATGGCGGCCAGTATTAATGGTGGAGGAAGAACCCAGGAAATCCCCGGAAAGAACCACCGACCCTCGAGAAGCTACTGGCAAGCTTTCTCACATACCCACATTGGCCGAATCCGAGCAAGTTTTGTAACATTTATGAAAATAATCTATTTCACTCGAATACAATGTGAAAATTTAAAAGAACTTACAGTATTGTGAATTGAATCCCCAAAAGTCTTAAAAGTTCTAACGCAGGTTTAATTTATTATGTTCCAATATAATTCAACTAGTGTTCACACTAACTTCCGATTTTGAATATGCCAGTACCCTAAAAAGTGCCAATGGCATGGAATGTGGTGATGGGTTACCAGTATTTTGATGCATAACAATAAAATAATCCAAAATGTTCTCCACTGAAATCATTATAACTCCATGTTAATGTTTTAGTCTAAGAGTATTATCGAGCACTTTGTATTTCCAGTGAATAATACTTTAAATAAATAAATCCACCCAAACTAAAACTGAACAAAACAATAAGACTGATTCTGCTTTATAAGTTAAAAGCGAAACTGTATTACTCTAATGTAAACAAGTCTATGTAACCCTTTAGTTGAACTAGGTCGCAATTACCGTTTTCTGTCAATACTCTTTTCTGAAAGTTTCTAAGGGCATAATTAAGACTGTATCTTTAGCTCAAACTTAAGTAAATATGTTTCCAATTAATAATAATCTATATATTTAACCTATTCTCGTAGAGAAACATTAGCTATGTATTATGTTGTTTACTATATAATTGTCTCTGATCAGGTACAACATTAACTCGATATGGGACAAAAATCAAGTACAAAATACAGATATACATAACATACAATCTTATAAGAAAAGCTAACAAAAATAAATTAAATATACGTAATAATATTGACAAGTCACCTTTCTCACGCAATTTCTAGATGTGCGCATTATACTGGTTTACGGCCGTATTTTTTCTGTTTGTAAGGTACTTCTATAGTTTTCGTCAGCAAGGAATGTACGGAAATTCCCGAGTAATCTGGTTTTGAATTTAATGGTACTGACATTGTTATCTTTCATGACAATATAATTAGAAACAAATATTAGTATGCTTATGCAAAACAGCTGCATTTGTCACAAATTAATTTTGAATATCACAAGTATAATTATATTTATGTATCTTTCGCTACGTTTTTGACACGTTTCACTTATTCCAACGTGGTGCCCCTAAAAAATATTGTGAAAGATATCTGGCCAAATCTTATTTTTAGAAATTAATTTTAAACATTTCATATTTTATTAATTAATTAGCGTGTGTTACTGTGTTAGTTACATCTGTCTTTGTGAATCATCCTCTGAGTTTCAGTAGAGCAATTGTTTTATTTAATTAACCGCTCTGGTGGCCTAGTGGTGAGAGCGTCCGCTTTGGATGCGGAAGTTCGCGGGTTAGAACCTCAGACGAGTCACACCAAAGACTTATAAAAATGGTACTAACAGCTCATTATGTACTTTTGAGAGAGTGACTTATGTAAGGTGAAGTTGTTTGCATTTAAAACATGCACAATGGAGAGAATGGTGGCATACCTCTATGCTACATTAATGTAAAATGTGGATGATATTTCTTTGAATATTGTACTTTTGGAAATTGTACATGATCTAAGCACACCGCTAACTAGAATGACAGCTCCCTTGTGCTAAAGAATCAGTCTGAATTAGTCTAAAGTACAATATATACAGCAACTATTAAAATAGGAAAAATGAATTTTGTCAGACTAGACACTACCATCTTCTGAAAGTGCAATGAATGAATACCAAATACATAAAATGTGAAAAAAGAAGTTATCGTCTCTTTTTGATTCAATTTACCTCTGAAGTTCAGGAAGTGAAAATGACCAAGTGGAGCTAGGACTTTTTTGAAAGGTGCACATCTGGAGTAAGGTCAAGCTGTATACTCTATAGCTCATATTACACACATCAATCATACACCAAAATAAAGGGAATTAAAAGTTCTTTGAATTATCCTAAGATATACACTGTCTTTTTAAATAGCCAGTATAATCAGCGAGGAAAGCCGGGAAAATTCTTTTTCTTTCAAATTCTATGCAAAATGCGAAACTGTAGAGCGCCACCCCAGCATTAAAAGGTTAGTGTTAGGACTGGTCGGACTGGTGTCAGGATAATGTGACTTTGTGGGACATGTCACTAACAACTGTCGCACAGCAGACATCGTAGCAATATGTCTGAATAAATATTACACCTACGTTAAAAACCCAAGTCCTCTATATATTTTCTCTTATGTTGAGTAAATGTTTTTTTGTGTCACTTGTCCTCTCTGATAGATATGTTGCCCTGTGTTGGTATCCAAAGAAAGTTTGTATGCCTGTTATATAAATAGAGTAGCTAGTATATTGTAGGTTTCAGTGTCAACACTTCCAATTTTTTATGAACAAGCCATCATTTGTGAGTACATTCTTTTAATGACAATCAATCAAGTATGAGTACAGTTTTATGGACAAGCGATCAAGTATGAGTACAGTTTTCATGGGCAAGCGATCAAGTGTGAATACAGTTTTTATGGACAAGCGATCAAGTGTGAGTACAGTTTTATGGACAAGCAATCAAGTGTGAGTACAGTTTTTATGGACAAGCAATCAAGTGTGAGTACAGTTTTTGTGGACAAGCAATCAAGTGTGAGTACAGTTTTTATGGACAAACAATCAAGTGTGAGTACAGTTTTATGGACAAGCAATCAAGTGTGAGTACAGTTTTTTTTACATAGAAGCGATCAACTGTGAGTACTGTTTCTAGTATATGGTTACTCGTCAAGTGTTAGTTACAGTTTTAGATTACACAATAATTAATGTGGGTGGCGATTTTCTTTTGTTTTATTTACCACAAGATAATTAATAGCTTGTTCAAGAATATACTGAATATAATACGGTGTTATTTTGCTGTAAATCAAAGCAAGATCTTTTACCACCTATTGACAGGCAGATTCTTTTCACAAAAGATTTTGCGCTTTTTGACTTTTAGTTTTTACGCCAACTACTCTTACAGTTTTCTAATAACCACAATGACACATTATCTATATCTGAGTCATCATCAGAATAAGGACATATTAACAAATCACTGTGTCCATTATCGTCATCATCTGGATATTGTCATATCTACAAATCTCTGTGTCCATTATCGTCATCATCTGGGTATTGTCATATCTACAAATCACTGTGTCCATTATCGTCATCATCTGGATATGGTCATATTAACAAATCACTGTGTCCATTATCGTCATCATCTGGATATGGTCATATCTACAAATCACTGTCTATGTTGTGGCCATCATCGGAATAAGGACATATTAACAAATCACTGTAGATGTTGTGGTCATCATCTGAGTATGGTCATATCTACAAATCTCTGTCTTTGTTGTGGTCATCATCGGAATAAAGGCGTATCTACAAATCACTGTCTATGTTGTGGTCATCATCGGAATAAGGGCATATCTATAAATCATTGCGTCCATTAAGGTCATCATCGGAATAAGGGTATATCTACAAATCACTTTGTCCATGTTTTTGTGATCATCAGAATATGGTCATATCAACAAACCACTGTGCTCCTCTTATTTGCGTTCGAGTTTTTACTCATTTTTTCTTAGTGTAATGTAATTTTGTTTACTAGTAATTTGATATTTTCAAGAATATTCAGATTGACTTGCATCTTTTCATTAATACCTAATAACAGAAACACTGTTTCTATTTTTGACTTAGTTCCCGACCTTGATTCAGAATTAACTGAGACAAGTAAACAACTTTTTATTTTTATTTTATTCTCGGAGTAAAATGATTGGTTTTATCAAGGTCATACCTTATTTTACATGTAAAAAGCCTCTATTTCGCAATTCTGGGTTTTCCGAAATTGTGCGGTATTCAGGTATTATACTGATGTCTATAGAGAAATTAATTACTTGGGCTTTTACACTGGAACGTGTTTGTTTGTGACCACTTTGAAGTTAACATTTTAATTTTTTTTAAAAATTATTTGGATTCTAAGAGATTAATTCTTTTTCATGGCTATATTTGTGTGCTCGTACATAATTCTTGGACAAAGACATTTGTTCAAAGTTTATTCGGAGTTCAAACACTGGAATATTATTTTCTGTGGTTCATAAAGGACTGTACACGTCAGCTCTACACTGGCTACAGTATACGTTACCGCCTTCCAGTTTGGATTTTTCGTCGGGACTCAACTTGAATACATTAGATCTTTTCATTACTAGGATTTAAAATTTAAATCGTGGATTTTTCTTGGATTATTTTTGGGTTTGATTCTTAAAACGGTATGTTCTATTTCTTTATTTTTACAGTGTTTTTCCAGGGAAATAAAATATTAGTTAAATTTTTAAAAGCTTGTTGTTTTCACTCTTTCTCTTGTTATTGTTTATTAGAGCCTAAACACGTAGCACTATGCACTTTTTGATCATATTTTCATTTCTCTGAAGAGAAAGTGGTGGAGTGCTTGGTGGCGTGGTGCATCTACGTGAGCCAATTACTCGCCATCTTTACTGACAAAGCTGAAGCACAGAAATAGTTAGTTATAACCAGATATTAGTATTTTTATAAGTATAATGGTAAGTAACTTCTTTAATGGAGTGCACGGGATACAATGTATGTGATATGTATCGACGTTATGAGCTCTACAATTCGTGACCAAACATTACGTTGCAGCATCATGTCGGGTTCTCACCGTCTATAACAAGAATGTGACCTATTCAAGATACCATAAAGTGCAAAATACTGAAATGAGATATCAGGTGACACAAGACTAAAGTTTCCTAAACCGGAGGGACTTGATACATATTCTGTGTACTCCAGATATGGTATATTTAAATACAATCCTACAATATTTTGGTGGAAACCATAATGCACTCGGGTATCATTTAATTGATAAGAAAAGTTGCATATCTAATTTTTTTATTGCTCATCAAAATTCATGAATTGTCTTCTTCATAAACAGAACAAGAAGATTAGCTTCTGTTTTTAAATAATAATAATAATAATAATAATAATAGTAATAAATACTAATACTAATAATAATAATAATAATAATAATAATAATAATAATAACAACAATAATAATAAAACTGTCTAAGTAGCAGTAAATACTGACTACGAGTGCAGATTTTAAATATTTTCCCGTTAGACTCTGCAACAGAATTTCTTCTAAAAATAAGATTGTCTTTTCTTCTTGCAAAACAGTCTGGTTTATATGTAACTCTCATAGATTCCCAGACACAACTAATCTGAAAACAGTCTAGATCACATGTTACTCTCAAAGATGCCCAGACACAACTCTCAGTTACGGATCACTGCCATCTCACCTCTGTCTGCGTGGGTTCGAGTCTCGGATTCGGCTAATGTGGATATGTGAGAAAGCTTGCCAGTAGCTTCTCGTGGGTCGGTGGTTGTTTCCGGGGTTTTCCCGGATTCTTCCTCCACCATTAATACTGGCCGCCATGTATAGCCTATCTTGTGCTGAAAAAATGGCGTTAAACCCTACAACAACAACAACAACAAATCATAAGCTCTAAGATTACTCGAGAAGCGAAAAACCTTAAAGCTAAAAGGTCAACCGTAAACGATAAGCCAAAAACAATAAGAGGTAAATCACAAAGAACAAAAACAATAGACGATGACCGAAACTAATGAAAAAAATCGATACGCGATGACATTTTACTTTTTTTCCTATTATTTTGTTTTGCGATTAAGACGGTTGTAATTAGAACTAAATGTCACTAAAAGCTTATTCGAGCTAGGAATAAATCGTCCTTTTGTATGACGTACTAGTCAGTTTTAGCTTAACGTTAAGAGCATGAGAATGACATCACCTTTCCATTATAGGCTGCAACAATTTTCAAACATATCATTATTTTTTTAACCATTATGTCAGATATTTGTATATGCAGTTTAAATTTAATGAATGTAATTCCATATCCTTTGAGATATCGAAAAGAACAGTAACATTTGTCGTCTTTTGACTGTCACTTATACATATTTTCAAATTAAATCCGTTCTTTGTCAGTGTTGATGTTAGAAGATAGAAAGACTCTACAACTTTGTTGACTTATGTACGAATGCGCCTGCATTAAATAAGACACATATTTCAAAACAAATGACAACCATAGTTAGATTTATTTTCATGTTATATACTTTCATACGGTGTTCACTCAATAGAAAAATGTTATATATTTTCATAGTGTATTCACTCATCTGAGAAATGTTATATATTTTCACACAGTGTTCATACAATAGAGAAAAGTTATATATTTTCATACAGTGTTCACTCAACAGAGAAATGATATATATTTTCATACAGTGTTCACTCAATAAAGAAATGTTATATATGTTCATACAGTGTTCACTCAACGGAGAAATGCTATATATTTTCATACGGTGTTCACTCAGCTGAGAAATGTTATATATTTTCATACAGTGTTCACACAATAGAGAAATATTATATAGTTTCATACAATGTTCACACAATAGACAAATGTTATATATTTTCATAGTGTTCACACAATAGAGAAATGTTTTATATTGTCATACAATGTTCACACACTAGATAAATGTTGTTCATACAGTGTTCACACAATAGGGAAATGCTATATATTGTCATACAATGTTCACACAATAGAGAAACGGTATATATTTTCATACAGTATTCATACAATAAAACAAGTTATATATTCTGATACAGCGTTCACACAATAGAGAAATATATATATTTTCATACAATGTTCACACAATAGACAAATGTTATATATATTCATTGTGTTCACACAATATGGAAATGTTATATATTGTCATACATGTTCACACAATAGAGAAACGGTATATATTTTCATACAGTGTTCACACAATAGAGAAATGTTTTATATTGTCATACAATGTTCACACACTAGAGAAATGTTGTTCATACAGTGTTCACACAATAGGGAAATGTTATATATTGTCATACAATGTTCACACAATAGAGAAAAAGGTATATATTTTCATACAGTGTTCACACAATAGAGAAATGTTGTTTTAGGAGCTTCCTGTTTAGAAACTTCTTAAAAGGTGTGTAAGGCCACCGGCATAAATAATGTTTATACGCATACGTCACGACTGAAGCAATTAAAACTAGTGTGCGTACCTACCATGGAATAAAAGCATGTAGAAAAAATGTCTGTTCTAAATAAAAATATCTTCCTTAAAAAGAAAATTATTTAATAATTATTGATAGCAGTGGGTGGAGAAAAAGTGAAAAGGAAAGAGTGACATGATCTTGGTTCATGATTGATGAATACAGCATCGGACGTGTGTATCTTATTTACAACAATGATAGACAACGTAATTAAACAGCTCTGTTTGGAAAGCCTCGGTATCGTAACGTTGATTACTAATACCTTCCACGTGGGAACCGAAAACTATAAATTACAGGTAAAATGAGTGAGGTATTTTTTTTTGCCCGAGGCACTATTGTCGGTGTCAATTAAATACGTTTCGAAACGGTCTTTTGTATCAAATATTGAATCGAAACTCTGCATACAGAGGCGCTAGTGTTATAGATGTTTGATGGTGTGTGTGTGTGCTTGTGTGTGTGTGTGTGTGTGTGTGTGTGCGAGAGAGAGAGAGAGAGAGAGAGAGAGAGAGAGAGAGAGATGTATAGTGGGGTTTTTTATTATCCCAGTCACCATAAATTCCTCTGCTCAAAACCATTTTTTTTTTCATTTGAGGAACTGAGAATACAGATATTGATGGTTGTCACTGACAGTTGCTTATGTCTTTTATAATCAAGCAGGAAATGCAGTATAGACTTGTTTTAGGCACACAACTGCCATTTGTTTTGTTGTTGGGTTTCTTCTTCTTCTTCTTCTTCTTCTTTTGTTGCTGTTTTAAAGAGATGCTAGCTAGTGACACCTGTCTTGTGTTCGTAATTTTCTTTATTCTTTCTTTCAAATAATAAATCATCTCTAAAATGAAAAATATGTAAGGATTATTAATTTCCTGACCTGCTTTAAAAAATAGTCTCCCACATCAATTGTTTCAATTCATACTTATATTCGTAATATGTTTTAAACGCCAATAATTGTATACCAGTCCTGGTCACAAACAGCTGAAATACCTACACATAAGTACAAGCACAGTATGCTGGATTGTTAGCTTCCTATCCTGCAAAGGAACTTCAAACTTATTTTGTTTTTAAAAAACACAAAAACCACAACCCCACTTTAAATCGTTTTTATATCATCAAAGTAGATTACATTGTTATCTTACGTGGAAAAAGGATTATTCATCAGATAAAATATGCACAATTTAATTCCCAGAAGGAAGTACAAATACATACAAAAATAAAATACAAAGAACTGTTAGGTTTCTACATTGAATTTCCAACTCTTTTCAATTCCTCAAGTACGAATGACGACATGCTCTATCAACAGAAGTAACGGTTCACCTGGGTGTAATTTTGATTCAATGGGGCCAATTCTGTGTTGTCTAGTATGCTTTCTAGTCGAAGATTATAGGGAACTCGATCTGGAGAGGGTGTGACATATTTTATCTGAGGTCACGTCCCTGAAAACTAATTATATGGCCTAGCAGTTAACAGCAGAAGTCATTTGCCTTTTCAACATGAAAATTAAATGGAACCCAGGTATTAAAATAAAAATAAACTGAGCATTTTATTAAAAGTTAGAGAAATTCTATCTATCTCTACCGTGTAAGATTGGAGCAGCACACATTTCACATTTTAACAAAATATGAGAAAACGAATGTTGGAAACATTACTACTTGAATGTGTTCATATATGTGCCTTAAACATTACATAGAAAAATGCATCCGAACTGAAAACAACACATACACACACCCTTATTTAGGGAATATAGGCAGACATACATACATACATACATACTCACGGTATGGCATTTATTATTTTCAACACACTTCATGTATGCATGCACACGCTATTAGCATCGACTAAACATAGCCTTGTTTGGTTTATTGATGTATGAAACCTACTAAAACCTTTCCTTTCAAACTTAGGTGCGTCTAAAGTTTTTTCACCGACACTGTACTCACAATACACATAATATATTATATTTGGCAATCAGAAAAAAATGCATATCTCATCGTCCACCCCCACCCCATTATACTCTCTCTCTCTCTCTCTCTCTCTCTCTCTCTCTCTCTCTCTCTCGTTACCAAGCTAAATTTCCCCTTTCACTGGACACTAAGAACAAAGTCGCAAATGCTTAATGTTTCCACTCTGATCCCATGAGCAGATATTTCCGTCGGATCGAATGTACAGATCTGTCCCACCTGAACCAATATGTAGATATTCATGCTACGTACAGATTTCAGTTACGAGTGCTCATACACCGATTTTTAATCGAAAAAGTGCAGATTTCTGTTTCAGATCGAAATAAAATTCCTTGAGCGTATTTTTTTGAAAATCCTCCAAAACAGTAATTTCTCTTGTATTTTTACCCTAAAGTTTGCGCCATAACCGAAATTGAAGAGGGGAGGGGCACTTTGGGCCGATTGCCACCGGTTGTCAGGTGAAGTGGGGTAGGTGGTTTCCTCTGTAGCAAATGTTGGGATGCCGCTAAAAAAATAATCGTCCCCGGGCGCCTCTAACTCTGGGAGCGCATGATACTATTGATATGAATGTACCTTACAAAGTGCACGATAAGTGGCTCATTCGTTTGTGAGCTCTTGTTGGCTATAATGCCATTTCTCAGCGCATGAAAGGCTATTGGTGGTCACCCGTATTTCTGGCGGAGAAAGACCCAAGGAAAATCCCGGGAAGATCTATCGACCCAAGGGAAGCAATTGAATACCCCACGTTGGCCAATCCGATATCCAGTAGTGAGTTGTAAAGGCGAGCGCCTTAGATCACTCGACGACCCGCTGACCCATACAGACATCGCTTGACACACGGTCATAAATATAAACATAAACATGGTCAGTTGTAATGCCCTAACGGATATATTTTTTTTTTACTATTGTGGCCGATCATTCATGTCATGACCACTCCCTGTTTCACTGTTTTGGATCTTAGCAGTAAGATTTTAACTCCTGAAAGGCTAAGCAGATCGGGTCAAGTCTAGAACACGGATGTAGTGTGTCACAGTGATAAACAAAATTTAACAGCTCCAGTAGAAAAGAACCACAGCGAGTATATAAAGAAGACTGCAGACAGGTAAATCACAGTTTGCTATATTTTTCAACACGGGAGGACGTTATAAACCAATCGTCAATCAGCGTAGCTACTGACGTGTTTACTTGCAGTCGATCTTTATGCATTATGCAATTTTAGAAATATAACTAAATTTGTGAAATAATTTAGAGTGAAAAGTACCTCTGGTTATATATCAAAGGAATAAGAACAATATTTCACGATGACATTAAAGCAAAACATTGTCATGTGGATCATCGCTTTGGTGTTAATGTCACTTGTCATTGAAGGGAAGCAACAATGTTCCTCAGAAAATGCTAGTATTGTGTATTCCTGGTCTTCGATTCAGTACGACTGGCCAAATAGTACTATGAAGCAAGATTACAACGACAGCAAGAAGTATATCCCAGAAAATAACATCATCGCTGGCATTCGAGTTCATAAGGGGGATATCTTCGTCATTACACCAAAATGGCGTAATGGTGTCCCTTCGAGTTTAAATCGCGTTGTGATGATGAACAACACATTTGTGCTCCAGCCGTTTCCAAACTGGCAATATCATGCGTTGACTGGGTGTGAGGCTTTGCAGTACGTGCAAGCGATTGAAATAGATCCCAACACAGGATACATGTGGATGGTTGACACTGGACGAGTTAACTACTTCCCCGGAGACGGCACTAAAACACAAGATCTATGCCAACCGAAGATAATCATTTATGACTTGAACAAGCACCAAGAGGTCAATCGGTATGTATTTCCTTCAAACATTGTCAGCAAGAACACTAGTTTTATAAACGACATAGTGCTTGATTATTACAAGGGAGAAGCGAGATTTGCTTATCTACCAGATACATTCGAGGGAAAGCTTATAGTCTACGATGCAGCTTTAAACAAGTCCTATTACTATCAAGATCCGGTTTCCATGGCACCAGATTTGTCAAAAGCAAATATCAGCATCAACGGAGACGTAGTCTTTGTCCCTATTGGCATTAATGGGATTGCCATGTCTCCGGATTTTCGGTTCGTGTACTATGGATCAGTCGCTGGGATTGCGATGTATCAAGTTCCAACATACATTCTCCGCAAGGAATTCAGCAATGAGGCCTACAGGAAAGAAGTCCGTAAGGTCGGCGACAAACCGTCCCAGACAGACGGAATGGCTATGACTGCTAAGGGAAACCTGTACTTCGGTGTCCTCACTGAAACCTCACTTTACAAGTGGGACGTGTTCATGGACGCATTGCCTCCAGTTCGGAGTGACAGAGTATTGATGAAAACCGTGGAGGCAGTGGCTTGCAACAACGAAACTATGCAGTGGATTGATACCATCGCAGTTGATGAGCAAGGGATTTTATGGTTCACAGCGGCACCTATACCAAGATTTCTTCTTGGAAAGCTTGATTTCTCTGGAAAATCAGGGCCCAACTTCTATATTTGGAGAATGAATATAAGTGAGATGGGCTATTTATACAATGCTAAAGTTAGAACATCTGAGGCTTCTAATCGTTATGGCGAGGCAGAATTAATGTATAATTGGCCAGTTCTCGAATTTGACTGGATAAACGAGGAAGTGAAGAAAAATTATACAAATCAAAAATTGTACATTCCAGAAAACAATCCGTTCACTGGAATAAAGGTTTACAAAAATAAAGTATACATTAATGTACCGCGATGGCGCAAAGGTGTACCGTCGAGTTTGAATGTTTTGCTAGAGCGGGATGGAAAAGTGGTCCTAAAACCGTTTCCAAACTGGGAGATGCAAAAACTGGGAGACTGTAATGCCATCCAGTTTTCTCAGAGTATGGAGATTGACCCTAATACAGGATGGATGTGGATAATTGACACTGGGAGAATCAACATTTTTCCTAACGACAATTCAGCGGCAGGAAATTACTGCCCAGGAAAACTTATAATTTATGATATTAATAATGCCACAGAAATCCGAAGATATGTGTTTCCAGCATCACAAGTGGACCCAGAGAAAACATTTCTTAATGATATCGTATTAGAGTACATCGACGGTGTGGCACACAATGCGTATATCACTGATACCTTAAATTATAAACTTATTAAGTACGACTTTGTGGCCAACACGTCACACGTTTTCGATGACCCTGAAAGTATGAGACCAGAGCCAGGCACAGGAAACGTTGAGGTTAACAATAGGTCTGTCGATGTTAGTCGTCTAGGAATCAACGGTATTGCGATGTCCGCTGATTTCAAATACTTATACTACAGTCTTGTATCTGGGTTTGCGGTTTATCAAGTGCCTACAAGCGTCTTGAGAAGCAATGTTCCAGATTCCGTTTTCAAAAGCAATGTCCGAAAAGTTGGAAGTAGATCGGATTACACTGATGGAATGCTGTATACCCTCAAAGGGGCGCTGTATTATCCGGCTCTATCGGAAAGCGCTCTCTACAGATGGGATGTTCAAAAGGATGGCAGTTCTTCTGGTATTGACAAGGCGGAACTAAAATCTACACATCTGTTTTATCGAAACAATAAAACAGCACAGTGGATTGATACTCTTGGTGTAGACGATGAAGGGTATATTTGGTTCACTGCACCAGCGGTCCAAAGATTTTTGACAGGAGACATGAACTTTACAGGGAAGGATCCCAACTTTTATATCTGGCGGGTATTTATGGACGACAAAGGTTACCTTAGTGATGCTAAGGCTAGGACCGAGACCGATGTTGTTATAGGTGGCGCTTCCAAAAACTTAGCCCTGCATTCTATAACTGTAACGTTACTATATTTCATATTTGGATTCATGTTTTATTAAGTTCTTCAACATTCCAATAAGTATTTTAATTAGATATCTTAATTTTCGATTTTGTTATTTTGATTTTAGATTATGTCACAACAAAAAATCGAATGGTATTTTTATATACCCAAAGAAAAAGAGAAGTGTATGTACTTTAATCAGGGGAATAACAACTTTTACTCTTTGATGTGCTGTACATGAGCTGTGATAGAAAAACATAAATTCGAAAGAAATCCATTTTTAGCGAGGTAGCCAAGTTAGTAGAGCGTCTTGCTCGTATTACAGGACTCGTGTGTTCAATACCAGCCTAGGCCAGCCCGTGTAGGCTGCCTAGGCGTGTCCTTGGGAAAGGCGCTTAGCTCTCTTTTTTATTTCGGCATGATAGAGTGTTGAATGTGCCGCTAAAATCCAAAAAAACAACGATCAACCATTTTTCATATATGCATTAATTTCGAAATATTACATTTAATGATGCGAAGTTTCCTTTCATTTTTGCCGTCTTCGTATGCTCTCTCTCTCTCTCTCTCTCTCTCTCTCTCGTAGACTCAACATTATCTTGCCTACCGTTATCAGAGGTTTTTAAAGACCGTATGATTTGCTTAGTATGTAATTTTGTCTTTCAACTCTTGGCATTGTTGATGTGATTGACCTAGTGTGCAATTTTTGGAATTTTTGAGTTTGTGAATTTAATATGTATGAAACTAACATGTTAAACCATTAATCGAAAATCTACATCTAATAACAAAGGGTTTTCAATTATTTGAAAGTAATACTTACAAATGATCATATTTATACACATCGATTTGAAAACTGCCGATAGTCATCATTTGTACGAATCGTTTTGAGAACTACCTTATTTCATACGCGTCGCTTTTAAGGCAATGATGGCCCTCCATCATTCGCATCACATTCAAAACAGACCAATGGCTATATTTTGTGCTCATTGTTTGAAATTACCTTCAAGTAGTAAGTTTTGCTGACGGAAACTAGCTTAAAATATGTGTTCCTAAGACAAAAGCTTTTAATTCTTCAAAAAATGGTCTTGTCATTTAAAGTATTTGTTTGTATTCACTGTCATGAATATCATGTATACAATTTACAAGTACTTTTAATTTTGTCTCATGAATATTATGTATACAATTTACAAGTACTTTTAACTGTGTCTTAAACTTTGAACACGTGTGCAAGAGTTGAATAGTTGTATGACGAATGAAGTTTATCAATATCTAATACCGAACCTTGATTGTTCACACGCTATACGGAATATTTGTTTTGTGTGAAGATTGTAAATATCTAATCTGAATCGTAATTGTATAAATGTTGCACAGAATAGTATTGCCTATGCGAAGAATAAATCCGAAACTGAGACAAAGCTACAAATTACAATCATATTTTCTCAGTCTTGCTTGTTAAGAATGTTTTGACAAATAATGCACTTGTTATAACGCACATCTATGTGTATGGATGAGAGCGATTCAACACGGTTGAGGTGTAGAATTCACCCACATTGTTCACGCAATAAAGAAAACATTTATGAATTTCAAATAGACGTTTGTAATATTTTGTCAATACTCTGTCAAATTTCTCGTATGTAATATTCTGACGCACCTGTTAGAAGAAAATAATAGGTAGGCAAAATTTGTTCAATATTGTTATCTATGGTACTGCTCACATTTATGTATTCGTATACATATCATTGTATTGCGCACACATTTATTTATTTACATACGTATCACGGTATTGTCCACACATTTGTATATTCACATATTTGTCAAAGTAATGGCCACACATTTATGTGTTCATTTTATGGCTTGCTCACGTTATTGTTTAGGCATTAGACAATGTCCTAAGAAACATTTTACAATACATTTTCATGAAGAGTATCGAGTTAACTACTTTTCCTTTTATTAATTAATTTGTGTGTATTCCTTCTTATACAGATGCACAAAACGTCTACAGTTTCTATTTCCAGGTCACTTCTAAGCATGCTCCTGACATGAATTTATGTCACACACAACCGTAGATAAACACTTTCATTGACTCACAACACACAATCATATATTAACACCCACACCCACCACACACACACACACACACACCTACCTCTTTTACCCTTAGAGCAATAATGCAGCTGAGAGTGAATCTTCTTTAACAAAAAAAGAAGAGCCAACCAATCAGAAATCAGGTGAGAAAAAATATCCTAAGGGGAAACTCAAATCCCATCAATTTTGTCCACAGGATTAAATTTTACACCTTTAAAGATCTAAAGACCAAGTAAACATGTTTACTCAATCAAAAATACCTCGTCAAAAGGTGAAAATCCCAGTGGACAAAATTAGATTTTGATAGATAGTCCGCTGTATGACCCCTACAGTCCGTAATCATACAAATAAATACATAATATGGGCATACATAACAGTACTTGGAGTGGCCAATCTTAACATAAACTGTACTTAATATCAGTTCCAGTTGTAATGGAACTCTCAGTGCTCTCATCAAAATAAAAACCATGTCCTATTTGAAATCCATATTGATCCACGTTTATTTTACATTGGAATATGGTGAATGCACATGAATAAAATTTGATTAAGTGCATATTTCTATTATTGTTTTTATTTATACTTTTTTATAGTCTATTAATAGCATATCAAAGTGGAATAACTTTTAGGATTTTCAAGTTTTGATATGGATGGAGCTATCATATCCAATATGTATCGATGGGATATTGCAGTCCTTGATAATGAGTTTCATCTTATGAGTGCGGTTACACGTGCTTCCATAAGCAGTTAATAATGTGGTAGCATGGTAGGCTGGGGTCCGGTCAGATAAATGGTAAGCCAATAGACGTGCTTGTTGCTATAAGCATTTAATACTGTGGCATCATGCTAGGCTGGGATCTGAAAAGACAACTGTTAAGGCAAAAGACATGCTTCCTATAAGCAGCTTATACTGCGGCAGCATGGTAGACTGGGACCCGGACAGGGAGGATATATATATATATATATATATATATATATATATATATATATATATATATATATATACATGGCGACCAGTATTAATGGTGGAGGATGAACCCGGAAAACCCCCGGAAAGAACCACCGACCCACGAGAAGCTACTGGCAAGCTTTCTCACATATCCACATTAGCCGAATCCGAGACTCGAACCCACGCAGACAGAGGTGAGATGGCAGTGATCCGTAACGAAGAGCGCTTTAGACCACTCGGCCACTCGGGGCCCCTTTAAATTCTGTTATATGCTATTATGATATAATCTTGTTTATGTGATTTGGAAATATTTTCAGAAATTCTGTTTGACCTGACTCTAATTGTAAACATCTTAGGTGACTTACTTCCTGGCTTTAATTCAAAATTATTAAGAGCCACGTGAACAAGTTCATTTTTATTTATTTTAATGGTGGGAATAATAAGGGTGAGATCGAGGCTGTAATCTTTAACCCATAAAGTTCATTTTGTAAACAAGACTTCCACTCACCAGTCTTCTGGCAGAAAAGTATTTCAGCCTAATACAAGCCCTTCTAAATCATCTCAAATTGGCACAACTTCTAAAAAATCAAGCATCAGATAAGCTTGACTCAAGATCCTTGTCTCTTCCCACGGGAACCTATTGTAAGAATTAAGGGCACGTTATTTCTGATTGCTACAAATTGAAAAAATATGCATCAGAATCAAGACAGACCTATTCCAAATGCTCTTATTTCTAAGAGGCCATGGTCACGGTCATGTATTGAAAGCATTACATTTGATGGGTCTAATAAACCCGTCTGATATTATTATGGAGAAGTATGAACCATTCATATCGAAGGGTTCTAAATCACTCTAGGGTGATTCGGCCAATCATATGCCTATTAAAATGTTAAGGGACACAGAGCTTGTCCGAGTCTTCTATTGACAGGTATTTATCCTTTTTTTGAGAAGTCTTCTTCTAATGAGAGTGTTCTTATTCAGGGAATAGGGTGCAGCTTTGTTAATGTTCCTCTCCACTGTGTAAATTTGTCATCAGACTTAGTCTTAGGACCAGTGACAGTCGGCACAGTGCGTGTTTTACCCGTTGAGGGAATTCATTTATTAGTAGGCAACGACCTAGCTGGAGCCAAGGTTGTGGTTCATCGACTTGTAACTGACAAGCCTTGTTTGGATAAGAACGTCGATCCAATTGAAAAAGAATTCCCAGATTTATTCCCAGCTTGTGCAGTTACCAGAGCTATGGTAGAGAAAGCTGTTGAGAATGATTTTGATAAGGAAATTATTCATTTAGCTGACACATGTATTGGTCAGGCTTTGGATAGGACACTTTCACTCCTTTTTTCGATCAATCAAAAGTTATTGATTGCAATGATCCTCTTTTAACGACTCATTATCTTTATTCTAATCAGGGTGATAAACGACAATCACTTGTCGTTGAACAGGAAAATGATCCTGAGATCTCCTGTATGTTTTATAGGGCCATTAGTGAAACCGAATCAACTGAAGTTCATGTGTGTGTTATTTCATTAAAAATGGAATTCTTACGAAATAATGGACACCTTTTGAGGTATCTGCTTGTGATGAGTGGTTAATTATCTATCCAACTGTAGTTCCAAAACCTTACAGACAGTAAATACTTAGTCTGGCCCATGAAACTCCTTTGGCTGGTCATTTATGGCTTAATAAGACTTATCACAAGATCTTGACTCACTTTTATTGGCCAGAAATTAAAGGTGATGTTAGTAAATACTGTAAATCTTGTCATACTTGTCAAATGGTAGGAAAACTCAATCAGAAGATACCTAAAGCTCATATACAACCTATTACTGCCTTTGACAAACCATTTAGTAGAATTCGGGTAGACTGTTTTGCTCCCTTACCTAAGACCATGTCAGGTAACCAATACATGTTGACTATTATGTGTGCGTCGACAAGGTTTCCAGAAGCAATTCCTTTGAGGAATATGAAAACTTTTATAAAGATTTTTTTTACTCAATTTGACCTTCCAAAATCTGTCTAATCGGGTCATGGGTCAAATTGTAGGTCTGGAACTTACCAGCCTATAGTGCTTGAATTTGGCATCCAGCAATTCAAGTCAAAAGTGAAATTATGGTTTGACAGAACTACAATTTAGAGAACTTTGAGTCAAGTAGTAGAGTTCTGTTTCTCTTGCTCATTCTTAAAATGTTTCTTCAGATTAGATATGTTGGCCCTTAAAAGTTAAGAAGAATATGAATGAGTCAAATTATAATATTATTTCTCATGGGATCTAATTAAATTGTTGGAGCATCAGTGTACTGAAAGAGACAGCTAGGTTAAACATGCAATTAATTTAGTTGTACCTGACCGACTCAGTTCAGATTTAAGTGAAAGAATATCATTGAATTCGACTGATATTGGAGTGACAAATCTACAGAAATACAGAAATTATAAAATATCTGGACCAGAGACTTTCACATTTGCAAGTGCATGAAAGAAATGAACTCAAACAGCTATTATTTGAATATGAGCACTTATTTCCAGATGTTCATACAAAAACGAACACAATTTTCATGACTTTGAAAATGTAAATTCCAAATCTGTGAAACAACACCCATACAGGACAAACCCTCTCGAACAGGAATACTTGAGAAACAAAAATTCAGCATTTACTGGAGAATGATCTTATAGAGCCCAGTAAAAGGGACTGTCAACTCCCATACAGGATGAACCCTCTCGAACAGGAATATTTGAAAAAAGAAATTCAATATTTACTGGAGAATGATTGTATAGACCCCAGTAAAGATGACTGGAGTTCACTATGCATACTTGTTCCAAAACCAGATAAAAACTTTCCGTATGTGCACTGATTTTAGGAAAGTGAACAGGATGACATTGATATGGTCGAAATGCCAAGTATGTCACCATATTTGACCTTCTGAAAGTTTTTGGTAAATTCCACTAACGGAAAGAGCAAGAAGATGAAAATTGTATTGATCATCCAGTATGTTATTTTTCTTTAAAAAATTAAATAAGCATCAAATAAATTATTCAACAATCGAGAAAGAATGTTTGGCTATGATATTGGCTTTACAACATTGTGAATTTTACCTTAGTTCAGCTCCTTCTTCGAATAATGTGTTTAGTAACCACAACCCACTTACTTTCATCTGCAAGATGAAAAATAAAGGCAAAGACTACTAAGGTAGAGTTTGTTCTTACAGGAATATAATTTTGACATCAAGCACATGAAGGGAAAAACAATTTGATAGCAGACGTAGTTTCCCGTATGTAGAAATGTACTTAATGTACACTGTGAATAATTCATAAGAGTTCTTATTATGTTTTTCTTTAACATCATGTATAATTATTATATGGTATAAAGAAAGCTTTATCATATAAATTTATCTTTTTATTTATTGGGAGAAGTGGTACTCATATCTAATTTGATTTATATTTATTTTAATTTTATTGTTTGTTTGTCACCTTTCAATTTTTATATTCTATTAAATGCTATTATAATATTATCTTGGTTACGTGATTTTATTTTTTCCAGAAAATCTGTTTGACCTGACTCTAATTGTAAACACCTAAGGCTGCCCTATTTCCTAATCTTAATTTAAAATTAATAATAATAATAATAATAATAATAATAATAATAATATAAGATAAAAAACATATAATAAAATTATTACAAAAACAAACAACATGAAATAAGAACATTAAAAAAATAAAATTAAAAAAAAACATCCTGAGAATATTTCCGGTAGGAAACATGATTAGGTCCTTAAGTTTGTTGTTGCAGTCGAAATAAGTGAGTTTTGAGAGCCCTCTTGAATGTGATTACTGTGTCTTCGTGTCTAAGTTCAGTGGGCAATTCTTTCCACGTTGCTGGGCCCTGGTATGCAAAAGAACGCTGTCCATATGACTTTGTTTTCATAGTGGGAATAATGAGTATACGATTGTCAGAAGAGGAGCGTAAAGTATCTTGCTGGTGTGTACACATGGGTGAGATCGGATAGGTATGTTGGACTATAGTCCGACAGTCAAACGTAGCACAGAGAATACATTTTGTGTTTGATTCTGGGTCGAATGGATAGCCAGTGTAGGGTACAGAGCAGCGGGGAGGTGTGCTCTGATCGTGGTACTCTAAGTATGATCCGAGCAGCTGTGTTTTGAACGTTTTAAAGTTTCTGGAGTAGATATTGAGATGAACCTGACAGAATTGAGTTACAATAGTCCAGTATTGAAAGTACTAATGAACACACAAGAGTTTTAGTGGCATCAGCTGAAAGATATTTCCGAATAGAGCTGATGCGTCTCAGCTCAAGATATGCAGCCTTGCATAGTAACAGCCAAGTGAATAAGTTCTTTTTTATTTATTTGTATTGTGGGAATAATAAGGGTGAGATGAAGATTGTATTGGATACGTGACCCTGGACTTGTAAATAGGTTTAGGGAAGTAAACAACCTTTTTTAATTTTATTCTTAGAGTTAAATGATAACTTTTTGTCATAGCCACGTTGAGAGGACGTGATGTAAACATGATCACATGACCCTCATACGGGTACCTATTCTGCGTCTCAAAATTACTGTATAAACATTTTTTTAGAGCAATAATCTCACTTTGAGCTTAAAAGACTTGATGTCAAGTCGTTTTCTTCTGTTGTAGCCAATTTTTTAGTTACTTGTTAATTTTTCTTCGGATTCTTTGGATTCTAAAAGATTGATTTGTTTCTCTAGAAATATTTGTGTGCTCAGACAGTATTCTTTAATAAAATCATTTCTTAATTTTTTTTCATTTGGATTTCCAACACCAGAGTGTTATTTCTTGTGTTTCTACAAGGAACTGTAGACAGCTACACTTTACAGGATACAGCAAATGTCATCTCTTTCGATCTTGGATTCTTCGATAGGACTCAAACTTGAATTTATTAGAATTCATTATTAGGACTTCAACATTTTTATTCGTGGATTATTCTTGGATTTTTTTTTCTTTTGGATTTGATTCTTAAAATCGTAAGTTATTATTTTTTTATTTTTACGGTGTTGTTTTTTTTTTCTTCTTCAGGGAAATAAATTAGTTCAAAGTTTCAAAGCTTTCTGTTTCCACTCTTTCAAATGTTGGTATAAAGCAAATTCATATACCAATACTGTTGATATATCAAATTGTTATCGGCCCATGTCTAAATAATACGATTATATAAACATTCTTTCAACTGCTGGCCTATAGATCAATGATGAATTTCTATTCATTCATTAATGATGAATGACATATGAAAATAACTATAAAAAGTATTAATAGTGCCTGTATTCTAAATGAAATTACAATGGTTCATAATTATATCGGTATTCTATTTTTTTTACATTCCGCTGGACGAAAACATTGAAACAAAACACGTAACCTAGTGTAATATGGTTCGTCCTAACGGTATGTTTACGTTTTCCTTGGTATCTATATATAGATGTGTGTGTGTACGCTGTATCGGTGAGATACCACTCGTTTCCTTTTAACGAAAACTTTATACATTTCATGGTATATTACTGATACAGTGTACATACTAATATATATATATATATATATATATATATATATATATATATATATATATAAAATTATATTAACACGGCAAGTTGTATTAGTATTTTTGTTTTAATTTACATTTTTATGTGAATTAATAAAGAGGTAGATATTTTGCAATATTTTTTGTAACTTTGGAACTGAAAAAAATGGAATAAATTTTCATTTGTTTCTAAAATATAATTTAAATCTATTTTTCTGTTCTGTATTAGACAAGTCAACACTTAAACTTGATTTATCCGGATCACATTATGGTGAAAAATTTGAATTTGTTTTCACATCAATAAAACTACCTTTGACTGCAAACATAAATAAGACTACATTTGACTACGGACATAAATAAAACTACCTTTAACTGCAGACATAAATAAAACTACGTTTGACTACGGACATAAATAAAACTACCTTTGACTGCAGACATAAATAAGACTACCTTTGACTGCAAACATAAATAAAACTACCTTTGACTGCAGACATAAATAAAACTACCTTTGACTGCAAACATAAATAAAACTACCTTTGACTACAAACATAAATAAAACTACCTTTGACTACGGACCTAAATAAAACTACCTTTAACTGCAGACATAAATAAAACTACGTTTGAATACGGACATAAATAAAACTACCTTTGACTGCAGACATAAATAAAACTACCTTTGACTGCAAACATAAATTAAACTACCTTTGACTGCAGACATAAATAAAACTACCTTTGACTGCAAACATAAATAAAACTACCTTTGACTGCAGACATATATTAAACTACCTTTGACTGCAGAATAAATAAAACTACCTTTGAGTGCAGACATAAATAAACTACCTTTGACTGCAGACATAAATTAAACTACCTTTGACTGCAGAATAAATAAAATTACCTTTGACTGCAAACATAAATAAAACTACCTTTGACTGCAGACATAAATAAAACTACCTTTGACTGCAAACATAAATAAAACTACCTTTGACTGCAGACATAAATAAAACTACCTTTGACTGCAGACATAAATAAAACTACCTTTGACTGCAAACATAAATAAAACTACCTTTGACTGCAAACATAAATAAAACTACCTTTGACTGCAGACATAAATAAAACTACCTTTGACTACAGAATAAATAAAACTACCTTTGACTGCAGACATAAATAAAACTACCTTTGACTGCAAACATAAATAAAACTACCTTTGACTGCAGACATAAATTAAACTACCTTTGACTGCAGAATAAATAAAACTACCTTTGACTGCAAACATAAATAAAACTACCTTTGACTGCAGAATAAATAAAACTACCTTTGACTGCAGACATAAATAAAACTACCTTTGACTGCAAACATAAATAAAACTACCTTTGACTGCAGACATAAATTAAACTACCTTTGACTGCAAACATAAATAAAACTACCTTTGACTGCAGACATAAATAAAACTACCTTTGACTGCAAACATAAATAAAACTACCTTTGACTGCAAACATAAATTAAACTACCTTTGACTGCAAACATAAATAAAACTACCTTTGACTGCAAACATAAATAAAACTACCTTTGACTGCAAACATAAATAAGACTACCTTTGACTGCAAACATAAATAAAACTACCTTTGACTGCAGACATAAATAAAACTACCTTTGAGTGCAGACATAAATAAAACTACCTTTGACTGCAGACATAAATAAGACTACCTTTGACTGCAAACATAAATAAAACTACCTTTGACTGCAGACATAAATAAAACTACCTTTGACTGCAAACATAAATAAAACTACCTTTGACTACAAACATAAATAAAACTACCTTTGACTACGGACCTAAATAAAACTACCTTTAACTGCAGACATAAATAAAACTACGTTTGACTAGGGACATAAATAAAACTACCTTTGACTGCAGACATAAATAAAACTACCTTTGACTGCAAACATAAATTAAACTACCTTTGACTGCAGACATAAATAAAACTACCTTTGACTGCAAACATAAATAAAACTACCTTTGACTGCAGACATATATTAAACTACCTTTGACTGCAGAATAAATAAAACTACCTTTGAGTGCAGACATAAATAAAATTACCTTTGACTGCAGACATAAATTAAACTACCTTTGACTGCAGAATAAATAAAACTACCTTTGAGTGCAGACATAAATAAAACTACCTTTGACTGCAGACATAAATAAAACTACCTTTGACTGCAGACATAAATAAAACTACCTTTGACTGCAAACATAAATAAAACTACCTTTGACTGCAAACATAAATAAAACTACCTTTGACTGCAGACATAAATAAAACTACCTTTGACTGCAGAATAAATAAAACTACCTTTGACTGCAGACATAAATAAAACTACCTTTGACTGCAAACATAAATAAAACTACCTTTGACTGCAGACATAAATTAAACTACCTTTGACTGCAGAATAAATAAAACTACCTTTGACTGCAGAATAAATAAAACTACCTTTGACTGCAAACATAAATAAAACTACCTTTGACTGCAGACATAAATAAAACTGCCTTTGACTGCAAACATAAATAAAACTACCTTTGACTGCAGAATAAATAAAACTACCTTTGACTGCAGACATAAATAAAACTACCTTTGACTGCAAACATAAATAAAACTACCTTTGACTGCAGACATAAATTAAACTACCTTTGACTGCAGAATAAATAAAACTACCTTTGACTGCAGACATAAATAAAACTACCTTTGACTGCAAACATAAATAAAACTACCTTTGACTGCAAACATAAATTAAACTACCTTTGACTGCAAACATAAATTAAACTACCTTTGACTGCAAACATAAATAAAACTACCTTTGACTGCAGACATAAATAAAACTACCTTTGAGTGCAGACATAAATAAAACTACCTTTGACTGCAGACATAAACTAAACTACCTTTGACTGCAAATATAAATAAAACTACCTTTGACTGCAAATATAAATAAAACTACCTTTGACTGCAAACATAAATAAAACTAGCTTTGACTGCAGACATGCATATCACTACCTTTGACTGCAAACATAAATAAAACTAGCTTTGACTGCAAACATAAATAAAACTACCTTTTGACTGCAGACATAAATAAAACTACCTTTGAGTGCAGACATAAATAAAACTACCTTTGACTGCAGACATAAATAAAACTACCTTTGAGTGCAGACATAAATAAAACTACCTTTGACTGCAGACATAAATAAAACTACCTTTGACTGCAGACATTAATAAACCTACCTTTGACTACAGACATAAAAATCTACCTTTGACTGCAGACATAAATAAAACTACCTTTGAGTGCAGACATAAATAAAACTACCTTTGACTGCAGACATAAAAATTACCCTTCACTGCAGGCATGCATATCACTACCTTTGAGTGCAGACATAAATAAAACTACCTTGGACTGCAGACATAAATAAAACTACCTTTGACTGCAGACATGCATAACACTACCTTTGAGTGCAGCCAAAACAATAACGAATAACAGAACAATGACAACCTGCTTTATACTCTGATAACACTATAAGATCCTTTCCTATCATGACAAGAGATCCTTTTATAATTGTTGTCATGTAAATACTTTAAAATGAATGTACTAGTAGTTGAAAGATGTACAATGAATCTTAGCATCCAGCGTATACTAAGCATTGAGATGTGAAACATAGCCTATAGAGAATAGTTTTTGTTACAATCAGATCTAGAAAACCCTTTAAACAGTTCAACATCAGACATGTACTATGTTCTACACTTTTACATGGATAGGTTAATTACCTTTTGCGCAAGAAAAGTGCTTGTCCCATTACTCCAAGGTGTGTGTGTGTTTGTGTGTGTGTGTGTGTGTGAGAGAGAGAGAGAGATGACAGAAAATATAGATTCCAACTAAGTTGAAGGACCAACGAAGATACTGCACATGGTTAAAAATATGCTCTTCGGCCATCGTGTGGGACAAATACCCCAAATTTCATTTCGTATCAAATTTATTACGGATCAGTGGTCTATTATCCCTTCTTCTATAAAATAATAGTTGGAAGATAACTGTCAGTGTCCCTTTGCAAATATTGTTTGTCGGAGCATTTCTGTCACTAACTTGTAACTCACGTAACAGGACGGACAAATTAGATATTAATAGATGATTTATTTTACTAAATGGATTATAATCAGCATAAATCTATTGCAACTACAAAATGAATAAAAATGTCACCATCAGCAACATCTTTATGGTTAAGATAATTATAAAATGTGTCGATTTATCACGTCAGCATAATCCATCAAGAAACAACTTCAAAGATCACATTAAGAATTTGCAAATATTCTCATGTGAAAAGTTTTAAAAATATTTGTAGCGATGTTAATGACCATTACAATTAACAAAAAACAATAACAGATACATCGTCGTTTCCATTAAATTGATCCTAAGGTTGTATTAAAGTACAAATTAACACGTGTAACAAGGACGGACGAACAAACTTTTATTACTCCATTTAAAAGTCATGAAATATATGGGAGCCAACGATTGGCAGGTTTGGTGCTGAAAGTAGCTGCACAACATCGGTTAGTATAATTTTGTATTCCGTTTCATCATTGCCCCTTAATTTCCCAACTTTCTTAACAAATTTGGACACCAATGGCAATTTTAATGTAATCAAAAAAATTTTTTTTGTTTACAATGTATTATTTAGTATATTGGGTTTATCATGTATTATTAGTCCTAAATTCATATTTTGTTGCACTATTTTTATTTGCAATATATAATATTGAGTCTTCACGTACCTCTTGGCTTTTATGTGGCATGCCAATTGCTTATGGTTACGTCTGAACCAAGCACTTGATGTCAAAGGAAACTTTATTGGTAAATTGAGACTATTCTGATGATGCTATTGCTATAAAATATCTTTATTTTTTATTATATTTTCAGAAAGTTTTGTATATAATTTCAGTCAAAACGATTTCTGAACTACTTTGAAGCAACGCCTGTAACATGTACATGGGGGCAAATGCTCAAATAACTTCATAACATACTGTTCGTAATAACTTCATTACTGAAACTATTCATAGACAACTCATTGAATCAACCAAATCGATAGATGACTAAACTAGACCCTTCTTTCCAACCGAATCGACACAACCAAGAACACGTAATGCGCCGTGTGAGTGCTTCTATTATTAGAAAAAGTGATTTTCTTAATACAACCACTCGCTTTTCGTTACAGCAATCCACTGATAGGACTGCAAATTTATGGTTGTATTGTTCGCTTACATATTGATAGCAACTACATGCATTGGTTAGATGTTATCTATTTCACTTTTTTTTGTATTTTCAAAACAATGAATGACGTCAGAAAACATTGACCTTAACAGCGATTTTTTGAATTTCACAACATAGCATTGTTCCACATGTTTCTGATCTACATGATTAAATATGTAGGCTAAATCTGCTATGACATAGTATTTAGACTTTGTTGTCATTGAATAATATATGCTCCGTAAACGTTTTGCCCAATTACTAACGAAAACAGAAAATCGTACGTGGTATTTCATATACACATCAATGTCCGCCATTACAGGTTCAATAACAAATATACTTAACATAAATTTTTAACACAAGAAGGCGACATAGCCACCCACTTCGCCTGGTAGCGCGACTCGCAAAACAGTACATTTCGCATTCAGCTTCAATACAACAGTGTCCGAAATTCCTGGCCACAGCGAGGGAGCATCTCCAATGTTATAAACTACTGTCATTGTACTTCTAAAAAAATAGCAAGGCGAACTCTTTTTCGCTTCCCTACCAGAAGAATGGGGAAAAAAATAATTTTGTTTAGTCACCTACTTCGCCTTGTAGCGCAACCCCTGCAATTTTATGTTAAGTATATGGTCTACCCGTTTAAAGAATTCTCTTATTTTCTCACATTTCAAGCGACCTAACGGTTCACGGAACAGTCACGAAACAGCCTTAGCAAGCACCCTTATCAATTGTAAAGAACCTCTGATTGGTTAATAGAACACAATTAATTTTACTACATGTTTGTAATGGGGGGAGAATTGTCCCTGGTGGGTGTCCCGCCAAATTTGGTTTCGTTATCTAGGGGTTGACCGCCCTCGATGTTATTACCTGGTTCGAGTAAACATAAATATAAGTGGTGAAACTTATATGTGACATAGATAGAGATCTGAGCAAGTATATAGAACAAACCAACACGAACGCCCCGAACATGTAAACAAACAATTTAATCAATTACATAAAAATACTGTGAAAGTTCATTACATCAGGAATATAATCTGCTTTTAGAAATTTAACCTTCATCGAAATACAAAGAAAACGCAAATAGATTTAAATAAAATAGCCGATCTGTTACTGATATATTTAGTTCATCATAGGATCGAGTGAACATTCGAAGTCAACGTCTTGTACGTCCTCAGTTGTTCTGCTGCCACTGTAGCTGTTCAGACGCTTGGATCTCAGGATCTCAGGATGATACTTTCCACCATCCGTCTCAGGATACTCTCAGAATACGTTTCAGAAATTAATACGTCGCAGGATTGCGTCATAGGATCATACGTTTCACTGCACTTCTCTCTATACTTCTCAGTATACGTTTCAGAATAACATCACATCATACGTCCCAGAATAATACATCTCAGGATTATACGTCTCATGATTATACGTCTCAGGAGCTATTTTCTCCCTTTTAAATAAATATAAATAGAGACAACCTAAATTTCCCGTTATTTATGAAACAGTTAATTCTTCATTATTCTCCCTCGTTATCAGATTTTATTATCAGTGCTAAACAGATGCTAAGGCTATCAATTGACTCCACCTGTTCTATAATGACCCTAGTTAGTCAAATGGCTAATTCGTTACGCCTTGGCCTTACACATTAACACATACGAGAGGCCTGGGGTTCTGAGCCAGCCTCAGTTTACACAGCGAATAAATATGATACATCACACCAATTAATTACTAAATCATTTCAGTCAATACACACTTATTCTTAATCATACGTGAAATCTTCTAAATTCGGTGAATTCACACTGATTCTCGTAATCATATTAACTAATGTAATGTATTAAATTCTTAGAACATAATTCTTATGCAAACAAGACAACAAATTCAAACAATTCGTCAAACTTATCTAAAGAAGATTAATGTACGACATTCCTATGTATAAACTCAACACAGTTATGCTTCATAAGCAAATTATTACACGAATGTAGAAAAAAAAATTCATCCAAATACAAGTAAATAACCTCAGCAAAGCATTATATATGGCATCAACAAATTACATGGAATTGTCACACTACCTTTGCTTTCAACGTTCCTCCCTCTAATCGGTAAATTAGTTCGTCGGTTCCTTTCGACAATAGTCCCCTTTGGACAACGGTTCTTTTTACGAGGAATTTCTTGCAAATCCCCCGGAGCCTATCTCACGTAGAAAAGCTTAGACTGATTAGAATTTCCGATGTGGCAATTTTTAAACCTAGAAAATTTTGTATGGGAAACACGCCCCTTATGTAACATAACCAATCAGAATCAGATATCTCTGCCGCCTTTTTCCAGAGGCGCCAAAGTCAGGGTCAGCTTGATCTGGTAGTTTGAGTAAAAGAGATTCTGCGATTTCTCAATTGCGACAATTTACCATGAAAAATGAAGTTTTCCTTGTCCCTAACAGTCCGCCTGGTTGCTGTATAAACAAATACTTAATTAGGAACAAAATTCTCCCTCTAAAGGACATTACCGTACACGGTAGTATGGCGATATGATACGCGCTTGTCTCCATAAATCTAATTAATGGTTCTCTGGTCTCAGCTAATGTATTCTTGTTAGATCACCAGAAATTTGCCACTTCACGATGTTCTCTACATTTGTTTCTCAATACTGACCTTTCCACTGTGTGAGAATCAATACAAACATATGTTAATCTAAAATACATACACAGATGACTTAACGGTGAAGTTCTTGTTAACGGTTGACCTGCATTGTTTTGAGAGGCTGGACTGTCAACAGAGCAGCATGTAAGCAGAACACAGATTTCACTTCGGATCATCACCAAGGTCTCATTACCCACTGTGCACCGTCGCCGATATACACACTGAACACCACACCCTGAGCTCATATTCTGAAGAATAAACAATTACCTTTAAACCCCTACCAAAAAAAAAGGCATAAATACAACTCTTCTATCACCACCAAAATGAGAGAGGAAAAAATGTTCTAAAAATAGACTAGAATTACATTCGTGGGTACTGAACTGGAAGTACTAAGTGTGACCTGATTCCAACAGGATAGCAAGTATGCCGTGTGTAAACTGAATGTCGTGTGCAACCTTTTGGGGTTCCAGTAAAAATAAAACCCAAAATTTACTCACGTAACGGTGAATGCGGACAGACACGAAAGGTTTGCCTATAAATTCGTAAATGTGCAAAATGTTAATATAAAAATATTTAAGTTTTCTTTGTTCAAACACAATATAAAATAACTCCGCAATGGGCATCTTACTAAAATAAGTTTTTTTTTAACATTATTTATCCAACCAGCATGACAGTGTTACAGGTTATAAATCAGAATGCACACGTTTGTACCAAACAGCCAGTTCTATGAACTTCCAATGATAAAGAAGTTATTGCAATATTTTTTTATGTAGATGAGTAATGTCCAATTTTTATCTGTTTGGAATGTGAAGTTTTTGGAAATGACAATGGAAATTTATAATTAACAAATATATGTTTTATGCCAAAGCTGTTTTTATTATCACAGGAACACATGCGCATATATACTAAGTAATAATTATTAGCAATTAAAGTGTGACATGCCTTTCACAGTCTCTTTTCAAAAGACACTAGCATCTCGACAGTAGGCTGTAGACAGATCCACACGTATACAATTAAAGTGTGACATGCTTTTCAGTCTCTTTTTAACATACACTAGCATCTCGACAGTAGGCTGTAGACAGATCCACACGTATACAATGAAATGTGCACGCTGTTAGATACCCAATCTCCACCCCTCACACAACTCAATGACTGAATGAAATATCGATCAGCCGAACACATAATAATAATAAAGAGACATATGACAAGTGGAGAATGCTTCATAATATAGACATTGGCCTACCTGTCGGAGAACAACTTCGTCGTTTCAGTGTCGAATGACAGTTTGAACACCTCCATCAATGCTCTCCATCGAACAAATTAGTCCCCAAGATGAACTCTTGATAGATTCCATTCGGTTTCTCTTACAACTATTATTACGTTTCTTTTCGGAACACGACCGAGGCAGGCGAACTTTGCGTGTTTACTCCCTCGTGCATATATGCCATTTTTGTTTACCATAGATATTTATATTACAATCACGTGACTCATAACCCACCCACTAGACGAAGATGACGTAGCCTTTTATGTGGTCATGTGAGATTTCCGTAGCAGTTCATAACCCATAATTTCAACTAAAGCGGTCTTTCCTTTAAATGCATTTTTTTCTCGTTTATTTAACAATTAATTGATCGAATCTTCGCAAACCCTAGGATTTACTGCATTATTTCAGCTTATAAGTTGCCATATTAAACAAGTTTCATGATCTTTACAATGCATAAAACTACATACACTCTGCACTATTGTTCCTTTAAGCATGCAAACTCGTGTGCAAAAATACAAAGTTAAACACAATCTTCAAATAGAAGTCTTCCTCACACATACAAAAACACTAGTCTCGCTCAGCCTGAACCCTTCGCCTAGCTACACGAGGTCTTGGCTATACGAATAGATGGTAAATGTTTGGATAAACCACTGTAACGGTCAACACGAGACCACAGTCTGAGAAAGTCATTGATTGGTTGAAAAGTGAGTTCGTAAAAAGGACTTAAATGACATCAATACAAACGTTTGACAAAAATATGTTTTGGACAAACCACACAAAATATATATAGGAATTATAGGTTTTAGTATCAGCACAAAAACTGCAAAAACTGTAACGTCAAGGTATTCAGTACATAAAAGGGGAACGACTTGCCCCTTGTATGCCTCAAAAAAGCATATCAAATGGTTGTTTTTGTACACTTAGCGCGTGTACAGAAAAAAAATGTTATGGACTTTAGATTATAGATAGTTTATTTACAAAAGAAAGACAGAAACGTAAGAAAAACGACACCCATCAGTACCACACGCACGGTTCCATAACAATTGATAAATTGTTTGGCTTTTCAAGTCAAGTCGAGAAATAACTTCAGATATAGTTGTATGAATAAACGTAAATTTCATTTTCTTGGTGATTCACCACTGGCGGGGTACATTAAACATGTAGCTACAGAAAAGGCTAGCAATGTTCCGATTGTGACATGTCTCCTTCCACCGACATTTTGTGCCTTGTGAACAAACGTACCTCCAAATATAGTTCTCAATGGAGGCAATTTATATCCGAGGTTTCTTTCTCGACTTGACAGAAAATACGGAGGATATTTAGAATGAATTTCTTGCAGATCATTCTGAGTCACGCAATAGTCTGGTTGAACGACACTGCCGAGACACGCAATACCCTTTAAAAAATACACCCCTCTCATACACTTATATATATATATATATATATATATATATATATATATATATATATATATATATATATATATATATATATGCCCACAAGCACCTCTGTAATAAAGCACACATACACCTAGAAAACAGTCTGCCTTGCAAAAACATATCAACACACTCAAACTTAAGTTTTCAAAGTCTCTCTCTCGCTCAGGCTTTACGGTGCAACCATGAACAACTATCAATTACTATTCCAGAGAACGATGAATCTAACTGTAAACATGTCATTAAAAATGTTTCCTAATCGGATGATAAACAAGACATCAAAAAGAGACAATATAAACTGCATTCTTAAGACACAATTAATCACGCAGAAAGAAGGCATACAAGAGTAAATCACGGGAGCAGTTGTTATATTCATTTGTAAAAAAACTAAAAAAATCCCATCTTATGTTCTCACCTGAGGCGATTAGCCTGTTGACTATGCCACGTAACGCATAGTAAGTTTGTCCGGTGTTGTAGTCGAGACAGGGAGGGGGGCAAATGTAGCTGCCACAAATAAAGGTGTGGTAAATTTGAGCTATTTATCGTCGAATGGTACAAAATAATAAATGTCAATGTGTTGGTTTGCATCTATGTCGATAATTTCTACCATCAAATCTTTCAATTAGCATGGAATAATTTTCACCGAGATCTAAATAAAAAAACCTGTAAAATGCAATCTTTCTCTATCTCTATCTCTGTCTCTCTCTCTCCAATGCGTATATAATCATGAAAAGTAGACACTTCCTGTACAATATATAAACATAACAAAACTTTATACTGCATATTCTGTTTCATTCACATTCTTCCATAACCACATATAACTGCAAAATGTGTATATTTCTATAACGTACCATGGGGAATTTTCCAAAATACACATGCTTAAAAGTTGAAATAATACAGGTTCCTTTTCCTCACCGATCCGTAGAAGTTGTCAGTTCATGGACATATTGGATAAAAGTAATACTTATATATTTAAAAAGACTCACGTGCTTTGGTAAATAAAGAACATAAATCAATATTTCCCACCATGGAAATGGAAATGAAGAAACAAAACATGTAACCGCTCAGTTTGTCTTAATAGCGACTGTCAATGTTACACAGATCATAGCAAATTTTAAAATGTTTTTAGTTGCTTGATAAATTGTGATAACAAACGGTCGATAAGGTTTTCCTTTGGTAATAGTTGATTTTATATTCTGATCAAAGATGCCCCTAGCTAATAGTTAATCCTCAAAAATGTAAGAACTCAAAAATGCACGTGTTTTTTAACAAAGAATTGGTGTGAGGTTATTACCGGCATTTCAGTCTCGGAGGGTCACAACCGAGTGCGTTCGCATGATCGATTTCGAATGCTGGTATAGTGTTTGCAGTCAGTGTCGGATGGGCTAATTCACGTTATTATGTGCACATCTCAAGGCATGCACATTTCTTGGCGACGCTCCTGTCGATTTGCGTGACTCTTTTACTTTTTTTGTGGTGGGTCCCTTTATATGTTTTTCCTAAACACTACAGGGATGCCCCCTGCCTAATTGCATGTGTACCTGGAGGCGTTGTGTTCTGCATTGTTATAAGCTATAGGATATTTAAGAAATATAACTTTCCCTAAAATGTTTTTTTTGTTTCTCTGTCTTTGTATTTATCTGATTTTTTTTGCATTTGCATGACAATTTTGCTCTCTCTCTCTCTCTTCTCTTTCAATGTAAAAGTCTGTCCTTTACGGATCTTTTATCTTTCTATGGTAGTTTTCTTTCCCAGTAAGTATGATGAATCGGTACAGTCATATTCTTTCTTTTCCAGTTCTTCATCGAAGTCAAGTTTATAGTAAACCATTATCCTCCAAGTCTCACTTTCGTTCTCCATAGCTTCACTTTTTTGTTGTTTTGGGATATTTCTTTTGGCTTTTTTGGTTTATGTTGCCTCATCCTCCTCTCTGTAAAAGCTTGCTGCATATTGTCGATTGTGTCCGATAAGGTACGTGTTTCTCTTCTTTGTAGTTTTTCCGTTGATGATGTTATTGATTGTGCTTTACCTTTGCTGACATTGCCGGATTCGTCATTATGTTGCTGAGTTTGTTTATTGTTGTTGTTCCTTTTTTGTTGCTGTTGCTGTTGCTTCTCCTGTGTTTCCTGAACTTAATGTTTTACTTCATTTCGCTGCTGGTGTTTCTCCATTTTCTGTTTTCCAGTTTGTTCATTTTGTTTTTGTTCGTTTTTGACAGTCTTTGTAATTTGTTGTTGTTTACTCGGTTGGTTGCCATTCTGTTTTGAGTAGATTTTTAGCTCACTGATGTGTGTAGTCTTCTGTTGTTGTGTTATTCAGCATGTCCTGGGTGTATATCCTATTTTTCAACATTTGCTGCATTGTCTATGGTATATGTTCCCTCTATATAATGTCTTATCAGAAATCCGTGTAGGAAAAACTCCTTCTTCATCGTCTTAAGCTTCTCTTTATCGATTTCTAAAATTATAACTCCATTTTTATTTGGGTACCCCGGCTGGGCATCCATTCTAGCATTTGTTATTTGGATTTGGAACTTCGTTTTGAACCGCAGTGGTTTTCAAAGGTATTTCTAATGGTATATCTGATATGTGGAGCTCTTAAGTTTATATATATATATATATATATATATATATATATATATATATATATATATATATATATATATAATTCTCAAGATGGGTGCTGGATCTTTAACATTGTTTCTCCAATTACGTCGTTCTAGTCAATATAGGTTTATTTGATAAAGGAGGGTAGGTAGCAATTAAACCAGAATTAGTAATGTGCCCTAATATGGGATGCACGTGCTAATATGGTGAACACTTTTATTCTTTCATTCACTCCACTGATCTTCCTACTTATATATACACATACATGCTACACGAGGCGACCTCTGCCAACGTATTCTACTACACATTTTGCACAGTCCGGGAGGCAGTGCACTGTAAAAAAAATTATAGGCAAGGAAACACATACAAACATATGTCCAATATAACACTGGCTACACTAAAAATGGACAAAGTTTGTTTCTGTTTATTTTAATATTTTATTTCTTGCAGAGATGTAATGACATCCTTTTTACATGATATAGTATTATGTAATTATTGTGTTACATTTCAGAGTTTCGCATCCATTAATTGCTCTGATTCAAGGGGCGGAATATTAATTTCAGAATGTATTTAAGCCATTTTGATGAATAGTTTACTACAAACTCATAGAAGAAAAGACACCTGATTGGCTGCATTGACACAAAAAGACACCTGATTGGCTGCGTAGACACAATGAACTGACTAGTTAAAATATAATTTATTGATTGACGTTGCCGTATGCGGGCAAGCTGTTATTTTCCTCTCTCTTTCTCTCTCCATTTCATCTAAATATAATGACTGTAACTCCATATCCTTATCGACAAAGAACAGTAGCACTGATACCTAATACAGAAAACAAAAACAGTAGATCTCACAAAAATTATTTTTTCTTTTTGTCGTGTTTTAACTTGTATTTATTCGTATTTTAAAATGAAATCTTTTTAAGGTTAATTCGGATGTCTCAGAAAGAAGACCGTGGGATTGTGATATATTGCCGACTGTTGTACATATATACACGCTTGTATCAAATAAAGTACATGATTCTGAATACCTGCGAACTAGTGTCATATTTACTTTAATGTTATACGTTTTCTTACAGTGTCCACACAATAGAGACATGTTATATATTTTCATACAGTGATCATTCAATAGAGACATGTTATATATTTTCATACAGTGATCATTCAATAGAGACATGTTATATATTTTCATACAGTGATCATTCAATAGAGACATGTTATATATTTTCATACAGTGATCATTCAATAGAGAAATATTCCTTGAAGAGCTTCATCGCTTCATCATATCTAGAAACTTCTTGAACATTACGGAGTGTGTAAGGCCACCAGACATTCAAGGCTGAATTCATGATAACTAGTACGCGAATCTATCACGGGACAATCGTATTATATATAATAAGTTGTGTCAGTAGTGTGTGTGTGTGTGTGTGTGTGTGTGTGCGTGTGTGTGAGAGAGAGAGAAAGAGAGAGTATTGTACATGGCTAGTACTACATTAAAAAGAACGTGCTCAATCATTAATGACATCATAGCTATAATAAAAATAACACATTTACCAATGTTGTACGACCGAGATAAAAATATGTGCTTAGGAATTATTCGTCTATGTCCAGATGTAACAGAAATCCATGCATTTGAGAAATATCCTTACATTGGATCAGACTGGAAATATACAGAGACAGTGTTACACTGGACCAGACTAGGAAAATAATTGATTTGTGTTTGCGAAGTTGTGATCTTTTTCAATTGAAACAAAAAGAATTTCAGACCGTGTGTGTGTGTGTGTGTGAGAGAGAGAGAGAGAGAGAGAGAGAGAGAGAGAGAGTTTGTTCACTATTGCTGAATGCAGTATTTACCCGTATATCTTATTTCATTTACCATGTCTGACTTCATTAAAAAGTTCTGTTATTTGGAAAGCTACAGAATCATAATGTTGATTACTATTATGGTCAACGTTGGATCAGAAAAATAGATATTACAGGTAAAAGTATATTTTGTGTGCCGTGGAACTTTTAAGACCTGGTCGGTTTAAAATAAGTTTATTTCAAATAGGTCTAAATTCTTCATTTTTACTGTATCAAATACTGAATAGAAACTCTCCATATATATGCGCTGGATTTACAAATGTTTAACTGAGTGTGTGTGTGTGTGTGTGACAGAGAGAGAGACAGAGACAGAGAGACAGACAGAGAGAGAGAGAGAGAGAGAGAGAGAGTTTTATCGACTTTAGTTCCTATTCACATAAACTCCTGTGCCCGAAGTTCATAATAACATATACAGAACTGGGAATACATGTAATTGTGACACTTGCTGTCAGTTGTGTATGCTGTTCACAAGCAAGGATAGCAATATAATGCGTCATTCGTTTTATGTAAACAGTTACAATGATAAGGACGCTCGAGTTATTTTTTTATATGGAGATATGCTAACTAGAACGACCCGTTGCGTACTCATGTATCTCTTTGTTTCTTCATTGAAAGTCATAAGGGTCCAACTGGTTTTAGATTGACATGTATGGAAGGTTCATTAATTTCCTGACCTGCTTAAAAATTATTCTCCAATATCATAACGTTAACAGAATTAATTGCATGCTCTTCGTCCTGGTCACAAAAGCTGAAATGGCTACACATACGTACTGGCAGAAAAAAGTATATACTGGATTCGATATTTTACATTCTTATCTCATTTCTAATAAACTTCAGATAGTTACGAGAAAAGCACCACTCGTGTTTATATTATCACAGTGCGTTATAGAGTCATCTTACCTGGAAAAAGGATTATGTATCTGATCGAATATTCGCAATTTAATTCCAAGTAGGAAGCTCCAAGTAGGAAGCTCAAGTACACATAAAGAATAATGCAAAGAATTATTATATTTTTACACTAAATGTTCAAGTCTGTGTCAGTTTCTCGAACACAAATGACGACATAATGTATCAGCAACAGCACCAGTTCACCTGGGTTGTGTGTATGGAGGTGGATTACCGTCATAATTCTATGCGAGTATTTTCTAATCTTCCTTTTTGCCTTATCGTAAATTACTGATTGCAAGTGGTACTTTCTCAATTTTTTATTGATGCAAAATGTACGTGGCAGTTTGCAAGTGTTACTTTCCTTCTGCATTATTTTCCATGTCTGCTTGCAAGTGCTACATTCATAATTATATTCAATAATTTTCTATCCTTCGTTAATGCAATCTAAAATGGCTGATCGAAAGTGTTTAGATCTACTTTCCTTCTGCGTCATTATATCTTGCAATTCGCCAACTACTGAATTAATTCTGTAGTTTGTCATATGGCGAAAGCTATATCAGCTATTACAAGTTGCACAGATTTCACTTTCTAAAATCACGATTATAATGTAGCATCCAGCCCGTTGCAAGTTAGCATCATGGAAGTCAGCATAAAATAATGCCTCATTATGACAACATATGGCGCAGTGACACATCAATTTCTTACAATACGACTACTCCCCTGACCTTAGCAACAAGAGGTTATACCACTTCACGGAATGTTTGGGGCGTCTCATTTAAAATACCATGCGAATTATATTACCGTATTAGTCATCTGATTTCTCCGAGTATTAACATTTGGAAGAGAGGTGGCCTGCATGGAGCACGAAACAAATTAAATGTATCAAATTGTATACAATTTGATGTATTTACACAATATTATAGTTCCGCTGACCCTTTCCACTCCATTTTCATTAGGACATTTTGTGGGCGTAATTTACCGCTACCTCACGTTGAGAAAATAGGGTAGCCGCTTACAAGCACGGTTTTAGGTCCTAATTTGTTTATATATTCTCATTTACAATGTTATCAATTTAGAGTATGATTATAATTTTAGAGTGCAGTCCAAATTCTGCTTTTTGTAACAGTAAAGACTTCATAGGGTCTGAGCAAATTGCAGATAATTGCACCACACTTTCTCTGTTTTTATTCAAGAGAGAGAGAGAGATATATAGAGAGAGAACATTACAGAGATGATGATTCTGTTTATTCTCTCATCACCATGAAATTTATTTTTACTGTTAATCTGCAGTTTACAGTAGCAGTTTACACACACAAACACACACACACACACACACACACACACACACATATATATATATATATATATATATATATATATACAATTATGTAAAATGTTCAAATTAAACAGAATTCTTATATATGTTTAGCATGGATGATTATGCGATTACCAGCATGTATTTAACTAGTTGTCTGTGACAAGTATCTCATATCTTCAATTTCATTTTAAATCTCCAATTCCAATACAATAGCAAGAGGCAAATGAATTGAAACAAGGACATCACATGCAAAGTATAAACTGTATCATAGCTATACGCTACAAAAATATGAACTTAGTTCATTTTATAAGAAAATAAATTCTAACAATATGAAATATATTTTCTATATCTAAACATAAAGAACATTTCCATACAATTATGAAATTCTTTATTTCTACAGATATCAAACTGGAAACTACATCTTTTTATTATTTAAAATCGTATTCATTCATATATGAAGCGACATTTTTAGTACAGAAAAGATGATTGATTTGTAGGTTACTTCACCTATAAACATCAAATTCATTTGGTAGCGCGCGCATGTGTGTGTGTGTGTGTGTGTGTGTGTGTGTGTGTGTGTGTGTGTGTGTGTGATTTAAGTGGTTTAATGTAGCTTTAACAATTTTCAGTCATATCGCTACGATGCCTGCAGTGTGACAGTTTATAGTGATGTCTAGTAATGGGGTATATGCCGCCGGCCGGGGTCTGAACCAGCGACATCTCGCATCTTAGGCGGACGCTCTAACCACTAGGCCACCGGAGTTGCCTTTGGTAGCAGTTATAACATTATAATATGTTGAATATAACTAACGTTGCTATCGCTACCAGTAACCATCTCGATTTGTTTGTATTATTACTGCTATAATACAGTACCAAACTTAGTTGATACATTTGGGTATAAAGTTAATTTAGAGGTTAAACAGATTAATATCAATTTTTGCAAGTATCTTCTACAAATGTCTTTGTTTTCTGTAAGAATTGTAAGACCTTCCCCTCACATATGTTTAAAAAAAAAATTTGCAGACACATGTTGTGTCCTGTGGACCAAGTAGGACTTGAACCACAGTAAGGCTGTATCATGAATGCCAAATACATGCTGGAGACGGTGAAGTAATATATCTTGGTCTATTGTGTCAAATGCTGAAGACAAATCAAGGAGGGTGAAGACTGTAATCTTTCCGCTATCCAACACAGAGAGAATGTCATTAACTACTTTTAGAAGAGTAGTTTCAGTACTGTGGCAAGGGCGATATGCAGATTGTACATTGCTTAAAAGACTGTTTGAATTCAGATGAGATACAAGCTGGGATAGAACAACCTTTTCTAAGATTTTTTTATATGGATGGGAGATTAGAAACTGGGCGTAGTTCTTTAAATCGTTATGGTCTAGTGTTTTCTGTAAGAAGGGTAAGACCTTCCCCTCACATATGTTTAAAAAAAAAATTTAAGGTTTTTAAGGTTACTTTCAACTCCACCCACACCCATAAACATCTTCATTTGCCTGTGCAAAAAAATATAAAAAAATAAATAATAACTATATACAGTCCTTTGTATAACTTTTCGAAAGAAATATTAGAGAAAAAAATATTTAATGTAAACCGGCATTCATAAAAACAATATTGTTAGAAGAATTAGTCTAAAACAAAAGTGATCATACATGTAGGCAAATAAATACCTGGATTGTCTTGTTACATTGTTTTTATAGATTTATTTTGGCAATCTCATTTGTTTTTCACTTCACATAAATACGACATAAATAAAGAAAAGTTTTTTTTTTTTACATAATGAGCTTTTGGATTGGAGATACACTCATAATTGCAAATTCTGAGGAATTAGATCTTTAAATTCTGAATTGGCCGAGCCATTTCTTTTTGTATACATTTGTAAATTATGCCTCAATCAGTACAATCCTGCATTGTATAATTATCGAGTAAGATCAGGAGCGTTTTCCCCCCGTTGGTAATTATCATCAAATGAAAGAGCCCATGGCTACCCTAAAACAGCAAAACTGTCCCCAAACACATGTATGCAGTTACAATAACTTAATAAAATATGCAGTTACTTATGCTCTCTCTCTCTCTCTCTCTCTCTCTCTCTCTCTCTCTTCGATCATAGATAATTCACTTAGCTACTTTTATATCGCAAAGAGCAGCACACTTAATAAGTAGGAATCATGCGTCAGTACATGCATATTTCAAACATTCTTTAATGACAAAGAGGAGCTGGATAATTATAATCTAAGGGTGCTATATTTATATTTTTAAAATTATGGAACCAGTTTATTATTTTTATTTAGTTTGAAGATGTTTATAGTCCCATTCAGTATGAAGATGTTTCGCGACCCAGCCAATTTAAAGATCTTTCTAGTCCCATCCAATATGAAGATGTTCCCAATACGAAGATGTTTCTAGTCCTTTCCAATGTTATCATGTTTCTAATCCCATCCAATATGAAGATATTTCTAGTCCCATCCAATATGAAGATATTTCTAGTTTCATTCAGTATGAAGATGTTTCTAGTCCCATCCAATATGAAACTATTTCTGGTCCCATTCATTATGAAGATGTTTCTAGTCCCATTTAATATGAAGATGTTTATATTCCCATCCAATAAGAAGATGTTTCTAGTCCCGTCCAGTTTGAAGATATTTCTAGTCTCATTCACGTTGAAGATATTTATAGTCCCATCCAAAATGAAGATGTTTCTAGTCCCATCTAATATGAAGATATTTCTGGTCCCATCCAAAAGTAAAGATGTTTCTTGTCCCAGCCAATGTCAAGATGTTTCTAGTCCCATCCAATCTGAAGATGTTTCCAAATCCCTTCCAATATGAAGATGTTTCTAGTCCCATTCAGTATGAAGATGTTTTTGTACCATCCAATGTCAAGATTTTTCTAGTCCCATTCAATGTGAAGATGTTTTCAAATCTCCTCCAGTATGAAGATGTTTCTAGTCCCATTCAGTATGAAGATGTTTCTAGTCCCATCCAATATGAAGATATTTCTGGTCCCATCCAAAAGTAAAGATGTTTCTTGTCCAAGCCAATGTGAAGATGTTTTTAGTCCCATCCAATATGAAGCTGTTTCTAGTCCCATCCAATATGAAGCTGTTTCTAGTCCCATCCAATATGAAGCTGTTTCTAGTCCCATCCAATATGAAGCTGTTTCTACTCCCATCCAATATGAAGATATTTCTGGTCCCATCCAAAAGTAAAGATGTTTCTTATCCCAGCCAGTGTGAAGATGTTTCTAGTCCCATCCAATATGAAGATATTTCTGGTCCTATCCAAAAGTAAAGATGTTTCTTGTCCAAGCCAATGTGAAGATGTTTTTAGTCCCATCCAATATGAAGCTGTTTCTAGTCCCATCCAATATGAAGCTGTTTCTAGTTCCATCCAATATGAAGCTGTTTCTAGTCCCATCCAATATGAAGCTGTTTCTAGTCCCATCCAATATGAAGATGTTTCTAGTCCCATCCAATATGAAGCTGTTTCTACTCCCATCCAATATGAAGATATTTCTAGTCCCATCCAAAAGTAAAGAAGTTTCTTATCCCAGCCAATGTGAAGATGTTTCTAGTCCCATCCAATATGAAGATATTTCTGGTCCTATCCAAAGGTAAAGATGTTTCTTGTCCCAGCTAATGTGAAGATGTTTCCAAATCCCTTCCAATATGAAGATGTTTCTAGTCCCATCCAATATGAAGATGTTTCGAGACCCAGCCAATGTAAAGATGTTTCTAGTCCCATCCAATATGAAGATGTTTCTAGTCCCATCCAATATGAAGATTTTACTTTGTCCCATCCAGTGTGAAAATAGTCTTAGTCACATCCCTGCAGATATTTTAGGAAACCAGGATTTTTAGTTAAGAGTGCCGATACATGTGAATAGAAAAGTGGACATTTTCTGAAGATTGAAGTAACTTAGTTAAACATATTAGTTTTGAAAATCCTGGAAACGATAATTTGTTGGCTACAATTTCCTCGTAACTGAAATTGAAGATAGTTACTGATAAATTACATAACTGAAAATGAGATTTGCCGAGATGTTTTATTTGTACCTGTTTCCAACCTGGTGTTCTTTAACTGCGGTTCGTTTTATGTACCTGTTGACAATACTGACTATTTCTTGATAAAGTCTGAGTTCACAATGAATTTCCGTTTCTGTTAATAATATAATTTAGTTCTTCGTCCTCTTACCCTAACGTTCCGTTTAGATTGATTTTTATATTTTTATACGTTGCTGTTGTCAGCAATTACATGCTGCTGTTAATGTGGTTCGGGCCCTGCACAGCCATCGTTCAAATGTTGGTGAAGTTTCCATACAAGAATAAGCCATTAAAGTTGCATGTCTATTTTGCGTGAAAATTGTTTGTAAACTTGAAACATGAACGTCAGTCTGGTCAAAATTTTCAAATACGTGTTTGATTTATTTGAAATACGTGTTTGAAATAGTGTTTTGATGTGTTGGAAATACATGTTGGAAATGTCTCTACTGTGTAAAAATTCTTTGTAAACTTGAAACATGAAAGTCAGTCTGGTCAAAGTTTGATATTATTTTTGAATACGTGTTTGAAATACGTGTTTGATATATTTGAAATACGCGTTTTGATGTGTTGGAAATACGTGTTTGAAATACATGTTTGAAATACGTGTTCGATCTGTTTGAAATACATGTTCGATCTGTTTGAAATACGTGTTTGATTTAATGCATGTGCAATTGATGCAGATTAATCGGCATTATCTTCTGATGTCGCCTTCTTTTAATTTATTCGCAATGACACCAACTAGAATGTATTTGGAAAATATTTGATAAAATGTGGACCAATAAAGAGTCCTTACACGAGTCACGGAAACGAGACCTAAAGATGATAAACCTATTGCGAATTAATACCTCAGTGGGTACGAAACTACACAGTTCAAGAATGCAACGGTAAAAGGCGCGAATGGATAGAGAGATGTCATCACAGTATCTTCCACCAATGTTGTATATACTACATTTACTGGGGCCGCGGGTGGCCGAGTGGGCAAAGCGTTCGTCTTTTCCGATCAATACGATCTCACCACCGTACCTAGATATCTACATGGAACACATTATACCTGGTGGAAATCTGGATATGTACACATGGACCACATTATACCTGGTGGACATTTGTATATGTATACATGGACCACATTATACATGGTGGACATCTGGATATATATATATATATATATATATATATATATATATATATATATATATATATATATATATATATATATATGGACCACATTATACCTGGTGGACACTTGGATATCTACATGGACCACATTATACCTGGTAATCATCTAGATATGAATACATGGACCACATTATACCTTGTGGACATCTGGATATGTATACATGTACCACATTATACCTGGTGGACATTTGGACATATACATGGACCACATTGTACCTGGTGGACATCTGGACATATACATGAACCACATTATACCTGGTGGACATTTGGACATACACATGGACCATATTATACCTGATAGACACCTGGACATGTACGCATTATACCTGGTAGACATTTGGACATGTGCACATTATAACTGGTAGACACCTGGACATGTACACATTATGCCTGGTAGAGATCTAGACATGTACACGTTATATCTGGTAGACACTTGGATATATACATGGACCACATTATATCTGGTTGACATCTGAATATGTACACATTATACCTGGTAGACACCTGGACATGTACACATTATACCTGGTCGACATCTGGACATGTACACAATATACCTGGTAGACACCTGGACATGTAAATAATTCATATAGCTCCTTTAAAGTACTTCCGTGAATGTCTAGATGAAGCACATTGATGGGTATCAAGGGTCTTTGATTTTCTACTGACCAATCGTTCACAGATTACTTCAAAATACAGCCATATTTTTTTTAAAAAAGATCTTGCTATTGATGTTTTTGATATTTTAAAAGATGGATGGCAATATTAAATTTTATGTAACATGAAGAACAAAAAGTAGTTTGTACTAAGTTGAGAAAAACGGCAGTTGTACATAAGTTCCTTTCCTAATTTTATTTACAATGGTTTCGCCTATACAACGCTACTAAAATAATAGGGCCATGTGACACAACACCTGGCAGCTAACCATCAGTAAATCTGTAGTGATGGCCTAACAATAGCCATACATAATAACAAATTATATACAATATCTGCATATAGGGATGGGTGGCCAATGAAAAAAAATAACTTTTTTCTTCCACCCTTCACCATCTTCCTACATTAAGAGCAATATTTCTTGAAATCTCTATTAATTATTAACTTTTAAGCAATATTAACGTGCAGTATCTGTATATATTTTAGTGTTTTGTGCCATAAAGCATCAGAGTAGTTATAATATGTTGGATTTATTACTGTTTGATTGATTTCAGTTGTATGGTTGAATGAATCCTTGATATTTTATATGGACATGTCAGTTAAGTTTATTCGCAGCTGACGGGTGTTGCTATAGAGAATGCGTGTTATGATAAATGTATTAATATTCCATACAGTCTACTACCGTTGTATGGACGAATGAATCCATGATATTTTATATCGACATGTCAATTAAGTTTACTCGCAAGTGAAGGGGTTTAGCTATAAAGAATGCGTGTTTTATATATATATATATATATATATATATATATATATATATATATATATATATATATATATATATATATATATATATATCACTACTCTGTATGAAATGGTATTACTATCAGAAGGCATGACACAAGCACAAATCGACATGCCTAGTTGTAATGTTAAAGAGAGTGGTGGTGGTAATAATGAATTACACTGGCTACCCGAACGGAGAAAAATTTCGTATTGAATGAATGAGAAGTATTAATTAGTAGCAAAAACATGGAAAAATGAAATTGTTATTATGATTCTAGACGGAAAATCTAAAATAGCCTTAATTAAAGTTTTATAAATTTTTAAGTTAAACGTTTTGGTAATTTGTTTTTAAACTATCTCTTTCCTTAATTCTACATTAAAAAAATTTCGTATTGAATGAATGAGAAGTATTAATTAGTAGCAAAAACATGGAAAAATGAAATTGTTATTATGATTCTAGACGGAAAATCTAAAATAGCCTTAATTAAAGTTTTATAAATTTTTAAGTTAAACGTTTTGGTAATTTGTTTTTAAACTATCTCTTTCCTTAATTCTACATTAAAAAAATTTCGTATTGAATGAATGAGAAGTATTAATTAGTAGCAAAAACATGGAAAAATGAAATTGTTATTATGATTCTAGACGGAAAATCTAAAATAGCCTTAATTAAAGTTTTATAAATTTTTAAGTTAAACGTTTTGGTAATTTGTTTTTAAACTATCTCTTTCCTTAATTCTACATTAAAAAAATTGTAATTGTTCATTTAAATTAACACAAAATTTAACGTATATTTTAAAAGTTTTTTTTTAATACTGTTTACATATCTACTCTACTATACTAAATCATTTAATAATATCTTAGTAAGAAAGAAATAAGTCACCTAAAATCGTACCTTTTATGATGTGATTAAAGCAGCAATACAGACCTCAGAAGGTCAGATAAAAACCATACTTTGTAGTGCTTTTAGTCACAGTAATATCAAGATAGTCAATATACAAATCATATGGCTTAATTAAAGAACAACATTTTTTGTAGTGCTTTTAGTCAACTGATGTTACGTTCAGCAATACAAAAATCAGAAGGTCATATCGAAACCACACTTTCAAGCGCTTTTAATCAATTGAAATTAAGATCACATTAAAATTAGCATGTGTACTGCTGCATGTTTCAGATTTATCATCTGCTCAGCACCATGCTATAAATATAACTTTAAAAAATTTTTTTTATCACTATCCATTTCAGCAATCTGCAACACTACAAAATGAGTTGGAAAACTCCAAGATCTCACAGCTTTTCATGCTTTATAAAATTTCAGCGAATGATACATTCGCACCAAAAACCAGTTAAAGAACTTGAGGATTTAAAATAAATAAAATTTAATACTGTTAGGAGAAGAAAAAAAGAAAGAAAAAAAAACAAGAAAACAACCATACTTTCTAGCGGCCCAATAATGGTTGTCAAATGTAGAGAATAAATAATTGGGAAATGCCAAGGATATAGTCCGACTGGATCTGCCGCAATGTACACTTTATTTTAAAGTTTCCAAGACAAACATTGAAGAACATCTGCTTGTGTTGTTTAGAAAGACCTGGAAACTGTGACTGTATGCAAAAGAATAGCAGTAAATGTCACTCGGTGTATATAATAAAACCAAAAGTATTTTCATTTGCAATTAAATATTTTTTATATTCAACAGTAAACTTAATGTCTTCGTTTAGCTTCTATTAAAGTTTACATGAAAATAAAGAGAATAGCGAAATGTATCAATTATCATCCACACAATTTGAAATGTAGAGAGCATATACATATCACTTCTGGTTTTCAATTCTTATTATGATATGTAAAAATCTCACATATTTAAAAAATGTGACCTAATTAATAAAAGTAATCTATAGTACAATATTATAATTTTGTAATCTTAATAAATCATAGAATTTGGCATTCCAATATCAGCTATAATCTTAGAATGTACATAACAAGTCACAATGAAATAAAAAATATAAATATCGCATCCATCCACAATTTCAGCAAATTACAATATAATCAACAAATATAAGTATCACATTCTTCTTGAGTCATCGATCATGGTTATGTTGTTTGAATTTTTAAAGACTATGGCAAACTTTAAAAGTTTTGAACAAATCACTATAAAATAAACCTATCACATCCATCTTGAACAAATCACTATTAAATCAACCAATCACGTCCATCTTGAGCAAATGACAATAAAATCAACCAATCACATCCACCTTGAACAAAACACAATAAATACAACCAATCACGTCCATCTTGAGCAAATCACAATAAACACAACCAATCACGTCCATCTTGAGCAAATCACTATTTAATAAACATAAATGAGTATGTCATTATAATTTTGGAAGAATAAAAACTACTTTTAAACCATTTGAGAAAATAAAATCAAAAATATACTTATCATACACATATAAATAAATTTTAAAATCAGCATATATACCTATCAAATTTATCATAAAATGTATTATAAGATTTTAAAAGTAATTCTAATGTACCTATAAAAAATGTAGATGTTTGAGACAATTATTTGAAAAGTATAAAACCTATTCTTTTTTAAGAGGCAAATGATCTAATAAAACTCTCATAAAACGTAGAACTACTAATTTTATTACTGTTCAGCATATAATGACTGAAGCATGTTATGACTTAATGTAACAGTTAGACTTTTGCTAATCATATAAATAAAGGAGCAACTGAGCTACGCATTTAAAACTTTACATTTTGGCATCAAAATCAGCCTTTTGAATTTATGAATTGTACTACAGGTTGCAACATGCTAATACAGGGTACATTAATTAGACATGGCTTATGTTACAGATGTATGAGCTTCACGTTTAAACACCACAGTATTAAATGAACGTGATCCGAGATAACAGAGATTAATTAAAGGGAGGTAATTCACATAAAAATTTAACATCCACAATCCTTACAATAAAGATTATTTACGATTTTAAATGAAATGCCTATAGGGAAATGTGAGAAAAACATCAGACAGCTAAATCATAATATAGATTTCATATAATTATTCGTATAAAATATAAAATATGCCTAATGAGAGAATGTCAGCACATTTTTGATACCTAAACATGCAATCTCTTAAGTATATATATATATATATATATATATATATATATATATATATATATATATATATATATATATATATATATATATATATATAGTATAGTATAGTTCGTCAATTAAGTGTCATTCACTTTACTCATCAAGATTTATGGTCTGTCAGGTACTGAGTGTTGTTGTTTCGGGATTGATAAATGGGGTGCTTCGTGTACAGGGGAGGGGGTTGGTGTATCAGGAATGCTTATATTAAATATCCGTGTAAGGAAGTCACGATAATGCTAATGAAGATGATAATGGGAATTATGTATTATTATTCCACCCTTTTTATTATGCATCTCATCAACGAAGGCTAATATCTTTTAATGCGGTTATAAACCATTAACCATATATATTGTTTGTAGAATCATGCACCATAGAGAAGTTATGAGCCCATTCCAATCCAGCTATCTCCAGCAAGATTCTCCGCCTATTCCGGGATTCGTAACTTTAAAGTGAAGTTTGTTAACACGCTAATACAAATACATTATCAGTCAATCAGTAGTTGTCTTCAGTTTCTATTTTTATTGAATATGTTCTGGTTTTGTGTTTGCAATAAAAATTTTGTTTTCTGCTTTCGTTATACTTTATACCTTTTTAATCACATATACACACACACGCTCGGACACATGTACACATAGTTTGTAATGCAAAGTAAAGGGAGAGAACTTTTATTCAATGAGTGCCTGTTACTCATAAACCTGAAGTAAATACAAGCGACTAGTATAACGTATTATTCGGTTTATCAATGCAATTTTTTTAATCATTGTCAAAATAGTAGCAAATACTCCGAAAATCATAACTGTTAATGAAAGAAAGACTTGAATCACGAGAGAAACAATAATATGTTGTTGAAATAACAATACTTGAAAGAAAGAAAAGACACAAGCAAAGGCTTTGATATGCATATTTCTTTAGTTTCTTAATAAAAAAATAAGCTTACCAAATATTGAAACTTCATCAACTTATATAAATGTTTCTCAGAGTTAGTCTTTGCTTGCTTCCTCATCTCTGGATTTCGAAGAACACATCGTTTCATCCAACATTCTTGAAGGAAGTCCAACACTCAATTGATCTGTTTATTCCATTCCTATTTGTAGAAGATTTATGCAATGTACTAAGTAATAACCCTTGTCCTCCTAAACTGGAACCAATTTTTCAACTCAGTGTCTTACAGGAAATCTATTTACTTCAGGTATTCTATGTAATTTTTATTAACAAAAACTCTTTGAGCATAAACGAATAACGGGTCATATATTTGTTTTGGACACAGTGGTAAACAATTATTATCATCATGCAAATGTTTTTGGTACTTTAAGGAGACTTCTAAAATGTAACCTTTTTCAACATCCTTTGGAATTTTTGAAATATCAAAGTTCTTTACTTCATCATCGCTTAAGAATTTGAAGGAACTTAATTTATGAAGAACGGCATAACCATAAAGATTATTTATAGTCGTTTTTCATGGACTATAGTTTTATTCTCTCAGTGAAGGATTGTTTGCAATTTTGGAACCATAAAAAATCTGAGAAACTCCACCTTATTTTTATTTCTCTGTAAATAAAATTTGATCAATATCGGTCATTAATTCAAGCTACACTCCATTAATTTCTAAACACTTTCACAAAGAAAGTCCAGGAGAAAGGGATCTAATTCAGATTGGGCTAATCATATGCTTCGAAACTGTTTGAAAACATAACACAAAAAAATCACGTATGTTTTTATATATTAATCATGGCAATCTCCATGTGTTTAGCTTGAATTTTTGAAATACAGTACAAGCATAATCACGTCTGTTTTTATATATTAATCATGGTAATCTCCATGTGTTTAGCTTGAATTTTTGAAATACAGTACAAGCATGTTGATATTCCAAGTCAAATATTTGCTTTCTTTTTAGATCAGAAAAATATTCATTTTGGGATGGTAGCTTAGTTTCTTGAAATTTATTCTCATCACCCATAAAGTCGTGTGGACATAGACTTTACGTAATACCAATTCACTGTTAGATGGTAATGGTAGTTCTTGCTGAAAATGTGCAAATGCTTTTTATTCCATCACAAGACAAACTCTCCACGAGTGTTTTCAATGACGAATTTGAGAATTGGAAACTGTCCAAAATAAAAAAGAAGATTCCTAATGAAAAACTGATGTAGCATTCTAAATTGTGTGGAATAAACTTAATATCAGCATCTTAAAAGTGTCCAATTCTCTTGCAGAGAGGATGCCCATCAAATTATTTAAACCATGGAAAATGACTGGAATAAATTTAGTTTGCTGGCATTATAGGTTGCAGTATTTATGTGCTAATCTAAAGTCGGGAAATAACGAGCTTTTTGACTGGGATTTCCACTGAGGCTAAACAGTCCCTATATTCCACATGTTAAATTTCCCTTGTCGCTGAACAGCCCCACCAATATTCCCATGTTAAATTCCCCGCGTCGTTAAACAGTCCCAGCAATATTTCCCATTTTAAATTCCAATTGTCGAGAAACAGACCCAGCACATTTTTAACTGGGATTTCCATTGTCGCCATAGTGGCCAACTATACAACTACCGTGGCTAGATTTTGCTAGCTTACATTTGTAACATACTACTAGCTTTTCACAAAGGTGGTCCGCAATGAACACATACATTATTGTATGTTCAGTTATTGATGTGTGTGTTCAAATTTCAAATCGATTGTTGCGGACGGTTCATAAAGGTCAAAGCGACTAAATTATACTTATAGTCCAATTGTTATTTGTCTTTTCTTTTGGCAATTTCGAGTAAAGCAGTTTTACACACACTATCGCAGCCGACAAGAGGGGTGGGGGCAAACGGGGATATATCCTCGGGGTCCAGGCCAAATAACACTTTTTAATTTTATAAAAGAAACTTTTTGTTTGAACAAGAACTAGGAAAGGACCGGGAGTTGAATACCCCAGGGCCTATGAAGACAACCTACGGCTTTTCACAGAATACGGTCATGAAACTTGACCTCTAGCTTACCCCGTCACTTATGTTATGACCCACAAAATGTAAATTGTGATTATGATGACCTACATTTTTAGGCTAAAGTATCTATGCTATGCTTTTGAGTCAAAACATGGAATTCTGTGTAATTTTCTTTGCTCATTATAATCACAAATCATGCAGTTTGCCTCTAACTATGAGTGTGAAAGAAAAGGCAATTCTTTATTTTGGAATTGATTTAATGGAATGGAAACAGTAATTATTAGATTGGTATCTCTCGATGCTGTTCTATATTTATAGGTTACTGCATTTGTATGGGAAGATAGAAACGAGTTTTTCGGGATGAATACTGCACGAACTTGTGAGTGCAGTATATCCTTCCGACAAAACGATTTCATATTTTCTCATACAAATGCAGTAACCTTTTTATTATATGCTCATTTTTTTTATTCAACCTAAGGTTTAATTATATAAACAAAATGCACTACAAGAAACAACGTAAATGAATGAATGCCGTATTCCAAACTAAATACACAAGCGCAGATTTGACATTACAAAATGACATCATTATTAATGCGCACATAGCTCCGCCCATATAAATTTGAACTTTGTCGCGCGGTCGACATAACTTTCGAAAGAAAATGGCGTGTCTAGTTAAAATTGAAATTTGCAGTTATATTGTGAATGACTGGGCATAGCAACGACTTTTCCATTTGATCTGGAGTGAATATATTTTGGTGTTTTGTTTCGATTCGACGAAAGTTTGTGATTTTGGACTGGATTCATCTGTGCAAATTATACATTAAATACATCGGATTGAAGTGGCGTGGGAGAAGCGTGTTTACGTCTGCAAACGTGTTTTTGTTTCTGTCACTGAATGTTTGAAATCATAACGTGGGGAAAATATGAACTCTTTCAATTGCAATTTTCAAAAAGACGCTATGGAATTTAATGTGTATTTCATTTTGAGTGCAGTAAGGAGGATGCAGTTCCACTTATCATCGAAATTACAGCACACTTTCGAAACGTGTAATCCAGATTGAAAACCTATGACATGACTCATGTAATTCGGATTTGCAGAATTAAGAAAAAACATTTTGAGGAAATTCAGGATGTAAAACTAAGTATATTTTATTTTGCCATTTTTATCACCAGCTAAAGAAAACAGTATATGTCTTGTTATTTGTAAGGACCTAATCCGTTATTTATACAAGGTAGCTAGCCTAAATCCGTAATATTGTATCAACGCAAAATGTCAAGACAGCTGGGGGGGGGGGGGGTTTCAGTCCACGAAACATGTTTTAGTTCATTCAGAAACAAATAAACAACCACAACGTAAAGAGCCTCTTACGCGAGTGTACATGATTTGTTTACAATTCAAAAGTGCTGGCGTCTGAGTCCATTGTTTGTTTACAAAAGAAAGTAGTTCCTTTATTCACGTGAATGCTATATGTGTATTGTCTCGCGTGTTCAGTATCGGGGAATATTGAACGATTCTGTCAATGTAAAGTTAACGGGGGAAAAAATGAGCATATAATAATACATGTTATTTTTCTTCTTGTTTTGTTTTTCTTCCTTTCTTTTTCAAGTATTTTTAAAAATATATTTTCAAACCAAATAATGAATTTAAAAAGCGGAACATTAATTCAATTTGGTCATATCCGTGTGAAATAAATAGTGAACTTGTTTATGTGACGCAGTACGTTCATGGTCAGAGCGCTGTCTACTCTGATTGGTCAATCGCCCCTTAAGTCGTTACCTTGCCAAGGAGCGCTTATCGACCAATCTCTTACTACGTACCTCATACACTTCAGTGATGATTTAGGTTAGAGATTGGTTATCGACACGCTCAAGTCATTACCTGTTAATGAAGGCGTAGCCTCTGATCCGTGATGAGGTCACCATATCCTTTAAATCCATTCAGGTGTAGACGTCAATATGGGCGTAATATTCTTATTTATCCACTTATTTATTTGTCATTCCATCCCACCTCACTCCATCCGTATTAAATATCCGTTCTTGTTGTAAAGTGTCAAACTGTGTCATCGTTATACATTATGACAGCCTACAGGCATTTAATCTCTCCATATTTTGGTCTGATTAAAGCAGAACATATGTATGTACATGAATAATGTGTCACGCATGATCGTTTTTTTTATATAAACCAAAAACCTTAATACACAGGATAAATAATATTCTTTTACGGGTATAATACAAAATGAATGATAAAAGGATATATATATATATATATATATATATATATATATATATATATATATATTTATATGTTGTACACATTCTTGTTTATATGCAGCAGCGGTCGTGTTAATTTGCTCCTTATCGATCTACGGAGTTATTTATTTCTTACGTGTTTCCGAGTTGTAAGTCTTGAAATGTAAATATGTTTTTGCGGTTACTCTTTTTGAAAAGCATAAGATGTGATCAGATGAATAGAACATCTTGTGTTGTTTATGATAATCTGAGGATTCTTATTAACAAGGCTATGAATGCATCCCCTCTGTTCTTAACGGAAATGACGAATGTTGAATGTTTAATGCTTGGAGGCATTGTATCTTCCCCGTCCCGTTAACATTTTGCTTGCTCAGTCGATTGGTCCGGGCAAAATGGAAGTTGTCAAACGATTGATCGAACACAAATCACACTTGTTTGATCGTCCACGAAAAGGTATCGTTGGGTGTTGCGAAGAGTGGCAATCGGCTTACATATTAGTCAAAAACGTAATGTAGAATCAATTTCGTTTGTTGTTTCTTAAAATTGGAAGAGATAAATCTTACGTGCATGTGTTAGCCAAAGAGTTTGGAACGCCTTGAGTAACTTATGAGTATTTACACCTCTGTTAAAAAACAACCACCCCTGATTATTTGAGATTTCAATCCCATTTGTGTCACCATTAGTACCAAGAAGGCAATCCTCTCATTTACACTTCCTATTTGCGTCTGTCTGATAAAATGATTTATAAAACATCGTTTACTTCTTTTTCGTTCTAAAGGTATTCAACACGACCTCCCTTCAATCTCACCCTTCTGCCAAAAGGATTCACTTTGACGGCACGCCAGTTACTGCAAGGTTTCATTCGCATGCCAAATCAAACCAAACATTTTTTTGAACAACATAAGGTAGCCTTGTTTACCTGAGGATCCAAGAATCGATGTTTAAACCAAAATATAAATCATTTTGAAACCTGGTGGAAGTGGCTCTTCTGGACGTGCCATTATTTGTTCCCTTTTAAAATGGGATCCTAATGCCGAAACTAAAACAAATCAAAATCCCCGAGTAGAGGACAGCAGGCAAAAATTAAACATTGTGGTGTCGCAAGCTCACGAAAAGAACAGAAAATCTCCAAGAAGACCCCCTCCCATTTCCAGCAAGAACGATAGGTACTGCTGTTAAGACTCATACCTATTCTAGAAAACTGCGCCTGTCGGTGACATTGTCTCCTGCAACTTAAACTTCTTCTTGGTCTTGCATGATGATGCATCCTAAACATTATTTAGCACCCGTGTTTCATCATTTAATGAAGAAAAAAATTGAAACTCATTTGTAAGGGATCTTCTACTTCTGTGGCGACCTATTGTTCTACTGCTTCAGCTACTGAAAAAATGGCATTGCCGAAGACGTGGTTTTTTTTTTATTGCTTTAGCGGCCGAAAAATGGAATTGCCAAACACAAAAATAAAAAACTAAACAGATGTGTTACAAAGTTTACTGCATTTATCCAAAGATGAAATGTCACGAGTTCGTCCGTTAAAACACCTAATCGTCGGGTGCTGCTCACAGTAAAGTTGATACCACGTGTTGACAATCAGTGGAGACGATTGCAAAATTGAAGTATGAGACACGTTTAACTTCAATGTTTTTCACTTCTCAAACAAAATATGTCAGCAAGAAATGCACACCACCCCTACCCTTCTCCTCGTCCCAGGGACATCCTTCTTCCAAAAAAGAGAAATGAAAGGATAATTTTTTCAGTACTGGCTATTACAATCCTCCGATAAGGAAAAGAAATCATTCAAAAAGTACACAAAAAACCCGCTGGAAATGTGTGTGAATAGTATTAGAACATTTTGAAATGAACGGTAGCTTGTTCAAGATAAAGAAACAGCGATAAGAAAAACATGTGGACGTTCTTCGCAAATGGTGAATTAGAAATACTCATCAACCGGAATAAAATAAAATCCCGGCTCAGAGGGGATGAGTCCTATCACTGCTGATATGACTGCTGTTAAAAGTAGCTGTTCCTTTGTTATGATCAATCACTGGACCCCTTTTAGGAGGTGCATTGCAGGACCCCTTTTAGGAGGTGGATTGCAGGACCCGTTTTAGGAAGTATCATGAAACGAGGTGAACCAGAAGGTAAAATGAACACACTTATATGGAAATACATCCCACTTTAAAAAAAAAGTTCGTATTGAAGAAAGAAAGATAACTGTTTTCCATACAAACGATGTTTAGCACTTGATCGTTGGAAGGAAAAACAAGACGTAATTCACCTCCGAACACTAATCTCTCAGATATGTTAGTTACAACAAGAATTACAGCCGTTGAGGAACTGAACCAATTTCTCAGAAAGAGAACCAATGATATTCTCGGCTCAAGTACACGCAAGGTGAACAAAGGTCGAATTATGGAAGCGAAAGTGCATTGAAAATTATATCCGCCTATATTTGATTACTGGATTGCGGTTTCACAGGTCATCGACTATAAAAAGAAGTAGAAATGACTACCATTCCGTTTAATACAGCTGCAACATCTCCTTCCCATAGGTCCTCTCTGCAAGAACAACAAAATACAACCAATGCAGCTGTAGGGTGTGGAAAATGTATTCCTAAAAACAAGTCGTTTTTTCTGCATGCGAGGAAGACGGTAACACGTTCACCGTGAATTTGTACAACCTCATTATCTTCCTGTCAGTCAATCGTATATTGACACGGTCAACACTAAAATGAGACATTGGATAAAATATTCTATTCTAGAAAGGAATATTCGCGGTGAGACTACCTTTTTTGGAAACGATTATTTAGTGAATTGTGACAACTGATATACTGTGTAGCAAGGAGTAGCTCAATAACAGGCACATGAGTTACAAAATATATCAAAATCAGCTTTTCGTACGGTAGCACGAATTGCAAAACCGATGGCGACTCTAAGGTTACATGCTTTAAACGATGCCGCTTTGACGCACGGAAAGAATTTATTCAAAATGTCCTCATCGACAAACAAGTACGAAAGAAATCTTCTTGACGGTACGAAAATATATCTCTTTAAACTGAAGAAGACCTTAGATGTCGCCTAGAGATCATCAACATTCGCTTCACACGTCTAGCCATGTCGTTACTTCTTCTACGACGCCACGGTATGAGCCAGGCAGAAAACGATATATAAACCCCTTTATTTCTCATAAAAACGTTCTTAAAAAGAATCAGGAAAGAAGAACACGTGATGTCCGAGGATTGGACATGTTTTTTCTAACTAAGAACGAAAATGAGGAACAAATGATGCACCGAGATTGTTGCAAATGTTCTAAGTCAGAACTCAGTCTGTTTGCCATCCCATTCACGATCATGACATTGCAAGAGTTCCAAAGAAAGGGAATTGTGGTCACTGAATATAATAATCAGAGAAGGATGATAATAATTAAATACTTCAAGGTATCGAAAAAGCCAAAATGAAAACGAAACATTCCTCTTTTTTAAAATCACTCCACACAAAGTAGAGACGAGGAAATTTTCACATGTAATCAAAACGCGGATGCTGGATTGTAGGGGGTGTTTGGATAGTATATGTTATGTCATGGAGTTTTGGGGTGCTTGTTTGAATAGAAGTCAACCATAGGGTGCTCGATTGTAAGGATGTGTGTTTGGATAATAGGGTTGTGTGCTTCAATAATATATGTAATGTGTTGGATTGTAAATAAAACAATTACCATTACCTTTCCTTTTTTACCCCATAAATACTTTGACCTATTAAGATTTTGACCCACTCAGATTTGGAACATATCAACACTTTTGATCGCATAATACCATTCCCGTGTTAAACTAACTGACCATTTTAAGATAGGATTTCCCGAATGACCCCGAACAGTCACACCCTTGTAAACCTATGGGTTCATGTTGATTCCAGTAAGACCCCCAATCTCTACATATAATTACTCTCAGTAATTATAGATACTAGGTTTTTTAAATCTTCTAATTGTCGCCATGAATTGTTCAGTGCTATCAGGTTTATCTAAATACGTATATTTTAAAGGTCAAATAAATTCTATATCAAGGAATCAATTTAGTTTTTATTTAAACAAATTTTTTAACATTATATACTATGTTTTATATTTTACTTCCTAAAAATTCTCACTCGCTTCATCCAGCATATTTGATTGTTTCAAACAAACCAGAATGATTAATGATGTTCTGTATATGACGATACGTGTACTAAGTTCGCACAATAACGATCTTGAATCAGATTCGGCAACTTAATGCTTTGACGTTATACCTGAAGCTTAATCAACCCCTCCCCAGATCTGTGTTGGTCCTGATGAACTATATGTGGGACCCACAAAAAGTCAGTCATAATTAACACAGGTGGCTCAGTTATCGGAGTGCTATACATACAATCAACTGTAATTCTCAAAATCTACCTCAGCTTCAAGAACCTCCTTTACATATATGTACGTCTTTTGCATCAATAACAACATGGAGTTATTTCCCCCGTCGATGGTTTTGAAAATTCAGCTGGATAGTTATTCAAACGCTTACCATGGCTTTATTCTTCATTTTGTTTAGCCTGCTTCTATGGTGATATCTACATCGTTCACTATTTAAAAAAAAAAAAAAAAAAAAAAAAAGCAGCTGCTTTTGGACATTCCAACCATTGCGGTACTTTACTAACTATCAATGCTGATTGAATTTCTGGATTTGATTCATGTCCCTTTGAACTCTTAAATTACTCCAAGCTTCCTCTGACGCTTCAGGTCACATTTTTTATATTTGGACATTTATCTTGATGTGTAGGGTCAGTCATTTTTCGATCAAATAGTTAGAATTCGAGGACATCTTGCGGAGATGCAAGGACCGTTACATTGAGTCATACCTACATTAAATGGATAGGCAGATGAGTTATCATCTCGGAAATTGAAAGTGTAACATCAGTTTTGTCTTTCATCTGATGTCATATGAAACATAACTACAGCATAGATGAAATATGACCTGGAACTTTGATTGTTAGTCAAATGAGCAGCCAAATCTTGCAACCTACATGTCCATAACGCCAGAGGTCAAAGAGTCATTTGATAAAACAAAAAAAAAAACAAACAACCAATTTCCAATGTTGTTGTGCACAGAATCCTGAAATATTAAATGGATTCAGGTTAATGTTTGTAAAACAAATGACTGCACAATTAATTCTTAAAATATTTATTCTGAGAACATGACCGGAAACGTGTTAGAGAATCGGCAAATATCTTTGACCCAACACCCCAACATAACTGACCGAATTTCAAAAATGGGTGGGACGTATAGAGAAAACTCGATAACTCTTAAATGTGAAATACATCAATTGGTCAGATCTTCGTTCTTGTTAAAGAAGACTGAGTTCACGTGTTGTGTTGCGGTCTGTAATTATCATGACTGTAGAAAATGGGCGCATGTGATGTTTTACCCCAACCCCTTGTATTATACATGTATTTATAAGTCTGTAAGTGGAGCCAGGTAAGCTTTGTTTTTCCAAGTACCTAAGTTGGCTAATCCTCTTACGTAACCCAGTCTTTGTTTGAGCTCTTGAGTGGAAATCTGGCGGGAATCTTTGTACATGGGAACACGTGACGTAGACAACTTCAAAGAGCCGGAAGCCGACAATGGTAGGCTGGACAGTACATGGGGACACACAGACTGACATTTTTATGATTGGCAGTTCGATCAAATGACCAGAGTCCGTCGCCATCCAATCGGGAGGCGTTGTAGGTGGGACTTGATTCGAGAAACTGGCATAAGACTTGTACAAGCCTGAAATTCGTCAGTTGGTGTTTAAGAGTCGCAGTGACACACACTCCGTTAGCCATTCGTAAAAATTGGCGGAATTTAGGAAATTCATGAAATAGCTTCGATCAGGTAAGTTTGATGTTACGTTGATTCTGCTTGATACGACTGCTGTTAACTGAAGAGAATTTGTCGTATGTATACATTTTACTTGTATTGAAGTATGAATAGTTAATTATGACCTTAATATTTTGCATTTTTTTCATGACTTTAGCTAGTACTTTTGTTTACGATTGATTACGATGTTGATTCGTTGCATCATTATTCATAATGTTACTATGTACACCTTATTTGTGAGGCGAAAATGTTCTCTTCTTTCGCTAGTAATATGTGTGCATATTATTTCGTGGATTATTACGTTTACGCCCTTTTGAAAGGACGATTTGTATTTGTGAAGAATTGTATTGCTCGCTAGCCGCTATAAGAATTAATATTGTAATTCTTTGCGTAGTTATATTTTGGATGACAAGAAATTTGTTTACGTAATGATAGATTTTGCCATTGAGTAACGGATTGCCGTTTATCACCATTTGAATGTGAATATTGTGGATTTGGTACGCTTGTGTAGGAAATATATATAAATATATATAAATATATAGATAGTCATATTACTAATCGTAGTAATATTTTAGTACAATCATATTTGAAATATTTTGTATGTATATACTGATAGGGCTCAGTATGTAGATATTTGAATCCTTTGTGTGATTGTGTTATGGCGCCATTTTTGTAAGCGGCGGAAGTGTATGGGAATTTCGATGTGTGCGCATGCGCGACCCAAATGTCCCGCCTTAAACTGATGGTTCAGTTCAGTGACGTAGTGTGAGGGAAGATTTTTATAACCCTATGCTAATGCATTATACCTTTCAACAGGAAGCTTTCGGGGGACGAAAGAATTTCAGAGAATTTCGGAGGACGAAAGAATTTCAGAGAATTTCGGGGACGAGAGAAGTTCAGAGAATTTCGGGTGACGGTGAGAGATACCGAGTGAATTTCGGGTGACCTCAAGGGATACCGTCAAGGGTTCCGGATACTAGAAGAGGAACCGGAAGTCAAGATAACGGCAAGGAACAAGGATTATAGAAGAGGAAGCGGAAGTGGAGATCACGAAAGGAGAGAAAGACAAGGGAACGAAGAGATTTAGATGAGTAGCACTCAAGAAGGGAAACATCTCCTCACACTGTGAACTCAAATGATGATCAAAGGGATCATTGGGTGAAAGAGAGACATTGATTACTTTAAATTCTTTTAAATTTCATTTATTAAATTGTTATTGTTTAAATTTCATCTTTGTATTTCTTTTAATTTAACTGTCGGCATTGCTGACTGGGGGCTCGTAGCCATAAATATATTTAGTCAATAAATAATATAGTGTCCAGAATTAACCTTCTGAATAAGGACCAGGGGAACTTCTCATAATTCGTTAAAGTCTATAAGAAGAACGCCACCCCTAGACAACCACTACACCCCCACAGCGCATATGGAACAGATTAACGGATCTTACACAGATATAGTAAAAAAAAAACTCTGTTCAGCTCTGGTACATACTTTGCTCGTAAATCTAAACCTGATCACCGGGTTATACCAAGCTGGAATGTCTGTTTCAGAGAACTGCACGACTAGGAACGAAATACCTTATTGTGACGTGATAACAGTAAACCTCGTTAGTAGTATAGTGGAATACTATAGCTTCATGGGGACTTTGATGTTAAATTGGGGTGGTTGTACCCTGGCGTCAAAATGAATTTAACATGGGGAATTTCAAAATGGGTGGAACTATAGAGCGTCAAGGAATTGGGACTGTCTAGCGACAAGGGATTGGGACTGTTTAGAGTCAGGGGAAAGGGAACAGGAGTGATGTCACGGTACTAGACACTGACAGCGATGTTGCAAAGGGCTAACCTCAATTGGGCCAAACAGTGACAGCGGAAAAAAGCTATACGCTTGGTGGGGCGGGACATATATATTTATATAACGCCTGGCGGGGCGGGACGTATATATTTATATAACGCCTGGCGGGGCGGGACTTATAACTTTATAGACATAGACAAAGAAACAAACACACACACACTTTAGGCAAGAGAGTAAATTTTTCCGAAACAATGGAGTGGCCCTGTAAAAGGGCTTTTTGTTTTGTTTTTGTTAATACCATTCCGTTAGCATAGAGGACATCTCACGGATCTTTTTCTCTTCCTCAAACTTCGCTTGACCTCTGGTCCGTAGATTTAGAATCTCTTCGGATAGCATTGTCTCTCCACTTAGTTTCTTCTTTTCCAAAGGGCTGTCTCTGTGATCTAGGTCATTGCCCATGATGATCTGACATACATGGACTAGTCCGGGTTGAACAGCATCGACAATAAGAGGGTAGACGATTCTACGTTTGTCCACATCTTGTGACGAGAACAAGTGAAGGGAATGAAGTGAACTGCGGTTATTTATAATGGAAGAGAGGATGCAAACGGACCGAGTTCTTTCACCAATCCAAACACTCGTTACAAAATAAATTCAGTCACAGTGCGGAGTCGTCTTCTAATCCATAGAGAGCTGCCTGTGACGTCACATTCCGGATATAGGTGCTCTAGCGTCTTTGCGCAGTGACTCAATGCGACAGAGTTAGAACATGACGAGAAGGGGAATTAATCGATCGCGAATGCCCTACAGGGTGAATACGACCTTAATCAAAATATCGTATCTTATTCGCGCAATTCAACAATGGATAATAAATGACGATGGCTTCGAACCAGTTGGACAAAATGAAGACATTGCAAGAGGCAGTAGATGACCTGTGATGTGGTGAAGGAATTTTGTTTTTATGAGAATGTGTAATGGGGATTATAGCCTTCACTTGTTAAAAATGGAGATGAATAATTTACAGAAGAGCAAGGAAAGACTGAGAGAGTTAATGAAACAGAAAAAAGGAGGAAGGGGACAAAGAAGATAGAGAATGAGAAAATGGAACTAAAATTTGGAAAAAGAAGAGGAGAATGAGAAGAGGAAGAAAAGATGAGTTACATGATAAAGATAGGGATGTAAAGGAGAAGAAAAAGAAGAAAAACAAAAACATGATACAAAAATTGAGGTGCTGGCGGACAAAAAGAAGGGAGGAGAGAAAGTAAAAAAGAGAAAGTTAAAGAGCTCTTTTCAGGGCCACTGCATTACCCCGAAAATATGTACTCTCTTTCCTAAATTGTGTGTGTGTGTGTGTGTGTGTGTGTGTGTGTTTGGTTCTTCGTCTATGTCTATAAAGTTATATATCACACCCAGCCAGGCTTTATATAAAGTTATATCTCCCGCCCCGCCAGGCGTTATATAAATTTGTATGTCCCGCTACGCCAATCGTTATAGCTTTTTCCCCCGCTGTCCCTGTTTCGTCCGATTGATGTCAGCCCCTTGCAACATTGTTGCCATTGTCCAGTACCGTTATGTCACCCCTGTTCCATTTCTCTCAACGCTAAACTGTCAAAATTCCTTGTCGCTAGTAAGTCTGAATCACATGAGGCTCTATAGTCCCGCCCAAGTTAAAATTCTCAATGTTAAATTCTAACTGGCGGCAGATTACAACCACGCACAATTTAACATTCACGTCCATTGACGCTATATTATCCGACTATACTGCTCTCGTTATCTGACGTGATAACGGTAAACTTTATCATGATAACAGTAAACCTCTCCACGAGACTCTCAGTAAACAAGTACGCCAAAGCAGTGCTAACGTTAAGTATGCTCTTAAATTATGCAAGAAGGAAAAATTAAAATATGGAGCAGACACGCTTGCAAATAAATTTGAAAATCAAGATCAGACATTTTGGCAGAGTTAAGGAGTCTGAAACTAATGTATCATACTTCTTTAATACGTCCCAAGCGAAAAAGACCTATCCAACCCAAACAGCCCAATCCTGTTATTATGCCTGAGATAACAAAACTGGTGATTTATATCAAATCATCATTGACAGAAGCAAGTCCAGAAGTAGGCCTTGGCCGTGGCAAAGGCTTAAGACAGTAAAGGTCATTGCTTCTCGTTCCTGAGTTCTTTTAAATAACAAAATACACGCAACGGACCTTTTCAGTACCACATGCTTCTCTCGAAAAGAGATAGCATTCATTTTGCCTAAATCAATTAAAACTTAAAATCCCTTTTTTTGCCCTATGATGTCTGAGTGTAACTGCGTGAGTGAGGTCCATATTCTAAAAAATCAAAACAAAGAGACACTTAAGTTCTGTCTGGTCTATTCTGGTACCAATTTTACAATCCAATTCACAACACAACACTTTAAAAAGTTTATATACTTCTTCTGTGTCTTTGTTCACTCTCTCTGGTTTTTGAATTTCTTCACTCATGGCAGGTATCTTGACTTTTGTCTCGATAGGAGGGGGAGTAGTACTTCGGTTTGTATGAAGAAAACTTTCGCGTGACACCTCACAAAGTTCTATGTTGGGTATTCTATCGTACTGTTAGGTTTGAAAGTGAAATGAATGCTGGAAGGGAAGACACTGGTCTGACATGGATATATGGACCATGGCGTTTAAAATGAAGTCATTTGACTTTTTGTATTCAAGATGAAACGATCGAATCATGTCGTGGAGAAAGGAGAAGAAAGTAAGAGACAGAGACGTGATGTATCGCCTCGCACAGTAGTTGAAGTCTTGGCTCAAATTTAGAACCACAGCCTACACGGTGAAGCTTAACGATTTCAAGTCCGACGTACCGTTGGAGAAAGCAGAAGAGTTCATCACCGAAATGTGGGATTCATTGTTAACCACACTTAAACGGCAATATGGAGCTAAGGAAGACAAGCGCTTGCTACTTTCCATTCGTAACGACAGTTTGAAGTCTCTCGTTTGTCGACAAGAATGACACAGTAGAATGGAAAAGAGCATGGAAGAACATTCGACAATCGGACCGAGCCAAACAACGAAGTGAAGCAGAACTCCTGTTACAGCAAGCGGGGCTAACCAAAGACACATAGTGTGCCATTCCAGAAATGCAAAAAATTGCAAGACCCACCCATGCTAAAGTCCCCTAAACCCCATAGTGCTGCGAAACCTTTTTCACTGAGATTTCCATAGACCTTATATCGTCCCCTATCACTACTAAGGAGAGTACATGGGGAATTTTAATCATTTGATTATTGAATTGTCATTAAATTGTTATTCGTTCAATTTCACTTTTTTTGTATGTTCAATAATTTAACCGTCGGCATTGCTGACTGGGGGCCCGAAGCTTTATATCTATCTTTCGCTAATTTAACTTCCAACCAAAATCGATCATCGGTGGGACTTCTATAATAATTTAAATAAAATATTGGGAGCAGATCACCCCAACCATAACACACCTACCACACTGGCGGCATAACAACCTGTCACGCAACACACACACACACACACACATATATATATATATATATATATATATATATATATATATATATATATATATATATATATATATGTATATCCATTTCGATGTACGAGTATTTGGATTTGGAATTATGGCAACAATGGTATTTTCTCACCATTTTAGCTTTTAATTTAGTTTTGTGGGTTGTGGGATTTTGTGCGTGTGTGTTTTAGTATCACATGTGTGGAGTAGGGGCACCATAATATCTTCAGTGCTTAGGGTCCTAGAAGGCCTTAATCCGGCAATGACTTCACCATTTGTATATTATAATGTATTCCATTTTGCTGAAGTGATGAGAAAATATGTGCTTCTAATGATGAAAAGAATATCTAACAGTAATAACTGTATCTCTGTGATACGATGATATTTGTTTAAATTCTCGGATTATAAATTTATGTAAAAAGTACTGTTTAAATGTCTTATATAATTCTATTCTTAACAAGGCCGGACACATTTTGTGGTTGTAGATGTGTGTGTGTACTTCTATATAACGTAGCTATGATTTTTGTGCTTAAAATACTTTGACATTTTATATTTTAATTTTGATCAATCGACAGTGAGGTAGACATATCGACAATTAGGTTTAAATAAAGAAAAGGAATTCGTATCGTATTTTCAATCTGACTTAGTTTTTCTCAGAATCCTTATATAATCCAAACTCTGATATGTATCTTGTATATTCTAATATTTCACATATTTAATTTCCTTTGTACACGCAATGCCAGTTCAGTTTGATGAAGACTCTATTTCCTTGTTCTGATCTTTGCTATTTTTCGAAGGCTCTTGGCTCGGTGACTTGATCAGAGATTTTTTTTATAGATAAGTTGTTGTCTAATAGAGTTATTCCCCCCTTATAATGCTGGCTGTGAACATTAAACCAGATGGAATTATAAAATATTAAAGGATTTCTCCAATGTTTGTAAGGGGCTTTGTGTCGGGTACAGCAGCGTCGACCGTTGTTTATGCTGTACTCTATGCATCAATCAACAGAAAAGAGATAGACACAGCTTCAGTCAAGTCGAGCTTCGGTTTGTTCTATGATTCATATATGAATTGGGACACCACACAATTTGTTTTTGGGTTTGACCGACAAGTAGATCTCCGTTTTTTTCTTCTTCTGATGACATTACTGGTAATGCCAGAAAGAAAAAGTGGAGATCTACTTGTTGGTCTGTGTTTTAGATGCAAGGGACGGTTTTTATTCATAAATGTTATGCCGCATTCAGCTGTCTAGCATGGGATTTCCACTGAGGCTAAACAGTCCCTATATTCCACATGTTAAATTTCCCTTGTCGCTGAACAGCCCCACCAATATTCCCATGTTAAATTCCCCGCGTCGTTAAACAGTCCCAGCAATATTTCCCATTTTAAATTCCAATTGTCGAGAAACAGACCCAGCACATTTTTAACTGGGATTTCCATTGTCGCCATAGTGGCCAACTATACAACTACCGTGGCTAGATTTTGCTAGCTTACATTTGTAACATACTACTAGCTTTTCACAAAGGTGGTCCGCAATGAACACATACATTATTGTATGTTCAGTTATTGATGTGTGTGTTCAAATTTCAAATCGATTGTTGCGGACGGTTCATAAAGGTCAAAGCGACTAAATTATACTTATAGTCCAATTGTTATTTGTCTTTTCTTTTGGCAATTTCGAGTAAAGCAGTTTTACACACACTATCGCAGCCGACAAGAGGGGTGGGGGCAAACGGGGATATATCCTCGGGGTCCAGGCCAAATAACACTTTTTAATTTTATAAAAGAAACTTTTTGTTTGAACAAGAACTAGGAAAGGACCGGGAGTTGAATACCCCAGGGCCTATGAAGACAACCTACGGCTTTTCACAGAATACGGTCATGAAACTTGACCTCTAGCTTACCCCGTCACTTATGTTATGACCCACAAAATGTAAATTGTGATTATGATGACCTACATTTTTAGGCTAAAGTATCTATGCTATGCTTTTGAGTCAAAACATGGAATTCTGTGTAATTTTCTTTGCTCATTATAATCACAAATCATGCAGTTTGCCTCTAACTATGAGTGTGAAAGAAAAGGCAATTCTTTATTTTGGAATTGATTTAATGGAATGGAAACAGTAATTATTAGATTGGTATCTCTCGATGCTGTTCTATATTTATAGGTTACTGCATTTGTATGGGAAGATAGAAACGAGTTTTTCGGGATGAATACTGCACGAACTTGTGAGTGCAGTATATCCTTCCGACAAAACGATTTCATATTTTCTCATACAAATGCAGTAACCTTTTTATTATATGCTCATTTTTTTTATTCAACCTAAGGTTTAATTATATAAACAAAATGCACTACAAGAAACAACGTAAATGAATGAATGCCGTATTCCAAACTAAATACACAAGCGCAGATTTGACATTACAAAATGACATCATTATTAATGCGCACATAGCTCCGCCCATATAAATTTGAACTTTGTCGCGCGGTCGACATAACTTTCGAAAGAAAATGGCGTGTCTAGTTAAAATTGAAATTTGCAGTTATATTGTGAATGACTGGGCATAGCAACGACTTTTCCATTTGATCTGGAGTGAATATATTTTGGTGTTTTGTTTCGATTCGACGAAAGTTTGTGATTTTGGACTGGATTCATCTGTGCAAATTATACATTAAATACATCGGATTGAAGTGGCGTGGGAGAAGCGTGTTTACGTCTGCAAACGTGTTTTTGTTTCTGTCACTGAATGTTTGAAATCATAACGTGGGGAAAATATGAACTCTTTCAATTGCAATTTTCAAAAAGACGCTATGGAATTTAATGTGTATTTCATTTTGAGTGCAGTAAGGAGGATGCAGTTCCACTTATCATCGAAATTACAGCACACTTTCGAAACGTGTAATCCAGATTGAAAACCTATGACATGACTCATGTAATTCGGATTTGCAGAATTAAGAAAAAACATTTTGAGGAAATTCAGGATGTAAAACTAAGTATATTTTATTTTGCCATTTTTATCACCAGCTAAAGAAAACAGTATATGTCTTGTTATTTGTAAGGACCTAATCCGTTATTTATACAAGGTAGCTAGCCTAAATCCGTAATATTGTATCAACGCAAAATGTCAAGACAGCTGGGGGGGGGGGGGGGGTTTCAGTCCACGAAACATGTTTTAGTTCATTCAGAAACAAATAAACAACCACAACGTAAAGAGCCTCTTACGCGAGTGTACATGATTTGTTTACAATTCAAAAGTGCTGGCGTCTGAGTCCATTGTTTGTTTACAAAAGAAAGTAGTTCCTTTATTCACGTGAATGCTATATGTGTATTGTCTCGCGTGTTCAGTATCGGGGAATATTGAACGATTCTGTCAATGTAAAGTTAACGGGGGAAAAAATGAGCATATAATAATACATGTTATTTTTCTTCTTGTTTTGTTTTTCTTCCTTTCTTTTTCAAGTATTTTTAAAAATATATTTTCAAACCAAATAATGAATTTAAAAAGCGGAACATTAATTCAATTTGGTCATATCCGTGTGAAATAAATAGTGAACTTGTTTATGTGACGCAGTACGTTCATGGTCAGAGCGCTGTCTACTCTGATTGGTCAATCGCCCCTTAAGTCGTTACCTTGCCAAGGAGCGCTTATCGACCAATCTCTTACTACGTACCTCATACACTTCAGTGATGATTTAGGTTAGAGATTGGTTATCGACACGCTCAAGTCATTACCTGTTAATGAAGGCGTAGCCTCTGATCCGTGATGAGGTCACCATATCCTTTAAATCCATTCAGGTGTAGACGTCAATATGGGCGTAATATTCTTATTTATCCACTTATTTATTTGTCATTCCATCCCACCTCACTCCATCCGTATTAAATATCCGTTCTTGTTGTAAAGTGTCAAACTGTGTCATCGTTATACATTATGACAGCCTACAGGCATTTAATCTCTCCATATTTTGGTCTGATTAAAGCAGAACATATGTATGTACATGAATAATGTGTCACGCATGATCGTTTTTTTTATATAAACCAAAAACCTTAATACACAGGATAAATAATATTCTTTTACGGGTATAATACAAAATGAATGATAAAAGGATATATATATATATATATATATATATATATATATATATATATATATATATATATTTATATGTTGTACACATTCTTGTTTATATGCAGCAGCGGTCGTGTTAATTTGCTCCTTATCGATCTACGGAGTTATTTATTTCTTACGTGTTTCCGAGTTGTAAGTCTTGAAATGTAAATATGTTTTTGCGGTTACTCTTTTTGAAAAGCATAAGATGTGATCAGATGAATAGAACATCTTGTGTTGTTTATGATAATCTGAGGATTCTTATTAACAAGGCTATGAATGCATCCCCTCTGTTCTTAACGGAAATGACGAATGTTGAATGTTTAATGCTTGGAGGCATTGTATCTTCCCCGTCCCGTTAACATTTTGCTTGCTCAGTCGATTGGTCCGGGCAAAATGGAAGTTGTCAAACGATTGATCGAACACAAATCACACTTGTTTGATCGTCCACGAAAAGGTATCGTTGGGTGTTGCGAAGAGTGGCAATCGGCTTACATATTAGTCAAAAACGTAATGTAGAATCAATTTCGTTTGTTGTTTCTTAAAATTGGAAGAGATAAATCTTACGTGCATGTGTTAGCCAAAGAGTTTGGAACGCCTTGAGTAACTTATGAGTATTTACACCTCTGTTAAAAAACAACCACCCCTGATTATTTGAGATTTCAATCCCATTTGTGTCACCATTAGTACCAAGAAGGCAATCCTCTCATTTACACTTCCTATTTGCGTCTGTCTGATAAAATGATTTATAAAACATCGTTTACTTCTTTTTCGTTCTAAAGGTATTCAACACGACCTCCCTTCAATCTCACCCTTCTGCCAAAAGGATTCACTTTGACGGCACGCCAGTTACTGCAAGGTTTCATTCGCATGCCAAATCAAACCAAACATTTTTTTGAACAACATAAGGTAGCCTTGTTTACCTGAGGATCCAAGAATCGATGTTTAAACCAAAATATAAATCATTTTGAAACCTGGTGGAAGTGGCTCTTCTGGACGTGCCATTATTTGTTCCCTTTTAAAATGGGATCCTAATGCCGAAACTAAAACAAATCAAAATCCCCGAGTAGAGGACAGCAGGCAAAAATTAAACATTGTGGTGTCGCAAGCTCACGAAAAGAACAGAAAATCTCCAAGAAGACCCCCTCCCATTTCCAGCAAGAACGATAGGTACTGCTGTTAAGACTCATACCTATTCTAGAAAACTGCGCCTGTCGGTGACATTGTCTCCTGCAACTTAAACTTCTTCTTGGTCTTGCATGATGATGCATCCTAAACATTATTTAGCACCCGTGTTTCATCATTTAATGAAGAAAAAAATTGAAACTCATTTGTAAGGGATCTTCTACTTCTGTGGCGACCTATTGTTCTACTGCTTCAGCTACTGAAAAAATGGCATTGCCGAAGACGTGGTTTTTTTTTTATTGCTTTAGCGGCCGAAAAATGGAATTGCCAAACACAAAAATAAAAAACTAAACAGATGTGTTACAAAGTTTACTGCATTTATCCAAAGATGAAATGTCACGAGTTCGTCCGTTAAAACACCTAATCGTCGGGTGCTGCTCACAGTAAAGTTGATACCACGTGTTGACAATCAGTGGAGACGATTGCAAAATTGAAGTATGAGACACGTTTAACTTCAATGTTTTTCACTTCTCAAACAAAATATGTCAGCAAGAAATGCACACCACCCCTACCCTTCTCCTCGTCCCAGGGACATCCTTCTTCCAAAAAAGAGAAATGAAAGGATAATTTTTTCAGTACTGGCTATTACAATCCTCCGATAAGGAAAAGAAATCATTCAAAAAGTACACAAAAAACCCGCTGGAAATGTGTGTGAATAGTATTAGAACATTTTGAAATGAACGGTAGCTTGTTCAAGATAAAGAAACAGCGATAAGAAAAACATGTGGACGTTCTTCGCAAATGGTGAATTAGAAATACTCATCAACCGGAATAAAATAAAATCCCGGCTCAGAGGGGATGAGTCCTATCACTGCTGATATGACTGCTGTTAAAAGTAGCTGTTCCTTTGTTATGATCAATCACTGGACCCCTTTTAGGAGGTGCATTGCAGGACCCCTTTTAGGAGGTGGATTGCAGGACCCGTTTTAGGAAGTATCATGAAACGAGGTGAACCAGAAGGTAAAATGAACACACTTATATGGAAATACATCCCACTTTAAAAAAAAAGTTCGTATTGAAGAAAGAAAGATAACTGTTTTCCATACAAACGATGTTTAGCACTTGATCGTTGGAAGGAAAAACAAGACGTAATTCACCTCCGAACACTAATCTCTCAGATATGTTAGTTACAACAAGAATTACAGCCGTTGAGGAACTGAACCAATTTCTCAGAAAGAGAACCAATGATATTCTCGGCTCAAGTACACGCAAGGTGAACAAAGGTCGAATTATGGAAGCGAAAGTGCATTGAAAATTATATCCGCCTATATTTGATTACTGGATTGCGGTTTCACAGGTCATCGACTATAAAAAGAAGTAGAAATGACTACCATTCCGTTTAATACAGCTGCAACATCTCCTTCCCATAGGTCCTCTCTGCAAGAACAACAAAATACAACCAATGCAGCTGTAGGGTGTGGAAAATGTATTCCTAAAAACAAGTCGTTTTTTCTGCATGCGAGGAAGACGGTAACACGTTCACCGTGAATTTGTACAACCTCATTATCTTCCTGTCAGTCAATCGTATATTGACACGGTCAACACTAAAATGAGACATTGGATAAAATATTCTATTCTAGAAAGGAATATTCGCGGTGAGACTACCTTTTTTGGAAACGATTATTTAGTGAATTGTGACAACTGATATACTGTGTAGCAAGGAGTAGCTCAATAACAGGCACATGAGTTACAAAATATATCAAAATCAGCTTTTCGTACGGTAGCACGAATTGCAAAACCGATGGCGACTCTAAGGTTACATGCTTTAAACGATGCCGCTTTGACGCACGGAAAGAATTTATTCAAAATGTCCTCATCGACAAACAAGTACGAAAGAAATCTTCTTGACGGTACGAAAATATATCTCTTTAAACTGAAGAAGACCTTAGATGTCGCCTAGAGATCATCAACATTCGCTTCACACGTCTAGCCATGTCGTTACTTCTTCTACGACGCCACGGTATGAGCCAGGCAGAAAACGATATATAAACCCCTTTATTTCTCATAAAAACGTTCTTAAAAAGAATCAGGAAAGAAGAACACGTGATGTCCGAGGATTGGACATGTTTTTTCTAACTAAGAACGAAAATGAGGAACAAATGATGCACCGAGATTGTTGCAAATGTTCTAAGTCAGAACTCAGTCTGTTTGCCATCCCATTCACGATCATGACATTGCAAGAGTTCCAAAGAAAGGGAATTGTGGTCACTGAATATAATAATCAGAGAAGGATGATAATAATTAAATACTTCAAGGTATCGAAAAAGCCAAAATGAAAACGAAACATTCCTCTTTTTTAAAATCACTCCACACAAAGTAGAGACGAGGAAATTTTCACATGTAATCAAAACGCGGATGCTGGATTGTAGGGGGTGTTTGGATAGTATATGTTATGTCATGGAGTTTTGGGGTGCTTGTTTGAATAGAAGTCAACCATAGGGTGCTCGATTGTAAGGATGTGTGTTTGGATAATAGGGTTGTGTGCTTCAATAATATATGTAATGTGTTGGATTGTAAATAAAACAATTACCATTACCTTTCCTTTTTTACCCCATAAATACTTTGACCTATTAAGATTTTGACCCACTCAGATTTGGAACATATCAACACTTTTGATCGCATAATACCATTCCCGTGTTAAACTAACTGACCATTTTAAGATAGGATTTCCCGAATGACCCCGAACAGTCACACCCTTGTAAACCTATGGGTTCATGTTGATTCCAGTAAGACCCCCAATCTCTACATATAATTACTCTCAGTAATTATAGATACTAGGTTTTTTAAATCTTCTAATTGTCGCCATGAATTGTTCAGTGCTATCAGGTTTATCTAAATACGTATATTTTAAAGGTCAAATAAATTCTATATCAAGGAATCAATTTAGTTTTTATTTAAACAAATTTTTTAACATTATATACTATGTTTTATATTTTACTTCCTAAAAATTCTCACTCGCTTCATCCAGCATATTTGATTGTTTCAAACAAACCAGAATGATTAATGATGTTCTGTATATGACGATACGTGTACTAAGTTCGCACAATAACGATCTTGAATCAGATTCGGCAACTTAATGCTTTGACGTTATACCTGAAGCTTAATCAACCCCTCCCCAGATCTGTGTTGGTCCTGATGAACTATATGTGGGACCCACAAAAAGTCAGTCATAATTAACACAGGTGGCTCAGTTATCGGAGTGCTATACATACAATCAACTGTAATTCTCAAAATCTACCTCAGCTTCAAGAACCTCCTTTACATATATGTACGTCTTTTGCATCAATAACAACATGGAGTTATTTCCCCCGTCGATGGTTTTGAAAATTCAGCTGGATAGTTATTCAAACGCTTACCATGGCTTTATTCTTCATTTTGTTTAGCCTGCTTCTATGGTGATATCTACATCGTTCACTATTTAAAAAAAAAAAAAAAAAAAAAAAGCAGCTGCTTTTGGACATTCCAACCATTGCGGTACTTTACTAACTATCAATGCTGATTGAATTTCTGGATTTGATTCATGTCCCTTTGAACTCTTAAATTACTCCAAGCTTCCTCTGACGCTTCAGGTCACATTTTTTATATTTGGACATTTATCTTGATGTGTAGGGTCAGTCATTTTTCGATCAAATAGTTAGAATTCGAGGACATCTTGCGGAGATGCAAGGACCGTTACATTGAGTCATACCTACATTAAATGGATAGGCAGATGAGTTATCATCTCGGAAATTGAAAGTGTAACATCAGTTTTGTCTTTCATCTGATGTCATATGAAACATAACTACAGCATAGATGAAATATGACCTGGAACTTTGATTGTTAGTCAAATGAGCAGCCAAATCTTGCAACCTACATGTCCATAACGCCAGAGGTCAAAGAGTCATTTGATAAAACAAAAAAAAAAACAAACAACCAATTTCCAATGTTGTTGTGCACAGAATCCTGAAATATTAAATGGATTCAGGTTAATGTTTGTAAAACAAATGACTGCACAATTAATTCTTAAAATATTTATTCTGAGAACATGACCGGAAACGTGTTAGAGAATCGGCAAATATCTTTGACCCAACACCCCAACATAACTGACCGAATTTCAAAAATGGGTGGGACGTATAGAGAAAACTCGATAACTCTTAAATGTGAAATACATCAATTGGTCAGATCTTCGTTCTTGTTAAAGAAGACTGAGTTCACGTGTTGTGTTGCGGTCTGTAATTATCATGACTGTAGAAAATGGGCGCATGTGATGTTTTACCCCAACCCCTTGTATTATACATGTATTTATAAGTCTGTAAGTGGAGCCAGGTAAGCTTTGTTTTTCCAAGTACCTAAGTTGGCTAATCCTCTTACGTAACCCAGTCTTTGTTTGAGCTCTTGAGTGGAAATCTGGCGGGAATCTTTGTACATGGGAACACGTGACGTAGACAACTTCAAAGAGCCGGAAGCCGACAATGGTAGGCTGGACAGTACATGGGGACACACAGACTGACATTTTTATGATTGGCAGTTCGATCAAATGACCAGAGTCCGTCGCCATCCAATCGGGAGGCGTTGTAGGTGGGACTTGATTCGAGAAACTGGCATAAGACTTGTACAAGCCTGAAATTCGTCAGTTGGTGTTTAAGAGTCGCAGTGACACACACTCCGTTAGCCATTCGTAAAAATTGGCGGAATTTAGGAAATTCATGAAATAGCTTCGATCAGGTAAGTTTGATGTTACGTTGATTCTGCTTGATACGACTGCTGTTAACTGAAGAGAATTTGTCGTATGTATACATTTTACTTGTATTGAAGTATGAATAGTTAATTATGACCTTAATATTTTGCATTTTTTTCATGACTTTAGCTAGTACTTTTGTTTACGATTGATTACGATGTTGATTCGTTGCATCATTATTCATAATGTTACTATGTACACCTTATTTGTGAGGCGAAAATGTTCTCTTCTTTCGCTAGTAATATGTGTGCATATTATTTCGTGGATTATTACGTTTACGCCCTTTTGAAAGGACGATTTGTATTTGTGAAGAATTGTATTGCTCGCTAGCCGCTATAAGAATTAATATTGTAATTCTTTGCGTAGTTATATTTTGGATGACAAGAAATTTGTTTACGTAATGATAGATTTTGCCATTGAGTAACGGATTGCCGTTTATCACCATTTGAATGTGAATATTGTGGATTTGGTACGCTTGTGTAGGAAATATATATAAATATATATAAATATATAGATAGTCATATTACTAATCGTAGTAATATTTTAGTACAATCATATTTGAAATATTTTGTATGTATATACTGATAGGGCTCAGTATGTAGATATTTGAATCCTTTGTGTGATTGTGTTATGGCGCCATTTTTGTAAGCGGCGGAAGTGTATGGGAATTTCGATGTGTGCGCATGCGCGACCCAAATGTCCCGCCTTAAACTGATGGTTCAGTTCAGTGACGTAGTGTGAGGGAAGATTTTTATAACCCTATGCTAATGCATTATACCTTTCAACAGGAAGCTTTCGGGGGACGAAAGAATTTCAGAGAATTTCGGAGGACGAAAGAATTTCAGAGAATTTCGGGGACGAGAGAAGTTCAGAGAATTTCGGGTGACGGTGAGAGATACCGAGTGAATTTCGGGTGACCTCAAGGGATACCGTCAAGGGTTCCGGATACTAGAAGAGGAACCGGAAGTCAAGATAACGGCAAGGAACAAGGATTATAGAAGAGGAAGCGGAAGTGGAGATCACGAAAGGAGAGAAAGACAAGGGAACGAAGAGATTTAGATGAGTAGCACTCAAGAAGGGAAACATCTCCTCACACTGTGAACTCAAATGATGATCAAAGGGATCATTGGGTGAAAGAGAGACATTGATTACTTTAAATTCTTTTAAATTTCATTTATTAAATTGTTATTGTTTAAATTTCATCTTTGTATTTCTTTTAATTTAACTGTCGGCATTGCTGACTGGGGGCTCGTAGCCATAAATATATTTAGTCAATAAATAATATAGTGTCCAGAATTAACCTTCTGAATAAGGACCAGGGGAACTTCTCATAATTCGTTAAAGTCTATAAGAAGAACGCCACCCCTAGACAACCACTACACCCCCACAGCGCATATGGAACAGATTAACGGATCTTACACAGATATAGTAAAAAAAAAACTCTGTTCAGCTCTGGTACATACTTTGCTCGTAAATCTAAACCTGATCACCGGGTTATACCAAGCTGGAATGTCTGTTTCAGAGAACTGCACGACTAGGAACGAAATACCTTATTGTGACGTGATAACAGTAAACCTCGTTAGTAGTATAGTGGAATACTATAGCTTCATGGGGACTTTGATGTTAAATTGGGGTGGTTGTACCCTGGCGTCAAAATGAATTTAACATGGGGAATTTCAAAATGGGTGGAACTATAGAGCGTCAAGGAATTGGGACTGTCTAGCGACAAGGGATTGGGACTGTTTAGAGTCAGGGGAAAGGGAACAGGAGTGATGTCACGGTACTAGACACTGACAGCGATGTTGCAAAGGGCTAACCTCAATTGGGCCAAACAGTGACAGCGGAAAAAAGCTATACGCTTGGTGGGGCGGGACATATATATTTATATAACGCCTGGCGGGGCGGGACGTATATATTTATATAACGCCTGGCGGGGCGGGACTTATAACTTTATAGACATAGACAAAGAAACAAACACACACACACTTTAGGCAAGAGAGTAAATTTTTCCGAAACAATGGAGTGGCCCTGTAAAAGGGCTTTTTGTTTTGTTTTTGTTAATACCATTCCGTTAGCATAGAGGACATCTCACGGATCTTTTTCTCTTCCTCAAACTTCGCTTGACCTCTGGTCCGTAGATTTAGAATCTCTTCGGATAGCATTGTCTCTCCACTTAGTTTCTTCTTTTCCAAAGGGCTGTCTCTGTGATCTAGGTCATTGCCCATGATGATCTGACATACATGGACTAGTCCGGGTTGAACAGCATCGACAATAAGAGGGTAGACGATTCTACGTTTGTCCACATCTTGTGACGAGAACAAGTGAAGGGAATGAAGTGAACTGCGGTTATTTATAATGGAAGAGAGGATGCAAACGGACCGAGTTCTTTCACCAATCCAAACACTCGTTACAAAATAAATTCAGTCACAGTGCGGAGTCGTCTTCTAATCCATAGAGAGCTGCCTGTGACGTCACATTCCGGATATAGGTGCTCTAGCGTCTTTGCGCAGTGACTCAATGCGACAGAGTTAGAACATGACGAGAAGGGGAATTAATCGATCGCGAATGCCCTACAGGGTGAATACGACCTTAATCAAAATATCGTATCTTATTCGCGCAATTCAACAATGGATAATAAATGACGATGGCTTCGAACCAGTTGGACAAAATGAAGACATTGCAAGAGGCAGTAGATGACCTGTGATGTGGTGAAGGAATTTTGTTTTTATGAGAATGTGTAATGGGGATTATAGCCTTCACTTGTTAAAAATGGAGATGAATAATTTACAGAAGAGCAAGGAAAGACTGAGAGAGTTAATGAAACAGAAAAAAGGAGGAAGGGGACAAAGAAGATAGAGAATGAGAAAATGGAACTAAAATTTGGAAAAAGAAGAGGAGAATGAGAAGAGGAAGAAAAGATGAGTTACATGATAAAGATAGGGATGTAAAGGAGAAGAAAAAGAAGAAAAACAAAAACATGATACAAAAATTGAGGTGCTGGCGGACAAAAAGAAGGGAGGAGAGAAAGTAAAAAAGAGAAAGTTAAAGAGCTCTTTTCAGGGCCACTGCATTACCCCGAAAATATGTACTCTCTTTCCTAAATTGTGTGTGTGTGTGTGTGTGTGTGTGTGTGTGTTTGGTTCTTCGTCTATGTCTATAAAGTTATATATCACACCCAGCCAGGCTTTATATAAAGTTATATCTCCCGCCCCGCCAGGCGTTATATAAATTTGTATGTCCCGCTACGCCAATCGTTATAGCTTTTTCCCCCGCTGTCCCTGTTTCGTCCGATTGATGTCAGCCCCTTGCAACATTGTTGCCATTGTCCAGTACCGTTATGTCACCCCTGTTCCATTTCTCTCAACGCTAAACTGTCAAAATTCCTTGTCGCTAGTAAGTCTGAATCACATGAGGCTCTATAGTCCCGCCCAAGTTAAAATTCTCAATGTTAAATTCTAACTGGCGGCAGATTACAACCACGCACAATTTAACATTCACGTCCATTGACGCTATATTATCCGACTATACTGCTCTCGTTATCTGACGTGATAACGGTAAACTTTATCATGATAACAGTAAACCTCTCCACGAGACTCTCAGTAAACAAGTACGCCAAAGCAGTGCTAACGTTAAGTATGCTCTTAAATTATGCAAGAAGGAAAAATTAAAATATGGAGCAGACACGCTTGCAAATAAATTTGAAAATCAAGATCAGACATTTTGGCAGAGTTAAGGAGTCTGAAACTAATGTATCATACTTCTTTAATACGTCCCAAGCGAAAAAGACCTATCCAACCCAAACAGCCCAATCCTGTTATTATGCCTGAGATAACAAAACTGGTGATTTATATCAAATCATCATTGACAGAAGCAAGTCCAGAAGTAGGCCTTGGCCGTGGCAAAGGCTTAAGACAGTAAAGGTCATTGCTTCTCGTTCCTGAGTTCTTTTAAATAACAAAATACACGCAACGGACCTTTTCAGTACCACATGCTTCTCTCGAAAAGAGATAGCATTCATTTTGCCTAAATCAATTAAAACTTAAAATCCCTTTTTTTGCCCTATGATGTCTGAGTGTAACTGCGTGAGTGAGGTCCATATTCTAAAAAATCAAAACAAAGAGACACTTAAGTTCTGTCTGGTCTATTCTGGTACCAATTTTACAATCCAATTCACAACACAACACTTTAAAAAGTTTATATACTTCTTCTGTGTCTTTGTTCACTCTCTCTGGTTTTTGAATTTCTTCACTCATGGCAGGTATCTTGACTTTTGTCTCGATAGGAGGGGGAGTAGTACTTCGGTTTGTATGAAGAAAACTTTCGCGTGACACCTCACAAAGTTCTATGTTGGGTATTCTATCGTACTGTTAGGTTTGAAAGTGAAATGAATGCTGGAAGGGAAGACACTGGTCTGACATGGATATATGGACCATGGCGTTTAAAATGAAGTCATTTGACTTTTTGTATTCAAGATGAAACGATCGAATCATGTCGTGGAGAAAGGAGAAGAAAGTAAGAGACAGAGACGTGATGTATCGCCTCGCACAGTAGTTGAAGTCTTGGCTCAAATTTAGAACCACAGCCTACACGGTGAAGCTTAACGATTTCAAGTCCGACGTACCGTTGGAGAAAGCAGAAGAGTTCATCACCGAAATGTGGGATTCATTGTTAACCACACTTAAACGGCAATATGGAGCTAAGGAAGACAAGCGCTTGCTACTTTCCATTCGTAACGACAGTTTGAAGTCTCTCGTTTGTCGACAAGAATGACACAGTAGAATGGAAAAGAGCATGGAAGAACATTCGACAATCGGACCGAGCCAAACAACGAAGTGAAGCAGAACTCCTGTTACAGCAAGCGGGGCTAACCAAAGACACATAGTGTGCCATTCCAGAAATGCAAAAAATTGCAAGACCCACCCATGCTAAAGTCCCCTAAACCCCATAGTGCTGCGAAACCTTTTTCACTGAGATTTCCATAGACCTTATATCGTCCCCTATCACTACTAAGGAGAGTACATGGGGAATTTTAATCATTTGATTATTGAATTGTCATTAAATTGTTATTCGTTCAATTTCACTTTTTTTGTATGTTCAATAATTTAACCGTCGGCATTGCTGACTGGGGGCCCGAAGCTTTATATCTATCTTTCGCTAATTTAACTTCCAACCAAAATCGATCATCGGTGGGACTTCTATAATAATTTAAATAAAATATTGGGAGCAGATCACCCCAACCATAACACACCTACCACACTGGCGGCATAACAACCTGTCACGCAACACACACACACACACACACATATATATATATATATATATATATATATATATATATATATATATATATATATATATATATATGTATATCCATTTCGATGTACGAGTATTTGGATTTGGAATTATGGCAACAATGGTATTTTCTCACCATTTTAGCTTTTAATTTAGTTTTGTGGGTTGTGGGATTTTGTGCGTGTGTGTTTTAGTATCACATGTGTGGAGTAGGGGCACCATAATATCTTCAGTGCTTAGGGTCCTAGAAGGCCTTAATCCGGCAATGACTTCACCATGTTTGTATATTATAATGTATTCCATTTTGCTGAAGTGATGAGAAAATATGTGCTTCTAATGATGAAAAGAATATCTAACAGTAATAACTGTATCTCTGTGGTACGATGATATTTGTTTAAATTCTCGGATTATAAATTTATGTAAAAAGTACTGTTTAAATGTCTTATATAATTCTATTCTTAACAAGGCCGGACACATTTTGTGGTTGTAGATGTGTGTGTGTACTTCTATATAACGTAGCTATGATTTTTGTGCTTAAAATACTTTGACATTTTATATTTTAATTTTGATCAATCGACAGTGAGGTAGACATATCGACAATTAGGTTTAAATAAAGAAAAGGAATTCGTATCGTATTTTCAATCTGACTTAGTTTTTCTCAGAATCCTTATATAATCCAAACTCTGATATGTATCTTGTATATTCTAATATTTCACATATTTAATTTCCTTTGTACACGCAATGCCAGTTCAGTTTGATGAAGACTCTATTTCCTTGTTCTGATCTTTGCTATTTTTCGAAGGCTCTTGGCTCGGTGACTTGATCAGAGATTTTTTTTATAGATAAGTTGTTGTCTAATAGAGTTATTCCCCCCTTATAATGCTGGCTGTGAACATTAAACCAGATGGAATTATAAAATATTAAAGGATTTCTCCAATGTTTGTAAGGGGCTTTGTGTCGGGTACAGCAGCGTCGACCGTTGTTTATGCTGTACTCTATGCATCAATCAACAGAAAAGAGATAGACACAGCTTCAGTCAAGTCGAGCTTCGGTTTGTTCTATGATTCATATATGAATTGGGACACCACACAATTTGTTTTTGGGTTTGACCGACAAGTAGATCTCCGTTTTTTTCTTCTTCTGATGACATTACTGGTAATGCCAGAAAGAAAAAGTGGAGATCTACTTGTTGGTCTGTGTTTTAGATGCAAGGGACGGTTTTTATTCATAAATGTTATGCCGCATTCAGCTGTCTAGCATACAGAAATTAACACTTTTAAAATAAACACGAGTGATGTCTAGTCCTACAACGTAAGATACATCACCTGATATTTTTGTTCAGGGGGGTATAGCACTAAAAAAAAACAACGTGTTCTATGTCTTACATTGTAGGACTAAAGTGAGGTCAAAAAGGTCCATATTTTCGGATAACTATTAAAAATGGGCATAAGAATAGTATTCACTTGACCAGATGAGTCGATGACAGCTCATAGCAAAAGACGTTTATGCACCTCATCCCCCAATTTATACCTGCATGTTTCATGTCCTAAGTTCATTTTTTGCTGCCATGTGATGCTTACAGTTGAAACAAAAAACCTTTTCCAAATGAAAAATCTTCAAAACATTTTTGACCATGCAATTCAAATAGTTGCCATCCAAGCCGTTTTTGAGAGAATCTACTTGCCCTGAACCCACATGTATACTGATGTGTGTGGCTAGCTATTCTTCCTAGCCGACTATTGGTATTACGTAGTCTACATACTTTAAAGGAACTTTGGGAGATGTACATGCCTCACATTAATTTCAAGAACACCACACAAGCCTGAAACACATAATTCACAAATGTATCCATATCTTTCATTATTAAACAACAATCAGAGCTCAAAGATTATTTTTTTTTTAGACACAGGCCCTAGGCTAGTGACAAATAAACTCATAAGCCCTGACTGGAAATTACACAAGCCCAGACACCAATTTCTGCATGCCCAGAATTTCCCAATTTTCATTATTGCCAAACAGCATTGCAATAGCAACAGTTTGAACATAAATTCATAGGGTTCATTGTTGTTGTTGTTCTAGGGTTTAATGCCATTTTTCAGCACAAGATAGGCTATACATGGCGGCCAGTATAACTGGTGGAGGAAGAACCCTGGAAAACCCCGGTAAGAACCACCAACCCACGAGAAGCCACTGGCAGGCTTTCCCATGTACCCATCCTAGCCGAGCCTTGGACTCGAACCCACGCAGACAGAGGTGAGATGGCAATGATCCGGAACGGTGAGCACTTTAGACCACTCGGCCACTCGGGGCTTCTCATAGGGTTCAAAGGGGTTTGAAGGTAATACAAGTGTTCATCACTACACTCACTAGGGACTGGATTGTCCTGGGTGTTCAGACTTCTCTGCTGGATTTTCAGAGTGAATCCTGATCAGGACCAAGTTGACGTATTTCAATGTGTTATTTGCAGTATGTGCAAAGAGTTAATAGCCCTCCCCACTTATCTTTTTTTTTCCACTGGCATACTTCACACAGTAAAACTCAGTCTACCAAGAGAATGATCATGCTTTACATTTACATATATAATGCAGTAAAGTCTGACTTCAAAGAAACATTGCCGCTGTTCAAAAACTTGTCAGAAATATAATTCATATGGCTTAAACATTCTCATTGAAGGTAATTATATGTAATTTTTGTTCTTGTACATGCATCTAGGATCTCTAAATGGGTTGTTGCAGTTCCTGATACTACTTATGCAAAGTAGTACAATGGGCTCACCCACCACAGGGTTCAAACATCCCACTAGCTATTGTCAACCAGTTATGTAATATGTGTAATGGTGGTTTATACTTGACCTTTCACCCTTTAATTGCTGCTATTTAAACTGCCCAAGGGATAGTTTTACCTCAGTTCCAGACATGACAGCATATTGTTTATACATGCTACATGTAAAGGGCTTATACTGAAAATGTTGGTGTCTGTTTTTTTCTTCTTTTCTTAATTTGTTTTTTAAAACAATTACTGAAAATTGTGTTTTCTCGAAATGCGACAGAAGTATCATAGATCAAAATCTTATTTTAAGCTTCAGTTTGATTAAAACTGGATCTCGGTTTCACATGTAGATTTGGTGACCCGAGTTAGATCGCAGGGGCTTATCGTTGCTTACAATTTAACTGTCAGTCATACATATAATATAAAATAATATACTATATATATATATATATATATATATATATATATATATATATATATATATGTATATATATATATATATATATATATATATATATATATATATATATATATGACTGACAGTTAAGTTATAAGCAACGATATCAGCCCCTGTGATTTAAATTGGGACGTATCGGGTATTTCAACATTGTGAAAATATATTTACACATTTCATCAGTGGGATCAAAGTTTCCTGAGGCATATTATTTTATTTTTTTGACAAGCCTGATGGGCAACTAACTTGGAATACAGGATGGGCCCAATCTAAAAATAGATATGCCATGGGTGTCGGGCTATCAATTATTTTAGCACTGAATAGTAGCTGAAAAAGTCACACCATAGCCTTAAGCTAAGAAATTTAACAGGGGCCAATTTATGAAACCATCCCCTGTCACCATAACGCGATTTCACAGCACAGGATATGCTGTACATGACTGCTGTGTAACTGGTGGAGGAATAACCTGCTAATAACCACTGGACCACAGGGATCTACTAGCAACCTTTTAATTGACCAAGCCTGATAACTGAACCCCCTGCAGATGGGTGTGAGATTGTAGTGATTGGTTAAGGCTAGCACATTAGACCACTCTGCCACTTGGAACACCAAACCCTTTTATTAAAAGTCAATATTTCAAGTATGATATTTAGTTCCAATAATTATTGTCGCATTCTCACAGTTATAGAAAATTAAAATGAAAATGAAAATCTCAGCCAGCGAAGTCATTGATATGGCCAATTATGTCAGACAACCAAAAAAGGTGGAGAGAAGTTGACAGTTTCTGGGACCCTCTGTAGTCCGACAGTGTAACGTTTCCCCTGATATCTGTTTTTTTTTTTGGTTGTCATCTTACTGCCTAAATAACAGTATTGTGTTCCAAGGTTGACTAACTTTGGAATGAGAAGTCAAATTTTCAGGAATATCTCGCACACACTTGGCAGCACAAACCGATGCTTTTCTACAAATTAAAGTCATATTGCTTTAGTTGGACTTTACTTTCTGATGTCTTCTAATAAATTAAAATTCACAGACAAACAAATAGATGCATTTTCAAGTTCCTTTGACCTACATTTCAGTTGGCTGGAATGCAATAGAAACAGGGAATGCCATAATTGGATTAAGTCAGAGTATGTTTCATGAATAAAAATATAATATTGAAGAAAGTGTTTAGATTGCTTTATTTTGTTCAAGACACTATCATCCTTAACCAATTTCAGCATTCCTGGCTTCCATCACATTCCAGCTAATATTTACATATGTGTAGTTGGGGCCCCGAGTGGCCGAGTAGTCTAAAGCGCTCACCGTTACGGATTACTGCCATCTCACCTCTGTCTGCGTCGGTTCGAGTCTCGGATTCGGCTAATGTGGTTATGTGAGAAAGCTTGCCAATAGCTTCTCATGGGTCGGTAGTTCTTTCCGGGGGTTTTCCGGGTTCTTCCTCCACCATTAATACTGGCCGCCATGTATAGCCTATCTTGTGCTGAAAAATGGCGTTAAACCCTACAACAACAACAACAACAACATATGTGTAGTTTGTTGGGCTGACAATCAGATGGCTGATATTTACATATGCGTAGATTGTGGGGCAGGTAGTCAGATGGCTGATATTTACATATATGTAGTTTGTGGGTTAGGTAGTCTGATGGCTGATATTTACGTACGTGTAGTTTGTGGGGCAGGTAGTCTGATGGCTGATATTTACATATGTGTAGTTTGTTGGGCTGACAGTCAGATGGCTGAAATTTACCTATGAGTAGTTTGTGGGTCAGGTAGTCTGATGGCTGATATTTACATATGTGTAGTTTGCTGGGTAGATAGTCTGATTTCTGCATTTTACATATGTGTAGTTTGTGGGTCAGGCAGTCTGTTGGCTGATATTGACACGTACTTTGGGGATCAGGCAATCTAATTTCTGATATTTACACAAGTGTAGTTTGTTGGGCAGGTAGTTTGATGGCACATATTTGCATGTGTTTAGTTTGTGGTGATGGTAGTCTGCTGGCTTATATTTACATATGTGTAGTTTCTTTGCCTAGCAGTATGATGGCTGATATTTACGTGTAGTTAGTGGGTCAGGCAATCTGATGGCTCATATTTACAAACATTTAGTTTTTTTACGCTGGCAGTCTGATGGCTGATATTCATATATTTGTAGTTTGTGGGTCAGTCACTCTGATGACCTATATTTATACATTTATAGTTTGTGGGGCAGGCAGTCTGATGGCTGAAATCTACATGTATTACCTCACATTCTAAATGTGTAGTCTTGTAGTCCGATTGTCTGACCTTGTTACCTCACATTCTAAATGTGTAATATTGTAGTCCGATTGTCTGACCTTGTTACCTCACATTCTAAATGTGTAATATTGTAGTCCGATTATCTGACCTTGTTACCTCTTATTCTAAATTTGTGATCTTGCATTCTAATTGGCTGAACTTTTTACCACTCAAGAGATTATATTTCCCATTCAATTTCAGTACAACTTGGCCAGTAGTTTTCAGTCATTAAGATCTTGATTAAGTTTATGTGTGTGATCCATGAATATTAATTAAGCCTTTATCTTTGGAAAGAATTTGTAATGGACCATGGTCAAGAAGATAAAACAATAACATGATATAAAATTGAGAGATAGTTTATGCAAATTTGTCTTCTTACAATACCACGTGGTAACACGTACATAGTGAAATTTTCAGTCTAAAAAAGTAGAAAAAGAAACTGCTTGTTGCAAACCAATTTTAATAAAAGCTAAATTGTGATTAACATTTGATACATACCAAAAGTATTGCCTTTTAGTACTTTAGTAATGTAATTTTTCACTTTCTTTTCTACTTTCCAAATGCATAGGATGTTGCCATACTTTGTGAGCTCTTCGCTTATGAAAGATGCACAGTAACAGCCCATATGAGTCCATTCTAATTATATGTCAAGTTGGTTGAAAGTGACCTGAAGTTCATATAGATGCTAGTAAGCTTTGATGTAATTGGTATATATATATATATATATATATATATATATATATATATATATATATATTTTCATTTTCTTTTTAAAAGCACACATCGGTAACTCACAGTAACTTCTGTTTTTCTTTAGCTAAATGAATCAGCAAAGACATCTTTCCACAACGAAATGCAGAACTTGCTTTTGGAGTACATTGCATATTTGACAGACTTAACCTGAATCCATCTTCATTTTTTAATATATATATATTTAACTGTTATATAGCAACTAAGCCAAATTTTGATCAAACATGGTAGGTATACTTCATTGGCAGTAGCTAGAGACCATTCTTTCATCAACAGTGTACATACATGGCTGATATTACATCACTTTATTTTAGCTGCCATTTGGAAAATGTCAAATTAAAATTTAATAAAATCTGATAAACCTTTAACTTATTGTGATTAAACTGTATTTTTGACATTTCTGCTAGTTAGTTGATCTGCAATTTGATCTTGCCAGCATTACTAAAATAGAACAATAACTTTAATATGTCTCAAAAGTGCTAGGCCAGTTTTTAAAATTATTTATTTGGAAGGTCATTGGGGTGGATTATGAATGGCTGGTTTGGCACATGGATGATTTCAGGCTGATATGGGTCCCTTTTAGTAGCTTTTAAAAATATGGTTAGAATTTCCATTGAAAACTCCTTTATTTTTTGTAATTATTTTTAAAAAACTTATTTACCTAATATTTTTAGTTATAATACTAATATTTGGGTCCAGCTGCAAATAAGATAGACCTTGAACTGACATCAGAAAATGGACTGGCAGATCAGGGTCTTTATTGTTCGTTCTGCTGATTACTTCTAACAAACTAAATGTGTTTATTTTTCAGAGGACAGTGACAAACTAGAGCAAGGTCGAGAGATCTTGAAGTATGGGTTTCCTGACCGAGGTCCAGAGTTGATGTATTACACGAATCATGTTCTAGCCTATGACAGAGCTAAGAGAACTCCTGTATGGGTGGCTGAGCACTTAACAGCTGAAACACTCAAAGGTACAGTTAAATCCCCATATTCTCAAGCACTCAAAGGTACAGTTGAATCCCCATATTCTCAGACACTCAAAGGTACAGTTGAATCCCCATATTCTCAGACACTCAGAGGTACAGTTGAGTCCCCATATTCTCAGACACTCAAAGGTACAGTTGAATCCCCATATTCTCAAACAATCAAAGGTACAGTTGAATCCCCATATTATCAGACACTCAAAGGTACAGTTGAATCCCCATATTCTCAGACACTCAAAGGTACAGTTGAATCCCCATATTATCAGACACTCAAAGGTACAGTTGAATCCCCATATTCTCAGACACTCAAAGGTACAGTTGAATCCCCATATTCTCAGACACTCAAAGGTACAGTTGAATCACCATATTCTCAAACACTCAAAGGTACAGTTGAGTCCCCATATTCTTAGACACTCAAAGGTACAGTTGAGTCCTCATATTCTCAGACACTCAAAGGTACAGTTGAATCCCCATATTCTCAAACAATCAAAGGTACAGTTGAATCCCCATATTCTCAGACACTCAAAGGTACAGTTGAATCCCCATATTCTCAGACACTCAAAGGTACAGTTGAATCCCCATATTCTCAGACACTCAAAGGTACAGTTGAATCCCCATTTTCTCAGACACTCAAAGGTACAGTTGAATCCCCATATTCTCAAACAATCAAAGGTACAGTTGAATCCCCATATTATCAGACACTCAAAGGTACAGTTGAATCCCCATATTCTCAGACACTCAAAGGTACAGTTGAATCCCCATATTATCAGACACTCAAAGGTACAGTTGAATCCCCATATTCTCAGACACTCAAAGGTACAGTTGAATCCCCATATTCTCAGACACTCAAAGGTACAGTTGAATCACCATATTCTCAAACACTCAAAGGTACAGTTGAGTCCCCATATTCTTAGACACTCAAAGGTACAGTTGAGTCCTCATATTCTCAGACACTCAAAGGTACAGTTGAATCCCCATATTCTCAAACACTCAAAGGTACAGTCGAGTCCCCATATTCTCAGACAATCAAAGGTACAGTCGAGTCCCCATATTCTCAAACACTCAAAGGTACAGTCGAGTCCCCATATTCTCAGACACTCAAAGGTACAGTTGAATCCCCATATTCTCAGACACTCAAAGGTACAGTTGAATCCCCATATTCTCAAACACTCAAAGGTACAGTTGAATCCCCATATTCTCAGACACTCAAAGGTACAATTGAATCCCCATATTCTCAGACGCTCAAAGGTACAGTTGAATCCCCATATTCTCAGACACTCAAAGGTACAGTTGAATCCCCATATTCTCAGACACTCAAAGGTACAGTTGAATCCCCATATTCTCAGACACTCAAAGGTACAGTTGAATCCCCATATTCTCAGACACTCAAAGGTACAGTTGAATCCCCATATTCTCAGACACTCAAATGTACAGTTGAATCCCCATATTCTCAGACACTCAAAGGTACAGTTGAATCCCCATATTCTCAGACACTCAAAGGTACAGTCGAGTCCCCATATTCTCAAACACTCAAAGGTACAGTCGAGTCCCCATATTCTCAAACACTCAAAGGTACAGTTGAATCCCCATATTCTCAAACACTTAAAGGTGCAGTTGAGTCCCCATATTCTCAAACACTCAAAGGTACAGTCGAGTCCCCATATTCTCAGACACTCAAAGGTACAGTTGAATCCCCATATTCTCAGACACTCAAAGGTACAGTCGAGTCCTCATATTCTCAGACACTCAACATTACAGTTCTAGCCACATATTCTCAAATACCTTTGAGGACAAAACTCCATTTGAAGCTCAAACTCCAAAAATGATGGCACAGTTATTACAAAAATTAAAAAAAACAACGGTGTTAAGAAAATCTAAGGTTGAAATGGAGTGTTTCCGGTTTTGAAAGCAATGTTTACAGCATTGTGCTGTGTAAATGTACAGTGTGGAGACTATATACATGTACAGAGTGGAGACTTTAAATGTGTACAGGGGTGGAGAATGTATACATGTACATTGTGGAGACTGTACATGTACAGGATTGGAGACTGTTTACATGTACAGAGGTGGATTGACTTAAAAACTGCCTGAATTTTTTTAAAAGCTTCTGATTTTTTTTCTCAGGAATATAAAGCTCTTAAACAATTAAATATATAACTTTAAATTCAGAATTGTTGTTACATATATATTCCACACTGATGAATTAATACATCAAATGTGTTAAAGCCTGGGTGTCTATCATACGACACATGGTACAGGTAGCTACCGCATGTAGTAATATCCATGTATGCTAGTATGATACATTGTTTTCTTCTACTTTTATAGTTGTTCATGCATTGATAAACAAGTAAAAGTATGGAGAAAGTTTCAGCTTGTTCTGTACAAATAATGTGAGTATATCATGGAAGTTACCAAATCTTATTGGCACCACATAACTGGGGTACTGTTAAACACTACAACTTATTATTGTATAGCTGACATTATCTCCAATTTTTCTGCTATCAAAAATTAAAGAAACAGATGTCAGAATTTATACATATTAATAATTACTTATCATTGTAATGTATTTGTGTTGAGGGCTATAAGAGTAGTTGCCCTTTAAAGATTTTATATCTGCTATTTAAAGCTCTTATCTGAAAGTGCTCTGATGATGTGGATTGATTTGTTAAGAGCTGTAACCATCATGTGACATGTTTGCTGATGATGTGGATTGATTTGTTAAGAGCTGTAACCATCATGTGACATGTTTGCTTATGATGTGATGATGTGGATTGATTTATTAAGAGCTGTAACCATTATGTGAAATGTTTGCTGATGATGTGAATTGTTTTGTTAAGATCTGTAACCATTATGTGACATGTTTGCTTATGATGTGGATTGATTTGTTAAGAGCTGTAACCATCATGTGACATGTTTGCTTATGATGTGATGATGTGGATTGATTTGTTAAGAGCTGTAACCATTATGTGAAATGTTTGATGATGATGTGGATTGTTTTGTTAAGAGCTGTAACCATTATGTGACATGTTTGCTTATGATATGGATTGATTTGTTAAGAGCTGTGACCATCATGTGACATGTTTGCTGATGATGTGGATTCTAATGTCTCATACTTGAGTACTGGCTGTTTTATAATACTTTAGTCAGTGTCAGAAAGTAAACATTCCTCTTAAGCATGCTAAGCATCTGGGGGTCATCAGTAGGTGAGATTATGTTGCATTTTCAACTATGTCTAGTTTAGCTGTCTGGTTATTTATTGCCAAATTTTATGGAATGCAACACAGTATAAGACTCTCATGGCCTAGAATTCATGTCAAAATCTTATGGACCATATGCCTCATATTCACTGAGCTTGTTTAGCTTATGTGTTTAATGTTTTTTTGTGGGGTAGAGACCTTTATATAAAAAAAGTCCAGAAAAAAGTCGATCTTTGACTGTTTGAATTACACGAGGTACTTCTCACTTTTTTCTGAGATTTTCTGGTCCCAAACATAAACATGTTTATAAATGCCTGTCTAGACATCATTGGTTCACTATACATGTAGGTATTCAATTTTTTTTCTTAATGCATCATCTGGCAGGAGTAACAGCCAACACCTGGCAGGAATGACACGCCTATAGGTATCCCATTTCATCGATCCTCCATCTTAGTAATCTACTCTATCATAAACCATAGCCATCAATCAGACTGGCCAGCAACTTTAGACATTTGGATGCTCGAGCTTAAATTTAGTTGTCCTGGGCAGCATGGAATGAAGTTTTACACTCCTGATGTAGAATTGTAAAACGTCATAGTTCTAAACAGTACAAAATCTAAAAGCTTGTGAATCCATTTTTTTCTTTTAAGGCCTTTTGTCAGCAGGTAAAAAAATCATTGTATTATCAGTGTGTGGAGTTTTGTAAAGATTTATAAACCATATTATTTTATGCTCATAATTTTTCTTTGTTAACTTTACATTCTCAGAATTGTGCAGTATTTTTCTGTATTGCACACGTATTAGGAACTACTTTGTAAACAAACAATGTATGCTCATGTAGCAGACACTAAGCTATTGGTTTATTAGATTTGTTTGTGGATCAACTAAAGGACCCGTTTCATCGATTCGAAAGATGATGATAAAGTTAGCAATGTAGTTTACATAGTATTGAGTCACAAGAGAAAGTTTCAAACATGCAGATGAATGAACAAGATATTTGCAAGGGCCTCAACAAATGTGAGAGATGCATTATTGAAAATATGATTCTTATCATTAACCAGTTATTCAGGAGAACTGTCCCAAACATTTTTGCATATAAAGTGGTTCAGACTATGACCAGTTCTTTAGGGTCCACAAATGTTCACTAGATAAGGTATTGAGGTTAAAGTCTATCACATATCTATCAGGTACATGTACATACCATTTTTCTAGTCAGTCAAAATACTAAATTCAAGAAAAAATTGCAACTGAACATTTTGCTAGAAAACTAAGAAGCTCAGAGTCAATAAGCCAAGACAAAGAAGAAGTCTTATTTCTGCTAGCTAAATAGACTGTCAGCTGCTTTGCAAATTTCCTGTTTGAAGTTTTTGTTAAAGTGTTTTGGATGTAGGCTAGCAATAGAAGCCATAAATATCATGTACATGGTTCCCTCTAAAAGAGAGCATGCACTCTACCAACATGCATGCCTGATATATACTTACCATTTAACTTCATGACTGAAATATGTGTTTTATTGCATATGAACATTTTATAAAATTTTATATAGTGCCTTGGTATTAAGACCATTAGGATACAAAGCATCAAACTTATGAATCCAATAACTTTCTTTTATCAGTCTATTCATGACTCCATGCACAATACCTAATGGCATAGACATAGACAGCTATATGTATCAGTTCTAGTATGAATATATATCCCAAGAAGAGTTTCAGTTGTTGTTGTGTGCTTATTATAATTACATCTAACTTCATGAATTTACCCAGATAGTAAATTAGATAGAACACAGTGCATGCAATAATGTCAGATAGTATATTCCTATTTATATATTCAGATTTCAGTTGATTAAAATTGTCATTCCTATTTCAAATTGGTAGTGGTTGGCACAGATGGTAATCCTATTTTACATTGTTAGTGGTTGGCAAAATTGGCATTCCTATTTCACATTGGTAGTGGTTGACACAATTGGCATTACAATTTACATTGGTAGTGGTTAGCATAGTTGGCATTCCAATTTACATTGGTAGTAGTTAGCACAGTTGGCATTCCTATTTACATTGGTAGTAGTTGGCACAGTTGGCATTCCTATTTACATTGGTAGTGGTTGGCACAGTTGGCTATCCTATTTCACATTGGTATTGGTTGGCACAATTGACATTCCTATTTACATTGGTAGTGGTTGGCACAGTTGGCATTCCTGTTTCACATTGGTATTGGTTGGCAGTTGCCATTCCAATTTACATTGGCTGTGGTTGGCACAATTGGCATTCCTATTTAACATTGGTATTGGTTGGCAAAATTAGCATTCCTATTTACATTGGTAGTGGTTGGCACAGTTGGCTATCTTCTTTCACATTGGTATTGGTTGGCACAATTGGCATTCCTATTTACATTGGTAGTGGTTGGCACAATTGGCATTCCTATTTAAATTGGTTGTGGTTGGTACAGTTGGCATTCCTATTTCACATTGGTAGTAGTTGGCACAATTGGCATTCCTATTTCACATTGGTATTAGTTGGCACAGTTGGCATTCCAATTTACATTGGTAGTGTTGGCACAATTGGCATTCCTATTTCACATTGGTATTGGTTGGCACAATTGGCATTCCAAATTTACATTGGTAGTGGTTGGCACAGTTGGTATTCCTATTTACATTGGTAGTGGTTGGCATAGTTGGCATTCCTATTTCACATTGGTAGTGGTTGGCACAATTGCAAGATTTATAGCTAAACCAATTGGTACCACCTGTTCTGCTAAATATTGATCAAGACTGTTTAATGTTAACTCTGGAGTGTTATTTGGGTACAGGATCAGTAATGTTGGTATTTTAATTTCATGATAACGTCACATAAATATCAATAAAAGTCTTCTTGACCTTGCTATTTATAAACCCTGAAAGAAAAGATCTTTAACTTAATTAACAACATTAACAACAATAGAATAGTAATAATAATAATAATAAACAGCTGTTAACAAAAATGATTGGTTTGTCAAGTCTTTTTGAAGAGTGCTCACTTCAACATGTTTTGCCAGGAGGGAAAACTGATTTAACCATGTTTAGGTGATCCAGGATGGTCTCTGGTTTTATATGGTTCTTTTGTATTTATTCTTAGCAATTAGTGTAGTCAATAAAGAAAGATAATTGTGTTTATGTTGTTTTATTGTTTTGGCAGGTTATGCTAGTAGGAAGAATGAAAAGTTCCTTCCAGACCCAAGAATCCCTGAGATGTTTAGTGCACAGAACTCAGACTACCTAGGGAGTGGGTGGTCAAGGGGCCACATGTCCCCAGCTGGGAACCACAAACTTAGTAAGGTACACTTTCATTTCATATAAAATGCAAGTAACATCAAGTTTCTTCCAGAATGTTCATATTTTTTCCATTACAGTTTTAATTATACTTGAAATCCTTTCTGAGAAATCTGAAGTTTTCTCAGAATTGAAAAGTGCATTTTGGTGCACTATGATGGGTCAGTGACTCAATTAACTGATGTTGTTTAATTGAGAATAAGTTCTCTGCTTATACAAATCTACAGAAAATAACTGGAAATTCAAATTTGAATAAGAGAAAATAAAATATGTTTTCTTTGAAACATTGAATACACAACAAAAAACAGATGGTAGACTTTAGCATTGTTATATATGATCATCAACACACTTGCATGTGCACAACCTCACATCCCTACAGACATTAAATAAAAAGGCACACAAATGTTATGTTTTTAAAATTGATTGAATTGAGGAATACACTTTTAACTTGTAGTTGCTGACTGTACTTCTTTTAATAGTTGATTGAATAGTTGGAAAGTGATGCTAATATCATTACAGTTCATCATTAGAGACTGGATGGTGCTAATATCATTACAGTTCATCATTAGAGACTGGATGGTGCTAATATCATTACAGTTCATCATTAGAGACTGGATGGTGCTAATATCATTACAGTTCATCATTAGAGACTGGATGGTTCAAACTTTCCTGAAGATCTTGATGCATTTTTCTGAGCAGTGAAAATGATGTTTATGCATCTGCCCTGATGCAGGGTTGTGTTGCTATGCAGACAGATGTAATTTAATGCACTTCAGAGTGACTGATGTCAATATGGACTTGCATTATGTGCAAAGTGTAAAATGCTCCCCCTTGCATGTGAGCCCAAAAGTCAAATTCTGTCAAACAGGTGATGTGGAATTTAGGTTTGCTGGGCTTTGCTCACTTTACAGATGACTCATACTTCGCAGAGTTTAGATATTGGCCTTCAAAATGAATCACACTAAACACTGGTAACATTACCAAAATAAACACTAAACACTGGTAACATTACTAAAATAAACACTAAACACTGGTAACAGTACCAAATTAAACACTAAACACTGGTAACAGTACCAAAATAAACACTAAACACTGGTAACATTACCAAAATAATCACATTTTGCATCTTATGTATGAAGTAAAATCCAACTTCAAAGAAACTTTCCTATTGGTCTTGAACCAGCCAGTAATCTTTAATAAATATGGCTTACACATTTTCATTAAAGACAACAAAGTGCAATAGCTTTTGTTTATTCAACACACATACTGACTTAATGAGATTCAAGTTTACCTCAGTTTTTCTGCTTCATGTACTTTATCTGTGCTAATTAACCCAGTGGGATCTCCCACAGCAGGGCTAAATAGAACATCAAAAACAAACTCACTGTAACTATTGTCATTCAGTTAAGTAATCTGTAGAGTTGTGGTTATTTATCTCTGAATAATAGACTCTAACACAATTAACCATATACAAAGCCCTGGGATGATGGAATGAAGTGTGAAGATATGCAATTCACCACAGTTTACTGTTATTACAAGCTTCAAGATAATGTGGTGTCAAGATAGGTTTTACTAATTATTCTTTTATTAACATTTTTTTTAAATAAGATTTTGTGAAAATCATCTATCTAGAAACACAGTCACATTGGTGGGTTGGGAATCCTAAATTGTGCTTTTCACATGATGTGATTGGGCATGTATGTGTAATTTTAGGTAAATCAGTACCTTCATTTCTTTGTTGCAGAAAAATGTATTATCTCCATTTTGAAACTCAATGAAAGTTACTTACCTATTAAATGGGAATTTCTCATCTGACAAAGTAGAAATGCCCTTTACTGGAGAAAACGTAAATCTTATCATATGATGTACTACGTTGGTTAAATGTCAGTTTAAAATATATCAGTTACATTCTTTTGATGTCAGAACCTATTTTAATGATGAAAATATCAGCAACAATTTTTGAAAGTTATTTTTAAAATATAGAAGTTGCCCTCCAGATTTACAGTAACTTTCTGCAAATATTTCTTTATACTGTTTATGTTTCCAGAAAAGCTCTATGACTTGTTAGAAACTTTTTTCATTGATCACAATAACAATAATATAGCAGCCTAGCGTTATAGTTAATCCAATCACAAAGTTCGATTGTTATCACTACTGGTCATAGCAGTCATTTTGAAAATCTTTTTATTACTAGTGCTCCAGAGTGGGTGGTCATATCAGCTTCAGATTTTCACTAAAAGGCTTCTTACGATGTCTAGTTGGTCCTAAATGAAAATGGTTCTGATCAGAAATCCAATATAGCCACCACAGTGGCCATCTTGAGAATTGTGTTTTTGCTACTTTTCCAGAATGGATCGTCATATCAGCAGGTGGATTTCACTTAAAGGCTCCTTATGATGTCTGGTTTGTCCTAAATGGAATTGGTGTCACATGGACATCCATAATTATGTATGGTTGCCACAACAGCTATCTCAAATATCTTGTTATTACTACTTTTTTTGAATGGATGGTCATATCAACATGGGGTTTTTGCTGACATTGGTTTTGTGATATCTAGTTGGCCTGAAATGAAAATGGTGCCAATCTGACATCCAATATGGCCACCATAGCAGCCATCTTGAATATCTTGTTATCTCTACTCTTCAGTGAAAAGTCATATTGATGTTGTTTTCACCAGAAGACTTCTTATGATATCTAAAGGGTGCACTCACCAGTTATTATGTACTTTTGAGAGAGTAACATATGTAAGGTGAAGTTAAAACATCCACATTGGAGAGAATGTTGGCATACCTCTATGCTACTCTAATGTAATATGGCTAACATTTCTTTGGATATTGTACTTTTGGAAATTGTAAATGATCTAAGCACACTGCTAACTAAAATGACTGCTCCAAAAAATAAACCTGAATTTGTCTAAAGTACACTATCCATAGCAGCTATTAAAATAGGGAAAATGATTGTTGCCAGACTAGACAATACCAGGTTCTGAAACTGCAATGAATGAATTACCAAATATATAAAATGTAAAAAAAAGTTATTGGTCCTTTTTTATACAATTTACCTCTGAAGTTCAGGAAGTGAAAATGACTAAGTGGAGCTAGCACCTTTTTTGAAAGGTGCACATCTGGAGTAAGGCCAAGCTGTATACTCTATAACCCATATTACACCTATCAATGATACACCAAAATGTGAAATCAAAGTCTAAGGCTTTTAAGTCCCAAAAGACTTTAGTAATAATTGGATTTGATGTAAAGAGATTTATACCACAAGATTTTCTTTTATGGAGAAAGTATTCCATCCATTTATGACTAATAAATCCTGTGTTGTGTTAGAAATGAAGACTAATACATCCCAGTCAATTGTATTTGTCTTCTGTAAGGTTTTCATTGATTATGTTTCTTATCCATTTGTTTTTTAAGGTTTTTTGAAGAAATTAGACAAAATAAAATAAACATGGAAGTCATATTATGATATCACAAAGTAGTGTGATGTTATCATTTTGTCATGTGATGATCCAAGACACCTGACTGAAGATAACCACACCAAGATCAGGAGTAAGGGTAGCAGATCTTTGAGATTTCTCTGTCAGATAGGTGCAAAACTAATGTAAACCCATGACACAAAATGTTTTATCTCTTATACAGGAGGCAATGAAAGATAGCTTTTTCCTGAGTAACATTGTGCCCCAGAACTATGAAAACAATGCCGGATTCTGGAATAGGCTAGAGATGTACTGCCGAGAACTGACCAAAAGCTTCCAGTCAGTTAGAATAATCAGTGGTCCTCTAGTCATGCCATATGAGGAGGAGGGGAAAAAGTTCATAAAATATCAGGTAGGTATGATGATCTAGGTTTCTTTAGAGGATCATTCTTGCAATTATTTTTAATAATGTGATAAATGGTTTGATCTGTAAATGACCATTATCTGACATATGTTCAGAACTGTGCAAATGAAACTTAATGGAACAATAGTCCCCATTATTGGGCCTACCTTCATACAATACAAAAGGTGTAAAATTATTATTATTATTATTATTATTATTATTATTATTATTATTATTATTTCAAAACATTTTAATACATTATATTTTGTTTCAAATTTAGAAGACCATGAAAAATTGAACTATTGTAATAAAATATTCAGTCTGAGGCCTGTTAAATGCCCTAAATGATAGTATTAATAATAGATGTCGATGTTTTTGTTTTGTGTCAGTTTGAAAATTCTGCTAAAAACTGATGCAAATCATCAGACTCTTTTGATGGAATGAGAATACATAAAAGTATGCTTGTAACTGTTTTGATTTTTCCAACCCTCAAGTAGATGTAATTTTAAATGTTGTATACCATTGAATATTGTTTCTACAGATAATTGGAAACAGTGAAGTTGCAGTACCAACTCATCTGTACAAAATTATTCTAGCAGAGGGGAAGTCCCAGCCAGTTGCCTTGGGAGTTTTTGTCATTCCGAACCAGCCACTGGACTTCAGCCATCCTCTTACTAAATACCAGATAACATTGCCCCAGCTAGAATCAAGAACGGGAATACAATTTGTTCCAAAACTAGATTTATCAAAAACAGTCAATTTATGTGATGTTCATTCATGTCAGTTGATAGAAAAGGGGAAGTTTGAGCTGTACTTCATTGGTAGGAAACTAGAGAGTGCCAATACATTATCCAGACTTGAAAATGTTTGGAAAGAACTGGAGGAAAAAAAAATTAAGCCAGATAAAGATCTCATAGATTTATATGAAAAAAGGCAAAGAGAAATTTTGATGGAGGAAAAAAGAAAATGATCTTAAAACTCTGATAACATTCATTTATAAAAAACTGAAGAGTGCCACTATGTTATCAAGACTATAATGTCTGGAGGGTGCCACTATGTTTTCAAGACTATAATGCCACTATGTTTTCAAGACTATAATGCCAAGAGAGTGCCACTATGTTTTCAAGACTATAATTCCAGGAGAGTGTCGCTATGTTTTCAAGACTATAATGCCACTATGTTTTCAAGACTATAATGCCAAGAGAGTTCCATTATGTTTTCAAGACTATAATGCCAAGAGAGTGCCACTATGTTTTCAAGACTATAATGCCAGGAGAGTGTCGCTATGTTTTCAAGACTATAATGCCACTATGTTTTCAAGACTATAATGCCAAGAGAGTTCCATTATGTTTTCAAGACTATAATGCCAGGAGGGTGCCACTATGTTTTCAAGACGATAATGCCAGGAGGGTGCCACTATGTTTTCAAGACCATAATGCCAAGAGGGTGCCACTATGTTTTCAAGACCATAATGCCAGAAGGGTGCCACTATGTTTTCGAGACTGTAATGCCAGGAGAGTTCCATTATGTTTTCAAGACCATAATGCCAGGAGGGTGTCACTATGTTTTCAAGACGATAAGGCCAGGAGGGTGCAACTATGTTTTCAAGACCATAATGCCAGGAGAGTACCACTATGTTTTCAAGACCATAATGCCAGGAAGGTGCCACTATGTTTTCGAGACTATAATGTCTGGAGGGTGCCACTATGTTTTCAAGACTATAATGCCTGGAGAGTACCACTGTTTTCAAGACTATAATGGCAGGAGAGTGCCACTATGTTTTTAAAACTATAATGCCAGGAGAGGGCCACTATGTTTTCAAGACTATAATGCCAGGTGAGTGCGACTATGTTTTCAAGACTATAATGCCAGGAAAGTTCCATTATGTTTTCAAGACCATAATGCTAGGTGGGTACCACTATGTTTTCAAGACTTTAATGCCAGGATAGTGCCACTATGTTTCCAAGACCATAATGTCAGGAGAGTGTCACTATGTTTTCAAGACTATAATGCCAGGAGAGTACCACTGTTTTCAAGACTATAATGGCAGGAGAGTGCCACGATGTTTTCAAGACGATAATGCCAGGAGAGTGTCACTATGTTTTCAAGACTATAATGCCAGGAGAGTACCACTGTTTTTAAGACTATAATGGCAGGAGAGTGCCACTATGTTTTCAAGACTATAATGCCAGGAGAGTACCACTGTTTTCAAGACTATAATGGCAGGAGAGTGTCACTATGTTTTCAAGACTATAATGCCAGGAGAGTACCACTGTTTTCAAGACTATAATGCCAGGAGAGTACCACTGTTTTCAAGACTATAATGCCAGGAGAGTGTCACTATGTTTTCAAGACTATAATGCCAGGAGAGTACCACTGTTTTCAAGACTATAATGCCAGGAGAGTACCACTGTTTTCAAGACTATAATGGCAGGAGAGTGCCATTATGTTTTCAAGACTATAATGCCAGGAGAGTGTCACTATGTTTTCAAGACTATAATGCCAGGAGAGTACCACTGTTTTCAAGACTATAATGGCAGGATTGTGCCACTGTTTTCAAGACTGTAACGCCAGGAAAGTACCACTGTTTTCAAGACTACAGTGCCAGGAGAGTGCCACTATGTTTTTAAAACTATAATGCCAGGAGAGTGCCACTATGTTTTCAAGACTATAATGCCAGGAGAAAAACATGAAGCCAAATCATTATCTTAAAGATCAATAAGAATGAAAGAAAGAAAGAAATATTGAAAGAGGATAAAAGAAAAAGAAAGTGGCACAAGTCACGATTATTTTTAATATGAAATCCTATGAATTCAAAAACCATAAGAACTCTTTATTGATACGATTGGAGTGACTGTTATTGATTGTTCCCATGAACTCCAGAGGTACTGTGGCAATTGAGAGGGGGTTGGAGCTTGTTTGCTGCGGTTCTTTTCTCCTTGTTCACTGAATTAATGACCTTGCGTTGGTAAAGATCTGTTCCCTTAGTAATATAGAGAGATTATAGCAATATGTTTTTCTTTCACCAGAAATCTTCATATGGTGTCTAGTTGGTCCTGAATGAAAATAGTTTGATGTTTTACTGCACAGCAACACTAGTAGGTTATTTAGTGTCAAGGCATTTGGAGTCAAGTGCCTTGCCCAAGCACACATCATGATAGCTGACCCAGGCTGGTCAGATGGGAGGATTTGAACCTGCCACATGGCTCCCTAGATAAAAATGGTGCCTCATGGATGTGCGCTAATCCCATTACAGTGGCCATCTTAAAAATCTTGTTATCTCTACATATCCTAGTTGGATGTTCATATTGAGATTCAGTTTTCTCAGCATGACTTCTTGTAATATCTTGCTGGTCTGGATGAAAGTAATTCTGATCTGATATCCAGTATGAAAATCAAATTGATACTCCATCTCATTAATGTCCACATGAGCATAAGGTTATCAGGATATGACTTTGTCTGATCTCTAGTTGATCCTAAATGAAAGTGGTGCCGATTTCACATATAATATAGGTTCCTTAATGGCCAGCTTGAAAATCGTTTAGAGCAACATCTGAATTGATGGTCATATTGACATTCGTTTTTCCCCAGAAGCATTTAATGATGTCTAGTTGATTAGTAGAGTTTCAACCTCTTTGAGTGACACATTTTTGCAAGGAGTACTTAGAATTGGTAAAAGTTGGTAACAGTTTGTGGCATTATATGAAAACTACCTTCAGGAGCCATCAACTTGTCAAAGAAGGATTTAGCTGTACTGGGCATCAACAGAAGAGATTATGGAGATGGTCTGTTATCTTTCGTCTGTCCTTTCATTGCTAGAAGCTTGTTATTGCTCCTTAGGGGTCTGTGGTGAAACTTGACTCACACATTCATCCCATGGTCTAGTTGGTACTAAATGAAAATGGTGCTGGTCTGACATCCAGTATGGCCACCATAGCAATCATCTTTAGAAGCTCCATATCACAACTTACCCTGAATGGCTGGTTTCTTTAACAATTTTTTTGTTTTCTTCGGAAGAACTTATGATGCCTTGTTGGTCCTACATGAAAATAGTACTGATCTTACCTACTATCTGGTCACCCTGGCAACCATCTTTAAATCATGTTACCATTTCAACTCTTGAACTCAAAAGTCATATCGAAATGAGGTTTTCACCAGATGTCTTTGTCAATTATATCAGAGATTGTTTCAAGACTCAGTAATTAAAAAGGTGAAATAGTCTTATCTTAAGTTCCTGGAAATTACTTTTGGCCAGTAGAGTGACAGTCCCTTCATGGGACTCTATTTGTTCAATCTTTGTTTTTGTATCCTGAAATTAATACTACCGTTTGCTTGCTGTAAGCAAGAGGCAACATATATATATATATATATATATATATATATATATATATATATATATATATTATATAATTGTATATTTGTAGAGTAATCAGCAAGGAGTTTAAATGTTTCTAGTTTTTTTTAATTTCATTGTACATTTTACAGATTAATTATACTCTAATTTTGTTCTGAATTTTCTGGACATGGATTGCAAACATTTTTGTTACAAATGCATTTACTATGTTCATTTACTCCTATGCTTTATTCAACCTTTGTAACATCTTTTAATATATGTGTGAGAAAATGTGTTCACAAGGATTTTATTCATCCCCTGTAACATCTTTATAATAAATGTGTGCTTAATTATGTTCACATGCCTTTTATTTATCCCTTGTACTGGCTTTATAATATATGTGTAGGTAATTATGTTCACTTGCATTTGATTCATCCCATATAACATCTGTATAATTTATGTGTAGGTAATTATGTTAACCTGCATTGGATTCATCCCATATAACATCTTTATAATGTATTTGTAGGTAATTATGTTAACCTGCATTTGATTCATCCCATATAACATTTGTATAATGTATTTGTTGGTAATTATGTTCACTTGCATTTGAGTCATCCCATATAACATCTGTATAATGTATGTGTAGGTAATTATGTTCACTTGCATTTGAGTCATCCCATATAACATCTGTATAATGTATGTGTAGGTAATTATGTTAACCTGCATTTGATTCATCCCATATAATATCTGTATAATGTATTTGTAGGTAATTATGTTCACTTGCATTTGATTCATCCCATATAACATCTGTATAATGTATGTGTAGGTAATTATGTTAACCTGCATTTGATTCATCTCATATAACATGTGTATAATATCTGTGTAGGTAATTATGTTCACTTGTATTTGAGTCATCCCATATAACATCTTTGTAATGTATTTGTTGGTAATTATGTTAACCTGCATTTGATTCATCCCATATAACATCTGTATAATGTATTTGTAGGTAATTATGTTCACTTGCATTTTATTCATCCCATATAACATCTGTATAATGTATGTTTAGGTAATTATGTTCACTTGCATTTGAATCATCCCATATAACATGTGTATAATGTATGTGTAGGTAATTATGTTCACTTGCATTTGAGTCATCCCATATGACATCTTTATAATATATTTGTAGGTAATTTTGTTCACCTGCATTTGATTCATCCTATATAACATCTTTATAATGTATTTGTAGGTAATTTTGTTCACCTGCATTTGATTCATCCCATATAACATCTTTATAATGTATTTGTAGATAATTATGTGCTGGAAATCATTAATCTGCCACACTCAGGCATCGTAGCGATATGACTGAAAAATTGTTAAAGCCACGTTAAAAATGCAAATCTTTCTCTCTCTCTCTCTCACACACACACACACACACACATACATATAAAATACATCTGCAGTTTTGATGTTTAAACAAGAACGCAAGAAATAAGACTAACTCCAAACTACGAATGAATATGAATGCTCAGTTCTCTTATATAAACCTTCAAGATCTGTATGCTTCAGTATATTCCACATGACAGATTTTACTTCTAAATCTAATATTTCAAAATTACCTATTCATTTTACAAAACCCATCCAATGGGAAATAACTTAATCTTCTAAGAACCTGCCTGACATAAATGGGAAATAACCCATTCTGGTAGACAGGTCTTATTATTAATGGTCATCAGCATCAATGTCAACAACTATTTTGAGATTCTACTCAATATACCCTCTTAATATCTTAAAATAGAATTTTATTCCGGTGTACAAGAATTAACTATCTAACATCTAGACTCTAGATGATCGTTACAGTTTATAGTCGTTTATAAAACTACACAAAACAAAAGCCCTTACCCAAACTGTGAGTTTGTTTCGGATGAATGAGTTCAAGAGTACTGTCTTTCAGGTGCATTTGATTCATTATGTGAAACAAGCTGTGTTGAAATCAAACATATGAAGCCGTGAACCCTGGCTGGCAACACCACACGTCAGTACTGCAGCCATTGGATGTTTCCCTAAACAAGACGTTCAAGGCAAATATGCACAAATAGTGGCAAAAGTAGATTGTAGATGGGCCCAAAGAATTTACAAAGGCAGGAAATGTGAAGTGTCAGGGGATTGAGCTAGTATCTCAGTGGGTGGTGTGTGGGAGGAAATTCCATATGAGGTGGTGGTCAAATCATTTGAGAAATGTGGTATTTCCAGTGCAAAGGATGGGATGGAGGATGAAGAACTCTTTAGTGATAATCAGATGAGGAATGATGTTTATGATGACAGGATGACAGTGGAGAAATTCAGACCTCTATTTGGTAACTCTGATGATAAAAATGAATTTGGTTTTGAACCAGATAATATTAGTAAAAAATATATAATTCAGTGCATGAATTTATTATATAAGTGGATTACAAATATTAAGCATTATGGATTTCGTTACATGAAGATGGACAAAATGTATGTTTTCAGTTTATTTTTTTAAATATTCAATGCAATAATACAAATGGATTTATTCTACAATGGGTTTGTCTTTATTTCTCCCATCTCTATCCATCTATCCAGTTTGTGTCATTTATTTTTCCCAGTGTCCAGCTCCGACTCATTGACCACATGTCACCATTTGCAGATGGATTCGACTTGCAAAACACATGACTTATAGGGGGGTAATAGAGAAGTTTGCTTTTTGCAGCCCTAAAATGGGTGTGTGTGTGTGTGTTGACTTACAGTTGCATTGACTTATAAACGAGTATATACAGTACATTGTATGCATGATCTATCCAAGAGCAAAATAACACATATTGTATGCATGATCTATCCAAGAGCAAAATAACACTTATTGTATGCATGATCTATCCAAGAGCAAAATAACATATTGTATGCATGATGTATCCAAGAGTAAATTTTTAAAACAATGAAAATAATATGCTTCATGGCTTTGTAGGTGCCCACTATCAGAATCGGGCCCAATGGGATCTTATACCCGTGTGGTAATGGAATTAAAATAAAAATGGTTTTAGATTCAAGCCTGTTATGTATAATTCCCCAAATTACATTATATTCTTCTAGCAATTATCTTCCATCATTCAGCAATTTATATTCTTTTCAATACACTATTTAATATTTAACCCTATATACATATGTAGGCTGATTATGTTGCTCATAAAATAATTGTCTGTAACAAGAAGTCAGATTTTACTCAAATAATATTTATTATATACCTATGAATTTTCTACCCAAGTATGAGCCATAATTTTACAGTCATATCCAAGAAGTAGGAAAATGATACTGTAGTTTTCAGATTCCTTATTACCATACTCTCAAGACTGGAATTACTCTTTCCACCAATGTTCCTGATTACAACTGAACAAGCGTGAACAACTATGTCATGGCCTCAATTGACATACATGTACTGTTGAAAGTGAGTATAATTCTCTGTAAGAAATCGTATCGTGAAGTTGCAGCAATTTTTCCAAACTTTCAGTAAATCACTGTCAAAATAATTTCATGCCATGCGAAGTCCCCATCGATGCTGCTCAAAATGTCCCTCCAGAAAGAGTTCATCGATATGGGACAGCTTCCCCCATGTGTTGATGACAATAATAGTAGTGAAAATGAGTAACTGTTGTTGTGTGTGCGTTCTTCATAAAATTGACATTCATGTGCATATCGGCTAATTAACATCAAATTTTGTCTACGACTTGAGATTGCAGTGTTAGGCAATTTCTTTTTCAGTTATGTTTCGGGATTGTATTACATTAATTGAAAATTGTTAAATATATAACACCAATATCACTATCATAGTAATTCAGTGTTGAATGTTAGATCACGTCTTGTCAGCATCAGTAAATTTGAATTATGATTGCTTTACATCTCATTATGATCCTGATGTTCTGATGATGACAACATGAATTATAATTTTGAATTCTAATTCATTTCAATATTTGAGCATGCAGCATTGTTGCTAAACTGATAAGATCGTCCACACAAAAGGTCAGTTGTTAGACCATAATTCAAGTTTAGCAGGTTTGTTATGTTCCTAGTCCAGACTGGACTTGCTGTACACACCTTTGGAATGCACTTTCTTTGGCATGATATACCCCATAATATGTTCAAAATGCTATTGAAAACCTAACCAGGTAAAATGACAACTAAATACACCCCCCACACCTAAAAATTCTTGATCTATTGATGATATAAAAAGGAAGCATGTAACAGTAAGTTACAGATGTAAGACAGATAGTAATGATGTAACCTCTTTTAATTGTCTGGTTCAATTAAAGAGGGATCATGTAATGTTTTTTGACAGGCTTTTAAATTGGACGTTTTTCGTTCCCTCATCTTGAATGTTTAGAATTGTTCATCATATATGTATGTGCTCCAGTGTATGAGATATACTTTTGGGAACAATCACTTAATTGTACAGTTGACAGCATGTCATTACCCAGCATGCATTACCCAGCATGTCATTACCCAGCATACATTACCTGGCATGTCATTACCCAGCATGTCATTACCCAACATGCATTACCCAGCATGCATTATCCACCATGTCATTACCCATTAAACAATCTTAGTACAGTAAAATTGGTCTTGAGCAACCTCTGCTATGAGCAGCTACATATCTATTAGGACCACCATTGTTATGCACAGATTGATTGTATTATTTAAACACCTGCAGAACGCAGCCAGTAACCACAATGTTTAGGCAAAATGAGCAATTCAGCACTTCTAGCATTAGGAACAGCTGCATCACAAAAACACGATTGTATTTAGTTCTTGGTAATCATAACATCATATGAGGGTATGCAGGCAAAATGCAGATTGTTCTGAAGAATATTGCTATGAACAACCACATTGCAAGAGCCGAGGTAAATACAATAATCTTCCTATTTAATCCTTTGTAAATGTGACCACATAGGAGAGTTTGTTCGGGAAAAAAGCTTAGTCTGGCTACTGGTTTCTGAAACTTGTACAGGCAGCATCATATGCTACAAACCATAAACTAAAGTCCATGTCACTAACTGCCAGTGTAGTGCTGAAGCCTTATAAAGCACCATTATGATTGGCCACTACTTTAAAGCGAGCACTCAATGACCTGATGACCGGAAACAAGGGAATACGGGATCGTTTGTAGCACAACCCCAAAAACAGTCGCGAACCCAATCCTGTACATGAAGACAATCTGCTAATCAGTTTTAGAAACAGTGATATCGAGGGGATAGGGCACAAAGTGTATCTAAACCAACGCCTCCGCTCTCTCGCTGTTGATTTATGTCTTCGATAGGCAAGTATCTAGTAGGCACAAGATTCTTGATTTTTTTTCAAACAGTGTTGGATCGATCTCTTTTTCGCCAATAGAGTGGATGATCCGAAGGGGTTTCTGTTCTCGCTTTGCCAGCACACTCCCTTTCGTCCTTACCATTCCTGACGAAAATACACCGTCGAACTCGGTACACACTTTTGCAACAAGATAAACGGGCGCTCATCGTGAAGCAGGCGGTTGAGATTGTTCGGAATCGAATTCTCCGAAGTTTACTTTCTTAGATTTTTACCGGTCTGGATGGCCAAGAGATCAGACATACTTCCGGTAGACTCACTCCTTTCGCCGGTTTCTGTCAAGGAGGGGACATATTCTCCATACAAAATGATATCTCCATCCATCGGTCTTTCATTAGATTTACCAGGTTGGGGGGGGAGCCAATGATCGATCTTTTTGCAATCAGGTGGAATCACAAACTATCCACCTTTATTTCCCTTGCACCGGATGCCGCAGCTTTGTTCATCATCGCTCTTTCTATCTGTTGGGTGGTTCTATGGGTCTTTGTCTACGCCCCAACGATCTTAGTTCCAAAGAATATATAGAAATAGAGTGCCAAAATAGCAAAATGATTCCGGCTGCCACTCTCCACTGGGACGAATCTTGCATCAAAGATCTCGATCTAGCGAGTGATCATCCCAAGAAGATCTCGGCCAGACCGAATTTTCTTCAACAGCTCGGCCCCACGTGTTCCATCTTTACCCGGACCGTCTTCTCCTTAACGCCAAGCTCTTGAACAGAGAGCCTTGCAACAAAAACAATTAAATCCTTCAACCATGGAAAGATTTGCAGGAGCTAGAAGGCCATCCACATTAAAAGCTTACTAAGGGAAGTGGTGCGTTTTTACCCTGATTAGAATGTTGTTTTTGTCAACAACAGTATCATGGCGTTGTCCAACAGCATATTTCATTCATAGAAAGGAAATCGAATTATGTTTTAGCAATGTTGATTGCTACGACGAATAGCGAATTTTTGAGTTACAGTGATATGCGAGATCTGCAGACCTGTCTATGATGTTTCACAAGGACGAAAACGAACATGTAGATAGTTCGGGTATTTCGGAATTAAGTTACACCGGCTTCGTTATAGACACCACAAGCCGTCTATCGCACCTGGTGTTGCCGGCGCCGCTATGCAAATAGAAACCTGCAATACAATCTTGGATGCGCGGCGCCTCGAGGACAACTTGAAAGACGTTCATTATCTTGTGCGATTCCTCTCTGTGGCATATTCTGATTTTGTTGAGATGGTAGCAAGGCTATTTTCGGAGCTAAACATAGTCACATCATATCGAAAGGACAACAGTGATGATGCAATTTGGCATGCTGATTGTGTTCCTGATGGTATATTTATACTGTCAAATTTGCCTGTAATAATCCCTTTAATGGCTACAGAATCTCTTTAGTGGCTGAATAACTCGTTTGTTGTCGTTTATGTTTTATAGATGCACATCACCACGATCGTTCTACGCATGATTCGGGTGCGTCAGGAACAGCTGCATAGCAAAGGATAATTTGACCAGTTCAGAGTGTCTGAAGTATTTATGTGGTTAAGCGGTCGACATGATTTTAAGGAAGAAATTAATCTTGACTAGGAAAGCAATCTTATCGCACGTACACGTCACAAGTAGAGCTCGTTCATGGACCAGCATCAAAATATTGACACAGATCAGCAGGTTTTCCATTATGACTTCACTCATTTGTACTCGATTTATTTCTTTTAATTGGAACACCTGAACAAGGTTAAGCAAACTGTGGTAGGCATGCACGTATTGCTCAACCGCCTTATCTCAACAATTGCAGATGCATTGCTGTGATTCCCTCTGCTAAAATAATGCTGTTTTCTCAGATTAGTAATTGAACCTGTTTCTTTCTAAGATAATAGCATGTAGGTGTAGACCTCTCAGAGTCATGTGAGAGTCTAGTTAAACAAGACTGTATTGCTGGCAAGGCAGTAAAAATAACATAACGCTGTACAGAAGTTAACGTTGGCGAGTCCAATAACGTTAGCTAACTGTAATGCGTACATGCCTTAAACATATTCTAGTTGGAATATATTGCTCCAGATCCAATATAACTGTATGCATATATATCAAATCAACGCAAAAATCGAAAAGTATTTTACTAATAATTTTCTGTATTTCTTTTTTGGGAATGCAATATATTTTTCTTGTTCCTTTGCTTGTGATACTAGCATTACGAATAATAATATATATCAACTTTTTGTTAACATGCAAATGTTTCATAGTACAGCCTAAAAACCAAAATGTATACAACCACATAAAAATCACGTGTTCTCCAAAGTTTCAATAAATTTGTATTTTATACCGACGAGAGAGTAAATTGTCGTAGGGGGTCTAATCTTTGTAAATCTGCACTGTGTACATTCTCATTCATTGGGAGTTTAAACAATGCTGACATGAAACATGACTCAAAGGTTACAATTAACACTTACTAGATAAATTCAGATATTTCGCATTGAGTAATTGGCGATTTTAAATAGCCTTTCTTGGATAATACACATGACAAAGCCTAACAACATGCAAAACCTTCGTTTCTTCCTAAAATCTGACAACTGTCTTTATATCTTAATGATGCCATGGTACTGAATTAAACTGGAAATATGTACTTCTGTCTACAAAGACGACCCATTGTCTTTTAATCGGAATCTGTACTTTAATATAAAACAATATTTAGCCTCCTGACTTTTGTCATGGTTGTAGGAACTAAACAAGATGTTTTCTTGAATTTGAGTTCAAGCCCTGACCTTGTTTACGAGTTCTTGGGATTTTCCATCGGAAAGCATCGTAGGTCATGTTTGTATTTGTATATATTGCATTTTTTAAATAATTATTCATTAGTGTTCACATCAGACCTTGCCAATATATGATCGGAGTTAGAAATTGTGTTCTGATATAATTTGAGAGGAATTATATATTTAAATTATTGCTTGGAATTGCAAAGTGCTCATCGACTTTCTAGGACTAAAGCGCTAGTTTGGGATTATTGAGAACTCATTCAAAGACATTTAGGATTGTATCGTTGTTGTAAATCAGGATATTTAAGGCTCTTGCTACATCAGGACATTCAGGACTGCTGGAATTAATTCGGAACACTGTATACTTTTGGACTGTGATAGGACATTTAGGACCATTTGGGGATTTTATTCAAAATGTCTATAAAATATTCACTTTGTAACTCGAAAAAATAAATTATTATCATTGATTTTACAAACATGCTATTTCGGTTCTTGCTGTTGTAGAAATAGAGACCCACAAAGTAAGATAAGCATGGAAATTTGCCGTCATATCTATAGTAATTAAAATGAGACATTACCATCAGTATCTCCTATTATTTATGGAAAAGACGCCGTCGTAATTATCTATGCAATAGAAGTTTCTCTTTATGACGACGTCTATATTATGCATCCACAATATATGCAAATGTTTATTTCCATCCATTAAGATCAAATGTATAAAATCTCGTTGTATTGGAACCTTTATCATAAAGTTTTGTGATTATTTTCTGAAGGTCTTATAGTCCAGTGTTTCATTCCTGCTTCGCGTATTGTGCAGGCAAATAAAATAACTAAGAGAAAATGTTCTTTGCAAATATAACTTGATTTAAGGGGGTGTCTGATGTTTTGCCAGTGTACATTCGTCAGTGAAGAAAATGATTGATTGATGGAACTAATGTATGGACATTTGTATTTCTGTAAATATGTCTCCTTGTAATGAAACTTGCCATAGATTTTACAAAACGTACACTTAATTTTTAAAATGATACCAAATACTTTTTTATTTTTATACTTTTTACAATACAAAGTGCACCAGAAATTAATTCCACAGATAATCTACTTAAAATATTTGTACACAATTTAAAGTTCAAACATGTACATAGTATTTTCATAAATTGGACATTTGTATACAGACCTTGTCCCACAAAAAGGCAATTATATACGTGAATAAATTCAGATGGTTCTGGTTTATTATATATTTCCTCGCTTATTTTGTTCAGGTGTTTGATGTAGCTCATAAGACTAGCAATGGATTTACAATACAGATACAGCGTACCATTTTGTAAAATTCATACTAATCCGATAAAAAAGGACCATAATAAATTAATTGCAGTGCGTTTTGCCCATTAACAGAAATTAGCAAAAATGACAACATTTCATTCTGGCCAGTCTTTACTTGTCCAAATGTATAATGAATTTTGCTGTAATTTCCAAATGGAACTAAATTCAATTCCGTTCAGTGTGTTTCTAGCACGAAAATTTCCGGTAAACCATGTATACATTTTTTTTATTATAGCTGTCCTGTTGTAACTTGATGAATTACTCTTTTAACCTATCCAGTTGTCTTTATAATCACAGATTCACTGTGTTCTTAGTGATAGGTAAGTCAACTGTCTGTTAGCTATAAGTGATTTTTTAGAACTACTGTTAATATTTATCGGCAAGACTAAATAGGTGGATCCAATGTTTGCAACATTAGCTGTGTTTTATATATTAACCCTTTTGCTTCAGACCTTGAACTCTGAATAAATGTCATAACCTAAACAAGTCTCAAACTTTGAATAAATGCCATAACCTGAACAAGTCTTAAACTTTGAATAAATGTCATAACCTAAACAAGTCGCAAACTTCGAATAAATGTCATAGCCTAAACAAGTCTCAAACTTTGAATAAATGCCATAACCTGAACAAGTCTTGAACTTTGAATAAATGTCATAAGCTAAACAAGTCTCAAACTCTGAATAAATGTCATAACCTAAACAAGTCTCAAGCTTTGAATAAATGTCATTACCTAAACAAGTCTCAAACTTTGAATAAATGTCATAACCTAAACAAGTCTCAAACTTTGAATAAATGTCATAACCTAAACAAGTCTCAAACTTGAACCACTGAACTATTTGGGTAATTGGTATCACAAAACTCTCCACCAGCATCGTACTACACGTTTTTTGTTTAAATAGATTTAAAGTAAACGAGTCATATTTCATTAAATATTTATCTTGAATACTAAACGCTCGACTCAATAGAATGTCTTGATAAAACTTTCCTAATGATATTTTAATTACAATTTATTTAATGTAAAATGCACAAATGCCACAGCGGCTGATTTATTAAGATATGACTATTTATTTCGGTAGGATAACATACGTAAGAATGATAATTACCTTAAAGAATATTGAAAATAACAACATGTTTGCTAGTTAAATCAAATCGTCATTGCCATAAGATGAAGTTAGTCTCCGAGATGATTTCTATGATTATTTCCAAAAACATTTATAGAAGCAATACTATTGAAAAATATTTCCGGCTCAGTTTAGAACCGCATCACGGTTGTCAACTCGTGATATTTTCACATTTCCACCAGTTTTACATTACAGTTCTTTTATCACGTGACGTTGCAGTCAGCGTTTCTTTTTACTTTGAAGTTTTCACACATGAATCGGCCCCTTTTTATTAGAAAAATATTACAACATGGATATCTTTTATCATAAAAGGTACTCGCAAGGCAAACGGTCTTCCTGGGGGAGAAACGCACCCATTGCTGCATCTGGTATTATATCTCATTTAATGTCCTCATAAATTCCAGATACATTAAAAGTTCTGCATTTAAATCACCATCCATTGTTGTTCTTTCCCTTGTAATAACAGTGGAATGTGGATATGACGTTGTTCTGCTATCTGACACCAATGCATCCCTGATTATCATGTCTACAATAGTACCTAGGTGATTTGTTTGGGCAGTGTTTTGCAAAGAGTCAGCAGATCTTGCTTGAGAATTTTGGACGATTGGGACCGGCGTACCCTTTGCTGCATTTGATTCTGCACCCATTGTTAAATCTAGTGTTGAACTCGCATTAAGTATCCTTAGAAGGTCTTCATATGTTACCAATTCTACTGGTAATTCCCTGTCCCTTATTGTTGTTCTTTCCAATGCACTGACAGGGGCCTGTGGCCTTACCGTTGTTTCACTATATGATGTCGATGTACCCCCTATTGACGTGGATAGGACACGTGTACTGACGTCATTTGGTTCGATGGTGCTTTGCATCCATTTTACAGAGTGTGAAAATCTTTTAGGAGCATCTAACACTGATGGTAATTCTGTAAGCTTGGTGTTTAATGTTTCCAATTTTCCAGAATAGATATGCATTTCTGTCTCAAAACTCGTGTCATTCACCGAATTCAAAATATTTGACGATCTATCAGGTTGAGAGGTAGAATTCATATTTGTATTCATATTTGTATTCCCAGAGTCCTTTCGTATCCAGTTTCCAATTTGATTTCCCCTTTTTCTATCATAATTTGGTTTCATTGTAGACATAGCTTTGTTTTCGACGTAAAGCTCTCTCAGCTCGGGCACGTATACCGGTCTCTTCATTGCAGCTCCTTTTCTTTCGTACTTCTTTCCATTGTACACATTTCTTTGATTTGTGTCATTAACATTTGAATTTGACTGTCCATGAATAGATTTCATGCTCAGATAGCTTTCATTTCCTGCACCACCATTTGATAAAATTTCAAATACCGTAGAAGAATATGGAGTTTGTAGAGTAGTAAATATGGTGTTAGTTTCCCGTAATTCTTTCAGTCTACTGACTTCATGTTGACTTTCCAGATTGATTTTTCCTACTAAATTCAATTCTTTTAAAGAACCGTTTTGTTTTTTCCCAAGAATTTCTTTATTGCTGCTAAGATTACTACGACTGTCAATAAAACTCGCTGTCCAAACATTCGATTGATATAGAAGGTCCAGTATATCTTGCGAGTGTTTTATTTGTTCTGTTACTGTCAGTCCTTGTTGTTTTGAACCTTGTAGCTGCATTTGTGTATTGTCTGAGTGAGATATGGCCTTGCTTCTTCCGTTTGACCAGCTTTCGTCATTTACTGAGGTTATAGCATTTAATTGATTCGAAGTTTTAGAACCTTTGATAATCTCGTCTTTCCTACTAGAATGGTTTAGGATGGACAAAAAGTCATCTACATTTACTGTTGGAGGTACCGGTTTTGTTCTAGATGCTGATTCTTGATTCAACGCTTTCAGCTGTCCACTGTCTTTTGAAGGAACATCTTCCCTTCTTGCAACGGGTTTTGCGCATGCAGTAGCGTTGCCCCGATTATAGCAACGGATTGGAAAGGAACCGTGCTCTTCCTTTGTCTGCTCAAGACGTTGTTTTTTCTCAGTAGTCGCCTTTTTTTGGACAGAAATTTGGTTTTCAGGTCTGATAATTGTTTGGTTATTACTCAGCGAAACTTGATTTGATAGCTTCTTGTCTTCCTCTTGGTTGGTTTTTAATATGTGAACAATCGTTGCCTCTGTTCCATTTAAATATGCGGCACTGTCTAATGTATACGATACTCCTCCTTTTGTATTTACCTTAGCCTCGGGGTTAAATTGTATGATATGTTCTGGTTGTACGTATGTTTCATCTGGGGGTCTTGGTTCTCTTGTTTTAGACACAACATCGTTGTCCTTGCCAGATTTAGATAAAAATCTACGAAATGGATCTACATATGTGGATTTATCACTCATCGATACAGCTGTATTGGTCATAGCTGGTGGCTGCGTTAAAGCTTGTACATCACTGTTTAACCATTTAGTTGATCGTTCAGGAATTATATATGTTGTAGGCGGAGATTTAGATAGTTGCCTTGAACTGTGTTCCTCTGTTGCTTTCTTAGTGTTTACTGCTTCCTTGGTATATAAATTTAATCGCTTATCCATTAAACCAGCTGTTCTGTGGTGCAGGTGCGAAACTGTTGTTACAGCAATCCTTGGAACACCTACTTCCAAGACCTTGGTACTATTTTCATTCGGTATGGGATTAGCAGTAGTATGTACTGCCTTTCCCCGTCCGGCGGACTTAACTTCTCTTTGCAACTTTATCTTGGCTTGCCGATTTTGAATCCATGGGTTTATACCCCGCTTTGACGATGCTGGGAAAACGATAATCCTGAAAGCAATCGAAGATGATATAACATTATACAATTTATTGTGTAGCTTAATTTGGCTTAATCATTCTTTCTCAAACTGGCATTACTGTGATATGCATTTTACTCAATGGAAAAGGACTACACTAACTGAGAGGACTGCATTGTGTGCTTTATCCCTACCCTCGGAAACAAATTTAAATTTAAGTTATTATACAAGTCACGTGAGACACAGCTTCTAATATAACATTATCATGCAAAGGATCCAGTTTTGAAATTGAACTGATAAGAAGCATCCAGAACTGACATTGAACTGATAAAATGTATCCAGTCATGACATTGAATCGATCCATATTTTAACCAGAGTAACATTTTCAAATGTTGCTTTAACTGTTGATTTTTCTTCGTTGCATTTTGGAGCAAATCGTTCTTAACCAAACAGAAAGACTATTCGTCTTGGTTCAAAGATTGTTATTTTAATATTTATTACACAGATTATCATTGATACATTTACTCTAATGAAGAGTTTGTACTAGTCAATGCTTTCATTTCAGTCCACTGTCTTCTTGAATAAGTAATTAAAATTATATACCATCGATATTATATAGCTATATTTTGCGTTTTGAGACGACGGAAAATCACATTCGAGAAATTGCACTTAGCGATATTTGAATTAACTCAACGGACCCAGTGAACACGGTGACATTGATTACATTACGCCTTGAATACATTATGCGACGTCCAATGAGGGTCCATACTGTTTGCAATTAGCAAGGCAATGTAAGCGAGTTCATACGGTAGGAATTTTACACTACAATACGAAGGATAGATAGCTATCAGTGAGTTAATACGTAATTGTATTTTCTGTAACATAAAATAAACTATAAACTATAAAATAAACTATAAACTATAAAATAAACTATAAACTATAAAATAAACTATAAACTATAAAATAAAGTATAAACTATAAAATAAACTATAAACTATAAAATAAACTATAAACTATAAAATAAAGTATAAACTATAAAATAAAGTATAAACTATAAAATAAACTATAAACTATAAAATAAACTATAAACTATAAAATAAACTATAAACTATAAAATAAACTATAAACTATAAAATAAAGTATAAACTATAAAATAAACTATAAACTATAAAATAAACTATAAACTATAAAATAAACTATAAACTATAACATAACGCAGGACAAGGTAGGTTCTGCACTAAACGTTACCTGTTTTTGCCATGAATTTTTCATCATAATACTTACTTGATGAGAGGCACATATGTAATTCTTTGACAGAAATGGAGGCTACATACAGGAATGGTATGCAACAGGTACGTAAACATACAAAAGTGGTATGTAACAGGTACATAAACATACAGGACTGGTATGTAACATTTATTTAGACATACAGGATTGGTATCAAACAGGTACGTAAAAATACTGGATTGGTATCGAACAGGTAGGTAAACGTACATGATTGATATCTAACAGGTACGTGAACATACAGGAATGGTATGTAACGTACAAGATTGGTATCTCATAGGTACGTAAAGATACTGGGTTGGTATGTATCAGGTATGAAAACATATAGGATTTGTATGCGACAGGAACTTTAACATACATGAAAACATAGAAAATCTCTTGGCAATTCGTATGCATTGTTGAATGGTTTGTATATTTGACAAGTGAGTACACAAGACAATCTCTTTCTGTGACAACTTGCCACATACATTTTTGTTTGTCATATTAATTTTGTTTGGTGGACTTCAAAATAGGACTGATTTAAACAACAATTTTCATTACTTTCGAAAGTCACGTTTATGTCTGAAAGAGTTTATTACACCCCCATTTATCCACATATTTTTGTAATGACCTCAAATGCTGAGTCAATATACGGCTCGTTTTCTATAGAGCGCAAAATTTCACCCTTTGGCATTTGTTTGAAAAAAACATTAATTAACTAATGGTTACTTATTCAATATCATTGATTATGTCATTACATATATTCTGTTTCTAAGTGATCAATAATTATAGGTTACTGCGTTTGTATGGGAAACTATGAACTCGTTTTGTCGGATGGAATACTGCACGACCTTGGGATTGCAGTATATCCATCCGACAAAACGAGTTCGTATTATCCCATACAAATGCAGTAACCTTTTTATTATATTCTCATTTTTCTTATTCTACCTAAGGCTTAGTTATGTAAACAAAATACACTTCATGAAGCAAAGTAACTGAATGTATGTCGTATTCCAAACTAAATACACAAGCGCAGGTTCATCATTACACAACATTAAACATTATTAATGCGCACATAACTCAGCCCATATATATTTGAACTTCATCGCGCGCTAGAAATAACTTTTGAAAGAGAATGGCATTTTGGTCTGCTTAAAATTTAAATTTAGATTCATATTGTGAATGAATGCGAATTGCAAAAACTTTTCCATTTGATCTGGAATGAACAGATTTTTGTATTCTTGTCGATTCTACGACATTTCTTGATTATGCACTGGATTCATCTGTGCGAATTCTACATGAAATACACTGGATTGAAATGGCGAGGGAAAAGCGTGTTGACATCTGAAAGCGTGTTTCTGTTCTGCCATTGAATGTTTGAAATCATAATGTGGGGAAAATATGAAGTCTTTCAATTGCAATTATCAAAAAGACGTTATTGAATATAATGTTTATTTCATTCTGAGTGCAGTAAGGAGGATGTAATTGCACTTGTAATATATCGAAATTACAGTTCTATTTCGAAATGTGTAATCAAGGTTGAGAATCCATGACATGGGTCATGTAATTCGGATTTGCAGAACTAAGAAAGTACAATCAGGATGTAAAACTGTCAGTATATATTTTGCCATTCATATTACCAGCTAAAGAAGTCAGTGTATGCCTTGTCACTAGCATGTTATTTGTAGATACCTAGTAAGTTTATGAAATCTGGCATCTCCCGCCTAAATGCGAAACATTGTATCAAAACAGTTAATGCGGAATGTAGCAAAGCAGCTGGTATGTGGCAGTTCACGAAACATTTGCTTTAGTTCATTCAGAAACAAATGTAATCAACCAAAACGCAAACCGCCTACTATGTGAGTGTACGTGATTTGTTTACAAAAAGTACTGGTGTTAGCGTCATATTGTTTGTTTACAACACAAAATAGTTCCTTTTAGTTCCGTTGCGCGCGAGTTAATTATCGTAAAATATTGGACGTTTGTGACCATGAAAGTTAACGGAGAAAAAAATTGACCATATAATAACATAAAAATATAACATAAACAAGTTGACGTCATAGCTTACATTTTTACCTAATTGTCTTATTCTTTAACACAGCATAGATTTCTTATACAGCACAGATTAACGATATTTTAATGCACAAAAAAACCTATAAGCTGGATCTTAAAGAGATATATATCTCTTTTGATAACTATCTCTAAAATGTATGAATAAATAGAGATAAACAGTTTTAGCAATAATTTTTCTTGTGTGCAATGCACATTTAAAAAAGACATACAAAAATAAAATAAATCTGAATATATATATATATATATATATATATATATATATATGCTTGAACGAGTGGTGTCAAACCCTGTCGGGATTCTGATAGAAGTCATAAGTTTCCCGTAATTCCAAAGACTTCCATACAATTTCTGTCATAAATTAGAAAGCCCAACGTATCCATTCTATAAATACTTTTACTTTAATCAATACAAGACCATAGATATCACAACTTTCCAATCAACCGCAGAACTGCATGGTTTCTCTTCATCAACTCTCCGTACTGTCAGCGTTTCACGCTGTACAAATTTTACAACTCCCCCCCAAACACAGGGAACTATTTTTTACTAAGTCACCTTAGGCCAGTTAAATCATGGTTTTGAGCCACGTTTTTGCCTGTAAAATTGCATCACATGTGTCACCATGACAACATAAAGAAGCGGGGGAGAAGCGTGTTGACATCTGCAATTGTGTTTCTGTTTCTGTCATTGAATGTTTGAAATCATAAGATGGGACAAATATGAAGTGTTTCAATTGCAAATATCAAAAAGGAGCCATGGAATTTAATGCTTATTTCAGTCTGAGTGCAGTAAGAAGGATGTAACTGCACTTATATTCAAAATTACAGTACAATTTTGAAATGTGTAATCAAGATTGAGAACCTATGACATGCCTCATGTAATATGGATTTTCAGAACTAAGAAAGTACATTTTGAGGAAATTCAGGATGTAAAACTGTAAGTATATGGGTTTTTTTGCCATTCTTATTACCAGCTAAAGAAGACAGTTTATGAGTAGTAAAGGGGGGCACTTTACGTACAATGGGAATTAGCATTAAAAACACCCCTGGGTTAGATTACGTACAATGGAAATTTAACATGGTGAAAAATCGTGGGTCAGATTACGTACAAGGGGAATTAACATGGCGATAAATCGTGGGTCACTCTACGTACAAGGGGAATTTAACATGGCGATAAATCGTGGGTCACTCTACGTACAAGGGGAATTTAACATGGGGAATAGAGTTTGGGCTTGTTTAGGGACAAGGGGAATGGAACATGGGATTTTTTTCTTTTTTTTAAAAAAGGGGTAGGCAATTCAAAGACTATCTCTTTTCGAGAAATATGGGGGCCCTGAAAAGGGCCTTTGGGTTTTTTCTTCTTCTTCTTTTAACTTCTGAACTTCTTCCACCATCCTCTTACTTTGTCCATCATTCCTTTCTTCTTTTTCTTTTCTGTTTCCGGCAACCAGTCCGGGTGGCCCATGGCCCGGAACTTCTCTTGGATTTTCATCCAGTTTGTGTTCAGTTTTTCTAATTCATCCCTTTTTTTTCTATTTTCTTCTTCTTTTCTTTCCTTTGACCACTTTTCTTTGATCTTCTTGACCTCTTCGGTCAGCACATTCCTCATTAGTTCTTCAGCTTTCTTAAGTTTTTCTAACCCCCACTTCGCGAAACACCAATCTGTCCATTCTACAATGTCTTCTAGAAAGCACCTTGCACTCGTCACATGATCTATCGCTTCTTTTAACTTACCCACTTTGACATACGGTGGGTTAATTAAACCTCTGATTCTCTTCTCCTCATCCTCTATCATTTCTTTTACAATATTTACGGATAAGTGGAGGCTGGTTACTTGTCTTGAGACGAAGTCTTTTGTTACTGCATACCTCCATTCCTGTTCAACCCTTTCTACTACACTCAATCCATCTACCATCCAATACCAACTTCCCATAAGATCGTTGTATAAAGCTGAAGCTGCTGGCATCTTCTTGTTTGCTTATTCCGTAGAATGGGTTCCAATGGCCAACACTGTTAGTTTTATACTCAAAGCGCGAACGTAAAGGAAAACATCCCCTAAAAACATAAAATGGATCTTACCTAGATCATGACCCAACAACGCGCGGACGTGAACGAAAACATCCCCTACTTTCTCATTTCATATAATAAAACCCTAACTATACTCTTCACATACGCTAAGAAACCCATAATCTACTATTCACACAAACATACCTGAGCTCTTACAAACACAAACACACAAACACACAAACGCATACCCTCACACTATCTTAAAAAAGAGTTAGTGTTTATATACACACTACTCTACCTACACACATTGGCAAATTGATCGTTATTTCTTTTCTAGAGTATTGGGTAGCCCTGAAAAGGGCTGTTTTTTGAACTCCTGATGCACCTATCTAATGGTTGCACCGTCCTGGCCTGGCGCCACACACGCATCTTCTTCCCCAGTCTTCTTTCACCTTTCTTCTGGGGAGCGCAGAGGGAGGATGATTCGCTTCAACACCCCAATCCTCTGTCTCGGGAATATTGAACGACATCCTCTCTTCTCTTTTCTTTTCCTCTTCTTCCCTCTCTGTTCTCTCCTCCTCTTCCTTCTTTACTCTTGCTTCTTCTACTATAGCCTCCGCTGATAGTTCGTTTACTATGCGCCTGGCATATTCCAGGTGCATCTGGAGTTCTAACAGTTTCACTATTCTGCTATTCATTCTTGTGTTGATCAATCAACAAGGGTAGCTTGACTGCCCAGCGAGTTTCAATTTATACTGAAAGCGCGGACGTGATGGAAAACATCCCCTAAAAACATAAAATTCATCTTACCTAGATCATGACCAAAAAAAAACAACAACAACGCGCGGACCTAAAAGAAACACTCACTCACTTTTTATGCTACCCACCACTATTATAAATTTTTTATAAATCACTTCAATAGACTATCCACATACGCAAGGCAATCCAATCTAACCCCAAATATACACCTCAAACAGCCCCTACATCATTTTAATCTACTATCCTCACCAACCTACTTTATCACTTACAAACACACAAACACACAATCCTATACACAAACACATTCCCTCACATTTTTTAATAAAGAGTTAGTGTTTATTTTCACACTACTCTACCTACACGCATTGGCAAATGGATGGTTATTTCTTTTCTAGAGTATTGGGTAGCCCTGAAAAGGGCTGTTTTTTTGTTTTGCTATGGCATTCTTTTTTTAGTTTCTAAGAATGCGATGTCCTCTGAGGATAGACTTTCTGGCGATAGGTCTGCTTCTTCGGAAAGAGAAGAAGAACTCTTTGGTGTCGATACGACAATCGACAAAGCCTCTGTCAGCTTCAGGTTGCTGCTGCTGCTGCTGCTGTTGCTGCTGTTGCGTTGCTGCTGTCTCTGAAGTCTGTACTTCTCTGTCCATTCTTCTTTTTCCCTGTTCATTTCTTCTCTGAAGAGCTCTTCTATCAGGTCTTCAGTGATTTTTAACATTCTCACATTCTCTATTTCTTCTGGTTTCGGTATCAGACTGTGTCTGACCCTATGCAAATTCACGTAGGCTTCGTTGAGTTTAGCTAGTTTGGAGCACATCTTCGTAGGAGGATGAGTCGACAATGGATGGTTAGACTGGAAACAACCCCGGTTCTTAAAGTGAAAGCGCGGACGTGAAGGAAAACATCCCCCACACGGTTTTCGAGCCGCAACGTTCATGAGAGGGATAGTAAGAAATGAAAGAGCATCAATCCAACATTCTTATAGCTAAACAAACCACAAAGGCATTTTTTTCTAAACACAACATTTTTTATTCAAAAATCACTTAACACTAAACAACAACATTTTTTAACAATAATCCAACACTATAACATCAAACAATTTTTTTTCAAATCACAAACATTTTTTTCTTCAATTACTAACTACTTTGAACAGGGCTGACAACGTTGTGAATGAAATTGTGATTTCCACTGTTGGAAATCATTAGGCCATTGTTGGACACTACGTTTCCTAGCTTGAGACAAAAGATAAGCATAATGGTCACAAAACCATCGATCTACTTTCACATCATTTCTAGCAGAAGAACGAGGATCAAAATGAGTCACTAAATGTTCTAAGGAATAGCCCAGGCTGCGATGATGCAGAAAATACACACAGTACTGTCCACACACCAAGGAATCTGTGCCTTGTAATTTCACATTATTGAATCGGGTGGTCTGAGCATTTCTTCTCATAAAGTCGATGATATCGTCTTCCAAAGGGGGCAATCCGTACGAATCGAAATATTCCACACATCCTTCTTGAGGAAAGTAGACGGCTACCCAGTGGGTTCCTGGGAGATGACTGTCGTCCGTGTTGATCACGTAAGCTTGATGGTCTTTAGGTTTGCGATGAGGGAGTTCATCTTTAGCACAGACGACAGGATTCCAAGAAGACGTATACGAACTGTGGTTCAAAAGGTAATAAAGTTCCCAGGTATCCATTGTTTTCTGTGTTGTTTTTTTTTCTTCTTCTTCACAGGTAATAATAAGTCGTCAATTCGATCCTGACTTTTTGCTTGAAAATGTCTGACGAATAAACGGTTATTCGTTCTGTTTCCTCACTCTGATTCAGGAGAGCTTCGATACGATGGATCTCTTGAGTGGTTAATGGTGGACAAGAATGTTCACGCAAGTCTTTATACCACTGGTGCAACACGTCTTTGTTCGAGATGAGACTCCAAGCTTGGTCCAGATACTCGTCCAATTTTTCTTCTTGACTTAACATCAGGCATTTATCGTGTTGAATTTGACTGGGATGATCGTTTTGACATCCATAGCAATTTTTCTTGATCAATTCCGTCATTTTGTCGACCAAGTGTTTGGCAAAACAGGAGACTAAATGGGCTTCTTGTTCTGGCCATCTCGATTTCATCATGATCACTTCTTCTTTTTCCACGGTCTCCTCACATTCCATGTCCAAAGTTTCTCCACTAGGTAATGAGGGATAACAGTCTTCCATGGATTTCTAATAATCTAGAATGACTTCTCTCAAACTGTTGATTTCTATGGTATTATCGAATTCTGCATACAGGATGACGTTCACTGTCTTGTCCAGTTTATCTGCAAACTGAAGTTCCACACGAATCTGGCCAGATTTTATAGGGTGGAAATGTCCCTCGTCGCTGCCTTGGTCTGGAGTGAAATCGAAAGCCCACAAAGCATAGCCTCCTGCGTAATCATCGTACGTAATGCCGTGACTGGTGTTGGTTCCTAACTGGCCGGTGGCTTCGTACAGGGACAAGTACGATCTCAAGTAATTCATCTTTGTGGGTTCAAAGTCAGTTTCGAAAGGTCGGGTACACAAGGTCTTGCCATCACGACTGACTTCGATTTTCTTCACGTTGAAGTGTTGAAAGTTGAAAGGATTTTTTTTGAAGGCTCCGTTGAAGGCTTCATTCTCGACCATACCAAGGATTAAACGTTTGGGTAACTGTCCTTGGAACAGATGATCTTCGGTTATGGATTGCTGGTTAGCGGGAATGGTGAACGTTTTCACTTCCACACGTCGTATGGGATACTTGGCGGTGGTTCTGCTCAACGTTTGACTGATGTCGTTTCCCACTTTAGGTAACACTTCCACGCGTCGTACGTAGAGTTTGGCCTCATCGATTTGGCTTTTGGGATTGCCAGTCTTAGTAGCATCCTCATCAGCCAACAAATGGAAAGCGGTACTGCTACGATTCAGTCTCAAGCGGACATTGACCCCGTTCAGCAAATATTTCTCTTGCAACCACATGTCCAAATGCAAACGATCCATCAGTTCTAAACTCTTTCCATCTACGATTTTCTTTTGTCTTTCCCCGAAGCCGTTATTGTCTTTATCTGTGTCGTCAAACTCCTTCGCTTCGTCAGGTTCCCACAGCACACAAGCATTGAGATGAGTATCCTTGGCATCTATTCCGTACGTCAAGAGATTTTCCAGGTAGGCACGGTAAGGGTAAGTATCCATGCTACTGCTGACTAGTTTGTTATTCAAGTACAAGTCCACTGAGCTGAACAAGGAATGCATGAAATTGTTGACGGGAGCTATATTCTCAGCGACATCTACTGTTTTATTTTCCTTATCTAGAACTTTGACTTTTAAGTACAAGTAACTGCTATTCAAATCGATGTAATCTTCGGGCTGTCCTTTGATTTCAAACTCAATGGGAGCAGAATCAGTCAGTGAGGAGATGGGATTAAATTCCACCCACTGGGATTCTTGCATGGTCATCATGGTGGGGGGCATGGCAAACAGATCCAGTTCCGTCTTGGAACAAGCGCAAGACTCTCGGTGCATCATTTTTTCTCTGTTTCAATAATCGAAAACGTCTAAGTCTCGAACGGTTCTTTTTTTCTTGGCCTTTCTAGCTTGAAGTCTGGTGAAAGGGTGTTTTCTTCGTCGTCTCTTTCTGCCTTGTCCTTGCTGAATGCCTGACTCGGTAGCGTGCAGGGCATTTATAGGTGTGTCTCGTCGACCCAAAATGTCTTTGCCCGTTTGCAGCAAGACATTTTTGCCAGCCCTCATGAAGGCTTCTTTAGGGTTTGTTTGTCGATGATCACATTTTGGAGAAATTCTTTGCCTTGCGTCAGTGCCGCATCTTTCAAGGCGTGCAATCCGCGTGTCACCATCGGTTTCAACACCGGGGCCACCGAACGAAAGGCCGATTTTAACATGTCTCCTAAACCGTGTCCTCGCTGTCGAGCAACCCCTCGGTACACTGGATACATGACTTACTTACTTACGAGTCGTGAGAGAACCGTTTTCGAAAATGGAGTTTCACCGTGACTTTTCCTTTGGTGAATGGAATATTTTGTCCCAGATCTCCTTTTATAGCAATGTTGACCGTGTCCAAATAAGACTTGCTGACAGGCAAATAGTGAGGATGGACAAATTCGCGGTGGATGTGGTAAGTGTTTCCACCTTCCTCGTCAGCGACCGTGGCAGAATTTACTTTGAAAGGAATGACACGTAGTAACGGTACGGAGGTGTGTCCCACCACGTTGTACTCCACCACATCGGAGTACACGAAGATCAAATTCAGTCCTTGGTTCAGTTCTACCGGGTAACGAAAATACCTTGCAAAATGCCCGTCGTTGTCAATCTCTGCCATTTTAATAATTTTTTTGGTCTGCTTATCCGTGACCATATTGAGGTCTCCACCCAAAATGTCATACAATTCAGGGCAAAATTTAATACGTATACTTCTTTCCTCACTTTCAAATTTGATGAGTAGACGGTGAGACTGTTTGTGGTACTCGATGGTGACACGTTTTTTTGCTGTGGTCAGAACTTTGTCAAAGGTTGCATAGAATTTGTCAGCGATGGCTTCCACCAGATGTTGACCACTAAAATAATGGCCTGAATTAATTTTAAAGTGATAAACGAAAAGAGGAGGAGAAGAGTCACTGCTGCGGGGTAATAGGTCCTTTGCAAGATGTGATTTATGTTGAGGACTGCCCGTCATCTGTTGCTGCAGTGTTGGGTCCAGAATTTCGACGTCAAAAGTGTTTTGAGTTTCAGTGATGTTTTTGATTTGTGTTGGGTGAATCATTTCTACTAACGCCACTTCCCAATGGGCTTCGTGATCTAAGGGGATGGCTTGAGGTAATTTGGCCGTGTAACAGCACAACGTGTTGTTGGGAAACACCTCCATGGAACTGTCACTGGGTAAAGTTAAGTAAAATTGGTTTTGGTGACTCATAATTCCAGAGTTCTGTGGCTGTCCGAGGGGATATTACTGGACGTCAGAGGTGTGTCTCCGCCCAAAATGGGGTTCTGGTTGTGGTTGTTGGAGTGGTGACTGGCACTGGCACTGGACACAACGTTTCCGTTCGAGGAGAATTTCAGGGAGGGATTAGGAAGCAGGTAACCGATGCAACTGCTCAATAAAATGGTCCACAATTGTTTGTCTCCTTGTTGCAAACTCAAATTGGCAATGGCTGCCCCGATGACACAATACACCACGAAGATTTGGCAGAAAAAGACGATTTGCGTTTTAGGCACACGTTCTCCACACCACACCCACAAGGGTTGTTTTTGTAAATCTTGCACAGAAGAACTAGGGGAAGAAGGAGTGGTCGACGTAGCTGCGTCTGCTGAGTGAAAGGGCATGATGGTCACTTCTTCTTTTTATAGTCGATGACTTGCGAAGCGTCGATCCAAGAATCGAAACTGGGTGGATATCCTTTCCAACGTACTTTGACTTCTTTGACACGTCGTTTACCCACTTTACGGGTTCTGCGTTCGAGAATGCTTTCGATGTCGTACACGTCGTCTTCTTTTTTGGTGACACGTTGTAACTCGGGCAAATAAAACGTTCCTTTGAGTACTTCTCCGTTCATGTCTTCCAATTTATAGACGGCAGGATGACGGCCATGCACTCGTCCAGTGACGCGAAACAATTCGGTGGTCCAGTTAGGTAAGTAACCTTTGTCGAAAGTGCGTTTGGTTTTGCCAATGCGCACCCAATCTCCTACGGCCAACTCTCCACTTTTCTTGGGGACAGCCCTCGTCGGGGACGTACCGAACAGGCGCTTGAACACCAGCACTTCGTTGTCGGGAGTCACGTCTTGCGGGGCACGTCCGATGCTTCGATGGTAAGATTGGTTGTACGCTTGCACCAGGTGCGGTAAGATGTCGATGTACTTCAGAGTGTGGTGATGCGTAAAATATTTCCACATGCGTTCTTTCAAAGTGCGTTGAAAACGTTCCACGATGCTGGCTTTGGTTTCGGGATTCTCGGTGGTAAAAAAATGAATGTCACGTTTCTTTAATTCTTTTTGGAAAGCTTGGTTCAGAAATTCGGTGCCTTTGTCCGTTTGCCATCGAAGAGGGTGACGACCGCTTTGTTTCAACACCCGTTGCAGGGCTCGCACTAACTCGCTGCTCGATTTGGAAGTCAAGGGCACGACCCAGGCAAATTTGGAAAAGACGTCGATGACACAAAACAAATATTTGTAGCCACGATTGTAGCTGGCCAAATGAGAGACATCGGCTAAATCGGCTTGCCATTGATGATCGATGCCTTCCACTCGGGTGCGACTTCTGGCAAACTTGCGTCGAATGGGTTTGTGTAAAGTGTAGGTAGCTTGTTCTTGTAACCATCGTTGCACTTGAGGTAAACGGAGACTTTTCAGTCGCGTTTTGGCAGCACGATACAATTTTTGAACTCCTGCGTAACCTGCAGGATGGGAGGGATCGTAGTAAATGCTGGCTAAGACTTTTTCCATTTTTTGTGTTGGTTGGTGTGTTAATAAGGCACCCACTCTTGGAAGAGGCTACTCTTTTTCTCTTGGGGTATTTTCTTGGATTGCAAGGCTTTGCGTGTGCGACCGGCAATAGGTGTCGAAGAGGAGGAGGATGTCTGAGCGGGGGATATCGGTTCTTGTTTCACTTCTGTCTTCACTTCTGTCTTCACTTTCTTTTTCTCTTGTGAGGAAGAAGGGGTGGCCATCATCTTTTTAATCCATCCAATTCTGGAGGTAGGTGGTGTTGTTAACTTCCGTACTTTTTCTGGTGGAGTTTGAAACCCTTCCTCTTCTTCTCCTTTTTCTGTCTTGGTCACGGGTACTGGTGGTACTGGTACTGGTACTGGTACTGGTGATGGTGCTGGACTTTTCATCAAGGTCTTAAAATCTTTTAGAGTGGGTAAAGCTGTTTCGTCTAAAGCTTTCTGGTGAAAGAGTTGCAGTCGTTGCAAGAGTTGACCGTACTTTTGCGATTTTTCTGTTTCGGACAAATCTTGGCGATCCATCAAGGATTGCAATTCGTGTTGTAACTGGGACATCTCGCTCAAATTGGGATTGGGAGGTAAATGCGGGGTGCGTTGTTCTTGCCACCGATGGTATTCCATCCATCGTTTGTAAGGCACTAAAGCTAGTTTTCGTCCTTCCATGGGGTTGTCAGGGGTGAATTCTGAGATCTTGGGACTTTCGAGGGCCTTTTTATCTTGCTCCCACCAGTCCTCCCAACATGGTTCCCAAGACTCCTTTCAGTATGGGGCCTAACAAGAGAGGTAAAATGCCTCCACGTTGGACCAACATCTTCTTTTTTTGACGAATGGGAATTTTCTTTTGAACCATTTTCCGAAGAACGTGACGATGTTTGCCTAAGCATTGTTTCTGGTGTTTGGACAAAGGGATCGTGCCTTTCAAAACGTTCAAACAACATTCGCACACGGTATCGATGACCTCTTTGGAGGCCGTTTGAATGAGTTTTTTTCGTAGGGGTGGAGAAGCTTTGGACAGGACAGATAACAGGTCCCCATGTTTGGCTAAACGTGGTGGCAGTCCTTTCCTTTTCTTTCCTTGGGGTTTTCTGGAGGGTGACATCTTTGAGTCTTTAGGAGCACCTAAAAACACTGATACCCTACTCGGTCACAGGTCTTTTTTATACTGGAACGCGTCGCCACTGATTGTCTTTACGGCGTATCAGTTTGAGGACAGGCATGACACGTCGTGCAGGGGTACGTAACGGACTAAATCGAGCCAGTTCTTGCTTGGACAAATCCAGTAAACTTTGTAACATGCCCGATCTTTCATGGACTTTGATTTTGGGAGAAGGTACTTTGTGAGCAGCAGCCACTGCCGCTAAATGGGAAGGTCCTGCCACTGGGGAAGTTCTTTTGGGGGTCATCAACGGAGAAGTTCTTGGTGTAATCAACGTCTCCAAGTACTCTTCAGTTCCTGGTGACATCAACGGAGAAGTGGACAAACGTGAGGCTGCCGGAGACGCTGTGGCAGGTCGTGGTTTGCGAGTGTAAGGTTGTGTCCTGGCCGAAGTGCCTCTCTTGCGACTAGTTTTCTTCTTCTGTGGACTTTTCTTTTTCTGGGGACTTTTTCTCTGTTTCTTTTTCTGGGGGCTTCTTTTCTTTTTTCGGGGTGGTGTCTGGTAAGAGGAGGGTCCCGCCACTTTAGAAGTTCTTCTCTTTGGGGACCTGGTCTTTTTCTTCTTGGGGCTTCGTTGAACTTTTGTCTTGGGGATAACTTTGGGGGCATTAGGATCCCATCTTAAGAGTGAGCGAATGATGACCCCTCCTAGAGTACCGCTCCCTCCAGGTTTCAAAATGATTTGTTTTTTGGTTTGAGTGTCGATGCGGGGATCGGCCAGTTGGACCAAAGCGACTTTGTTTCGATCGAAAAAGCGTTGGGTTTGATGAGGAATCTGAATGATTCCTTGGAGTAATTGACGTGCCGTCACCGTAAACCATCGTAAGACTTCTTTGAGACTAGCTTCTAAGACACGAGCTCGTGTTTGTGGATCTTTTTCTCGACTGATGCCATACAAGGCACGAATCAATTTGACAGGAAGATGCGACTGAAGGGACGTCATGTTCGCACTGAGTGTGAGACAGACGAAAAAGGGTCTGAGGTTTTTATAGATTTTTTGATGGGGAGTGAAATGAAGTCGAGGACGGAGACGTGTACAGGACAGGCCCTCCGTCTTGGCACCAGTGGTGAAACAAGTGGGTACGAAATCGCAAATCCTCGGGAGTGGTAGGTTTCAAATCGACGAGTAAATAGGCGTGTGAAGTTTGAGTGGCATCGTCGTACGCCTGAGTCAGCCAAGGCGTTCCTAACTGTTTGGCTAAGACTTGCACTTGCGATTTATCTCGAGGGCTTTTAAACAAGACCACGTAATGCGCATTGAGACTGATGGTGCGATGGGCTTTACTTTGTTGAAACAAATTTTGGGTGATGTAAATGACACTGGCATTACGGTGATGCCCTTTGCGCGTGAACCACAATTTAATTTCTTCTTCGTCTTCTCCTAACATGTCGTCGAAAATGACCAAATGGGTTTGACGGGAGTCAGAGACGATGCCGTCGTCTTCTTTAGGAATGCCTTCCACAAACACGATGGAATCGCCTTGACTTTCTCGCAAGAGGCTGTACGCCGATTGCCACTCTTTGTAACACCACACGATCCGTTGAGGGGGCCGATCGATCAAATGATGTTTATGTTCGATCAAACGTTTGACGAATTCGGTTTTGCCAGAACCGCTAGGTCCAGCAATGAGCATGTTAAAGGGATGGCGAAGATACAAAGCCTCCCAACTGGCACGATCTAAGTGTTCGTCGATGACTTTGACAGTAGAGGAAGAGGGAGCAGAGACAGCAGAGGTAGCCATGGTGTGAGGAATGTCACTTGTGACACGAAAAACAAACAAGACAAGAGTTTATATACTTTTTCAGAACACGTTTATTGAATGTTTCAAATATGAACACGAAAGACAAAAATACATACAACCCAAATAGTGATGTACAGGAATATAAAACACAGCGAAGCGATCAAAGTGAAATATAAACAAGTGTCTGTACAACATGTTTTGGGTAACCAAGATGTCCTAGGGACAGTGTGTAATGTTCTTACAGTCTCTACATGAGGTATTGTCACACAAGTGTCCTCCCGGAATGACCTTTCAGGAATGTCCATGACAGTCCTGTCCTGAAGCGAGTGGTTGTTCTCGGTGACGGGTTCTTCTGGCACCGTCACTAACACAGGTTGAAAAGTAACTTTTTTCCTTGAACAACTCTTATGCATACTGGGCCACTTCTTGGGTCCAAGCCTCAAAACCCCCCTTTTTCCAGTCACGAACATCTGTCCAATGAGGGTGTAAGTCACAAGCTACACACACATCGTCATACACGTCTTGGGTAGCTAAAAGTTGACGAATCTTTTTTTCCTGTTGAGGTCGAGAAGTATCCAGATGAAACCGCAAGGCTTTGAGCAAAAGGAGTTTTTCGTGACCATTTAAGGCCATTGAGGTGGTAAGTACTGATCGTAAAGAGTCCACAAAGAATCGGCTGGTAAACGAAATCCCAAAAAACAAGTCACTAAGACACACACCACTTGTCGTCCCAAATTGAATGGATACAGTTCTTGTAATAATCGATGGTAATGATCCACGGTTTGAATATGGTCATTGAGTTCCTTCCACGGAATCTGTTGGATGACATGTGACATAAGTCGTGGCATGGCAGCCTGTTTTTATAGTCTCTTTGTTTCGGAAACAATACACGTACTTTCTAGCCAGAGATCTTCGTTCTCCAGTAGGGAATCTAAATCTTGCATACTGTAACCGAAACTTCAGAGTTCGTTTAGAAGTTTCCTCTTCCTCTAAGTAGATTCCACGTAAAATATGTTGATAATCCTTTAACTTGTCTTCCTCAATGTATTGCTGTAGGTGAATCTCGAAGTAACCAAAATCATGAACATTTCGATCATTCACTAACTCAAAGTGTTGAACAAGGTCTGACCACTGAAACAATTTCTGACGAATCAGTTCTCTTATACCATTCAGGTACCAGTGGTTAAAGATCTGGTGACGTAACGGATGCAATTGTTCTTTACGTTTGACTTGTATTTTCACCAGCTCTCGGTAAATGCGTTCTCTCAACTCCACAGGCAAAGCACGAATGTTCTCTAGCAAAGTATCCATGAATAGGTCATACTAAATCCTCTTTGGTCTGACACAAGAAATGTACTCTTTGCACAAACATGGTTTCACTTCAGTGTCGAATTTAAATCGTTGAGTCACTAATCTACACATTACAATTCGTTCAGAAGTTTCCTCTTTCACTAAGTTGACATTGTGTTCAAGATGTTGGTAATTCGTTAACTCTTCCTCTGGAATTCGATGCAGTACGTTTACAATGATGTAGGTAGAATCGTCCATACCAAACCAATCCTTTTTAAAACTAGAGGATCGTTGATCAATGTCTGTCCGATGGAACACTTTCAATTGAATCAATCCTTGTATAGCCTTCAGGTACCAGTGGTTCAAACACCGGTGACGTAACGGATGCAATTGTTCTTTACGTTTCACTTGTATTTTGACCAGCTCTCGGTAAATGCGTTCTCTCAACTCCACAGGCAAAGCACGAAGGTTCTCTTGTAAAGTATCCATGAACAGATTATTATGGTAAGAAGTTACTTCAATGTCTCGGTCCCACTAAGGGTAAGTAATGACAATTCGGTGACCATCGAGCATGTTCTACGTAGGCCGAATCTTGCGGTTCCCAGTGGTGAAGTGACACACCGCAACTGAAGCACTTGACTTTATCTCCTTCGCCCAAGTAGAAAAATCCGGCTCTGGCTAATTCTTCGGGGGTCGGTCCTCCCAGATACTTAGGCCATTTTCCTTTGAACGATTGAAGACGATTTTCAAAGTCGCAGTATTCCGACAAACGCACAGGGAACGAATATTCGTCTTTCACAGGTTCGTTTCGATGAGGATTGAGTGACATGGGCAGGAGTTTGCTCAGGGCTGGATGACATCCGTAGGGGGGTAGACGTGAAGGTGGACATTCCCCTTTAAAACGAAACCCAGTAAAATGTCCAAGAGGACGAGCGGCATCACTTTCGCATCCCACAGGTTTGACACGCACAGCATCGCTTTCCATGATAGGGGTAGGGACACTAAAGTTCCCATGATGCTTTACGGCATCGCTCAGGTCACAAGGTACAGCATCGTACCCATCGCAAGGCTCACAATCGCATTCCACTTCCGAAGCCTCACACTTGAATTGTGCCCTTCTAAACAACTTGTTCTGTGTTTCTCTGAAAGTATTCATCTTGTTCGCTCGGTCTTGGTAGTCACAATGAACTATCGATCTTGCCTAGGGTTCCTTTTTTATATACAGACCAATACCGACGTGACCATACGGTAAGGTGAAATGATTGGGAAGTCGAACTCGCTTCTGGTATACAATTTGATAGACTTTTTCCAAGGGTCGACTGACGATGTGATGAGTAGGTAAACGTACAATCTTGTTCGGTTGGTGAGTGGTCACTTTAAAGTTTCCATCCTCTCCCAATTGCAAGGCTTCTTTCAATACCCCAAAGTTGACCACTCGACTGGTACGATAATTCAGAGTCAGTCCTTTCACTTTGCACGTCGTGTGCACTTCTCCTTGTTTGTCCCGGTATTCGTAGCCGTAATTTTTGGGACCGCCACTGACGAAACTTAGAATCTTGTCGTCGGGATGCTCGTCTGTCCAGGCTCCTAAACGGTCTCCTTCGATGTTAGGGTGATGTTGAATCGGGTGATGGATGTAAATGCAACTGTCCGTGTCAAAGTACAGGACGCGTTCCCCTAACAGTTCTAAAGCTTCGTACAATTTTAAGCGAGCATGAGCTGTTACGTAAGCTGCAATGATGACATTTCCAAAAGGGTCGTCTTGTACAAAGTCCAGATCTTCTTCGTAATTGACCAAGATTAAATTCTCTCGAACGACGTCCACGTGTTTCATGTATTTGGTTTTGTCGTGAATCATCTGGAAGTAGCGAGAAGGTTCTGTCAAATATTCCGTCTTGGGTAAACACGGTCGTTGTGCCATTTTACCCCACAAGCAATTTAACATCACTTTGGCAAACGATCGCCTGCCTTCGTTTTTCTCGATGTGGTCTAAAGTGATGCCCTCTTGTTCATAGTATTTCTCTTTGAATTGTATTTGGTCTTCGGGAGTGTGACACCAGGAAGGATAGCCGCTGGCTTCTTGCTTCAGTTTCAAAAAGGCATCCACGTAGTCTGCGAAAATGCCTTTCTGAGTAGGGTCACCCTTGTGGTATTGTTGTGTCTTGGGAAAGTGGCAAATTTCGTACACTTCTAACAGTTGGTATCCCATGTCCAGAGCTTTGAACAATTCTACGCTGACCCAGGTTCCCGTCAAGGCCCGTTCTTCCTGGCTGTGCTGACAAGCTTGGTCTTGGTTGCACGTTTCGGCACAAGTACGGCACAAAGGAAACATCAGTTTGCCTTGACAATGGTGAGGTAAGACGGGATGGTATAGGTTCGTGGGAGGCAAAACTTTGCACTTGATCAAGCCTTCGTATTGTCGAATGTTTTTCAGGTCGATGTGTTCCGTCAGCAATTGCGGGTGCCCTACAGGAAAGCGACAATATTTGCACACGTAGGGATACAGCGAACACACGTCCAAGTATTTGATTTCTTCTCCTTTCTCTTCGTCGGCTTGGTACAGCAAACAGGTGGCATTGGTCCTTCCTCCGTACAAACTATCCCTCGGGTTCAGCGGGTCCACGAACTGGTAACTTTCCACAAGGCGTTTAAACTCGGGATCGGTTTTCATACGGTGATCGTACTCGTGTTCCCACATTTCCACCACTTGGTATCCTTCCTGTTCTAACTTTAGGCGCCGCTGACAAGTGTCCTGGTACAAGTCTTCCATGGTTCGTTGCAAAAACTGATTTTTAGTGTCACGGTCAGGGTAACAGACGGGACATCCGTGAAATAAGCAACCGTTAAACTCGTACACGATCTTGGGGTTTTCTAAGTCCCAACCATCGACCGAATACGTTCCGATGGTCTTTTCGCCTCCTCCGTTGCGGGCATGCTGAATCCACTTGTCTTCCTTGTCGCACAAGTAATGTAACCAGCGTAGGGCTTTGACCGAGTATTGACGTTTGACAAAGTGGGTTGTTTGAGGACTGATGACAGCCACGGTGTTTTCAGGCATGAATCGTTGTCGATACACTAAGGAACACGCTTTGGCAATGGTGCAAGCTTCTTTCAAAGGATCGACCCCTCCGTGTTCCATGAACAGTTCTCGAAATTTTCCACAGCAACGCCGTAAAATGTCCACGTCGGAACGACAATACTTTAACATTTCTTCCTGAAAGTCGAAAGGGTCAGAGGCATGAGCCTGGTACCAAGCGTAGAAAGCTTCTCGTTGTTCGGTACGCATGTTGTCGGGGTCGTAATAGTGAGCCTCAGGTAAATGGGGTAGAACGGCGTGTTGATTGGCTTCCGTATTGAAAAAGTGTGGAAAGTACCCTTTAGTCATTTCTGTCATTCCAAACGTTTTAGGCATTCGACTCAAAGGCATGGCCAAGTAGCTCATCGAATCTTTAAACTGTACTTGTCCCACTTGCATGAAAATGATTTTGGCTCCGTTCAAAGTGACTTTAGGACGCTCGGTGCCTTGTTCCGCATAGTACCTCAAAAGAAACTGTCCATCGTATCCGGAGAAATTGTGAGCCATCACCGTGGCATGACGATGACAATCTCCGTAACGTTCGATGTCCTCTTGGCTCCACGTCTTGTCGATGGGGTCTAAGACCCATTGGGCAAAATCGGCTAACGTGTTCGGTCCCCGAAAGATTTTTTCACGCCCTCCAGGAATTTTGCTGCAGTGAGGGCAATGACTGAAGATAGGTTCTTGAATGCACTTCTCGCACGCTCGATGAGCCACGCAGAAATTAGGAATGTGAATGCCGGTCTCTTGCATGCATTCGAAATCGAAAAAGATGAAATTGCCTTTCTTCTTGTGACCGTCCTCTTTCTCTGGTGGGGGTTGGTATTTTTGCACGTAACATTGGTGTTCCAAGTCCACGATGTGGTGACAAATGTGACATTTTTTCTTTCCTGAACATACGTGTGCCTTGGTATTATTGGTACGTATGACTTGTCCACACGCGGGGCACAATCTCAGCAGTTGACAAGCGCATTTCTTCTGTGAACCTTGCGTCTTCAAATGTTGTTGGTAACAAGTAGGGCTAACAAACGTGCGCAGACAAGTTGAACAAGGCACTGGTTCTTCGCTCAGACAGGGTTGAGAGGCCAAACATCCTGAGCATTTCCATCCACAATGTTTGTGTTGCTCTCGATTATTATAACCATGGTCACATTTCTCACAATAATAACTGTATCCCAGGAATCCAGTGATACTGGTAATGGTATCGAAATGGTCATCGTGATAATAAACGTGAATGTATTTTCCGTCCTTAAAATGTTGGCCTCGAAACAACAGAGGCCCGCGCATTTCTTGAGGGTGCACTTTCAAGGTGTAGCGTGGAGCTAGGGCATCTTGCAATTTTTGCATCTCAGGAATGCCGCAGGGTGTGTCTTTGGACAGGCCAGCTTGTTGCAACAGGAGTTCTGCTTCGTTTCGTTGTTTGGCTCGATGGGAACGTTGAATAGTGTTCCAGGTTCTTTTCCATTCTACCGTGTCATTCTTGTCGGCATAGGTTCGTCCCACCACGATGGCACGGGCTAAACACATCTGGTCATGAGAGTTGTTAATTCGGACGAGACTCTTTTTGGTGTTGCGAAGGTCGTCCACCAATAACATCTTTTTGCGTCCAGTTCCTTGAGGAGGAGAGACGTGGGTCATGTCCAATGTGGCTTTTCCATCGGTGATGTCAAACTGGTCATTAGATTGTTGCACGTGTTGAATCTTGTCCATGACTTTGGAAGCGGTCAATTCTGCAGGGGTGCTAAACTCGATCCAAACAGGGGATTTCAAACCGTCGTGTATTATGGAAAGTCTCAAGCGATCGTCTTCTTTGGGTTGACATTGCTGCTTGAGTGCAGTGAGCAAAGAATCCCACACCTCAGTGATGAACACTTCTGCTTTCTCTAACGGCACTTCAGCCTTGAAATCTTTAAACTTCACTGTGTATTTGTAAGCCGTGGTTCTAAATTTTCTAGAGGAGCGCTTTTCCGTCTCTCGAATGGAATAGTACTTTTCAGGGTTGACTAAGGGTGGTGAACTTGGTTTAGAGGGTTCTGATTCTGGTTCACTCATGTCCTCTTCAAAATCACTGGCATGAATTTGTGCCAAGATTTCAGCTCTGGTACGAGGCGATAGATCACGTTTCTGCCTCTTACTTTCTTCTTTTTTCTTCTCGAATGAATTAGATCGTTTCATCTTGAAAGCAAAAAGTCAAATGACTCAAGTTCAAACACCATGAGCTACTTTATAGTCATAGCAGACCAGCGTATATAAAAGGGTGTGTGTCTTGTCCTTTCACTATTCATTTCACTCTCAAGCCGAGCACAACGATGGAAGAGACTAACCAGATGGAACGTTTTGTCAGAGCTTTGCGAGGGGTCATTAGAAAATTCTCTTCAGACCAGCCTACGGACTACTCTCCTTCCTTTAGAGATAAAAGTCAAGATACTTGCTATATCTGTCAGAAGAAAGGGCATTGGTCTTCAGAGTGTCCAGACCGTGAAAAAAGAACAAAAACAGGGACTAAAAAAGACAAAAGTCAAGATACCTGTTATTATTGTAAAGAAAAAGGACATTGGTCTCCAGATTGCCCAAAAAAGAAACAAGAGGAGTCAGAAGAAAAAAAGGATTCTTCAGAAGAAGAGAGGGATTCTTCGAAAGAAGAGAGGGATTCTTTAGAGGAAGAAGAGGAAGAAAAAAGACAATTCTATTTACAAGAGGCAAAGAAACAGGAGAAGAAGAAAAGAAGAAGGGAAGAAAATGAGGAAAAGACGGTGAAAAAATTCAAAAAACAGAGAGACTAAACAAGGAGACAGAAGAAGTCAATGAACTTTTTATTAAAGTGTTGTGTTGTGAATTGTGAATTGGATTGTAAAAAATGGAGAAAAGAATAAATTAATGATATAAGGTAAGTGTCTTTGAGTTTTGATTTTAAAATAAGAACGTACACTCACGCACTCATACACAGACACGTACTATAAGGGTAAAATGGGTGGTTTTTGTTTTTTTGAGTTATTGGCAAATTGAAATTGTATTTCTTTTCGAGAAATGTGGGTGGCCCTGAAAAGGGCCTTTTTTCTTCATGGTGAAGGGATGAGTTTAAGCAATCAACTTTAACTGCCTTATGCCTTTGCCACGGCCAAGGCCTACTTCTGGACTGCGTAATGTTGATGATGATGATAATGATTGGGTTGAAATCACTAAGGGTGGCACGGTAGGCTTAGTCACAGGGTTGACGTGTTTAGCTCGGGAAGGCCGTATTCTCTTCGGTCGTGATAAAGAAGTCTGATACATTTGTTTCAGACTTCTTAACTCCGCTAAAATGTCCAACAGTACCGTGACCGTTTGATTCTCACCCTCTATTTTCTTTGCTGCTACTTCTTCTTGCTGTTGCTGCTGTTGTTTTTTTCTTACCTCTTCTTCTTGTTGCTGTTGCTGTAGGAGAAAAGCCTGTTCCGCTTCCTTTTGTCGTTGTATAAATTTCTCCAATTCTTCTTTCTGTCTCTGTCTAAAATTCTCCACTTGCGGTAATGAAGAAGGTAACGAAGGTTCCGGAACAAATTCTTGCGAGGAGAGAAAATCCACAAAATCCCAATTCACCTCTTCTGAAAGTAAGTCCGGGTTCCCTTGGACGGTCTCCGCTGCTGGTGCACCCCATTGGATCGTTTTCTGAGTTTCCGTCATGTTGAATCACTGTCGCATAGATTGACTGCACACAAGCGCTAGCAGATCTATATTGACTACGTGACGTCACAGACTGCTCTCTTCGGATTGGATGCGGCTGGCTGAATTTTGTAACGCGTGTTCGGATTGGTGAATGAACTCAATCCGTTTCAATCCTTTCTGTCCCTATAAATAAGCGCAGTTCACTGCATTGATTCACCTATTGTCGGAGCCTCAACATGTGGACAGACGTTGAATCTTCAACCCTTGTGTCAACAATGATGTTCAGGACGGACATGCTCATGTATGTCCGATCCAAGTGGACCGTTGTCCACAGGACCAGCAGCAGCCTGTGGATAAGAAGAGTCTATATAGAGAGACAAGGTTGCCTCAAGAGGACTCTGATGTATGGCCCTGCTGTAAGACGAAGTTTGAGGACAAGAAGATGTCGCAAATGCCCTTTATGTTAAGGGCATATTAACATAAACCAAAGGCCCTTTTCAGGGCCAGCCATATTTCTCGAAAAGAGATAGTCTTTGAATTGCCTACCCCTTTTTTTAAAAAAAGAAAAAAATCCCATGTTCCATTCCCCTTGTCCCTAAACAAGCCCAAACTCTATTCCCCATGTTAAATTCCCCTTGTACGTAGAGTGACCCACGATTTATCGCCATGTTAAATTCCCCTTGTACGTAGAGTGACCCACGATTTATCGCCATGTTAATTCCCCTTGTACGTAATCTGACCCACGATTTTTCACCATGTTAAATTTCCATTGTACGTAATCTAACCCAGGGGTGTTTTTAATGCTAATTCCCATTGTACGTAAAGTGCCCCCCTTTACTACTTTTATGTCTTGTCACTTACATGTTATTTATAAGGACCCTTTCTGGTGTCTACTGTATAACTAGCCTAAATCCGAAACATTATATCAAAAAGTTAACGCGGAATGAGTTAAACAGCTGGTATGTGGCAGTCCAAGAAACATCTGCTTTACTTCATTCAGAAACAAATTTAATCAACCAAAACGTAAAGCGCCTACTACGCGAGTGTACATTTTTCTATGCATATATTTTATTTATATTACTTACAAATACACATATTTGCACTTTGAATGGAGTTGCGATGTGCTCCTGGCAACTGTGTATTGACCGAGTGAATGAACTCCTCAAATCCCTGCGAGTGTGTCCGCTACAAAATGTAGTTCTACGGTTTTTCTTCTTATTCACAATCACATATGCAAAAATGATGTGTTGGTTGTTTCCTATTTCAGTTTCTATTTTTATTTACATTTATTAAATCAATATAAGACACAATCATAAATTAAACATGAACAATGGCTTTTATGAAGAAAGTAGTGCACTGCAAACACCGTTAGCCGCTTGTACACTGAACCTGTACTGTTAGGCATTCACATATTTGCGTATGGAAATTATCGTGGAATAAAAACTAATTGAAATGACGAACCAACAAGAGGTAATTAAAATGTTTTAATATATTTAACAGTTCATCTAAGTCATTATTCTGCGTTAATTAACATTTCTAAACACTATAAAATTCTCTCTCTCTCTCTCTCTCTCTCTCTCTCTCTCTCCTCTTTGGATGGCTTGACTAATATTACCATCATTCATAGGTCCAGACACGTCGTCGCATGATACAAGAGAAAGTCCCCAAAACGCTTCGTTTCATGGAATTTCGCACGTATCTACTTACGAAAATCCAGAGAGAGAGAGAGAGAGAGAGAGGGAGGGAGGGAGGGGGCGACCTTTCGGACATTTTCATATTTAATAATTAATAATCGATTTTTAGAACTTTATAATAGGTTTAAGGAACTACAACAAAGGATTAAAACACAATACAGTATGTGTGCCTCGTAACCGACAAATTTAACATATAGGCCTATTGTGACTGGCTATTTCAACTATATATCATTGATATTATAAACACTATAGATAGATCCCTAAGAAAGCGTAAACATACCGTTACGATAAACCAGATTGTTGTAAGTTACTTGGTACAAATTCAGTTTTAATGTTTTCGTCCAGCGCAATGTTTTTCTCTATCAATTCAGATTTGTGCTTATTTTGTTATTTACGCACGAGAGGGAAATATACAAAATGAAAGGATTCCGATGAAATTGTGTGCCATTTTAATATCATTTTGAAAACAAGGACTATTAATACTTTTTATTGTTATTTTTATAGATCATTTATGATTAATGAATGAGTAGAAATTCATCATTGATCTGAAGGCCTGCAGATGAAAGAATGTTTATATATTCGTATCTTTGCGCTATTGGCAGATCACAATTTGATATACCAATAGTATTGGTATATCAATTTGCCTTATACTAACACTTAAAATGCTATGCTATTCTTAATATATATATATATATATATATATATATATATATATATATATATATATATATATATATATATAAGCGCAATGTCCTCAGCAAAACATGCAAAAATGACTTTTCATCTCTGTTAAAGGAGTGATCAGCAACTAGAAGGACGATACACATGGTAAATGGAAACTTCTTGTCATTGAACTGTTACCATTTTAACTCTTTGGAATCCTTACCGTATCGGTACCTCATTTTATGACACATATTTGAAATCCCTACCCGTACCGGTACCTCACTGGAATCGTGTTAGTATTGGAAGAGTTTCAGTCAAGGAGATTGTTCGGCGTTATTTCGTGTATTTTGAAATGCAGGGTTTTTTAAACAGAAATTTGAAAATCACGTTAAATGGACTTGTACAGCAGTTTGTCCGATCATACGTCTGTCAGGTCTTGAAAATGTATCTAACCGCTTCTCCCTTCAGGCGCTTCTGAACTTGTTAAAACAATTTAAACTCAATTACGGATTGGTGTAGGTTAAAATACGCTGGATGGGGTGGGTGATGAGTTCCGGATTCATTTTTGAGGAAGTTAGTGGTGAAATTGCTGACCATGATGTAACCATTTTCATATGTAATCAATATAGCCAGTCATTACCGTCAGATGGAAAAGCAAATCCACGAAGGTTGGTGACAGTATGAAGAAATCATCTTAGGTAAGCAGGCGTCATCGGAACGTGCTCAATTCATTCGAAAAGACGTATTTCATTATTACACCAAAGATCGACCTTTTGCCAGGCATATGAGACTGCGTTCACGTGTACAGATTACTCTCTCCCTGCTCATATTCCACGATTTTATATGTATGCATTGAAAGTCCTTAGAGTGGGGTTGCCGCGATCGTGGTTTGTACAGATGAATGTGCCTAGTTATTTTTCATTGATAGTACGCTTGCCGTAGTCTAGGTTTGAGTTTTTGAATAATAATAATAATAATAATAATAATAATTATTATTATTATTATTATTATTATTATTATTTCTCGCAAATGTGACCTCAGTAAATGACTTCTTTGTTATTATCCGCATCAAGTATTGGTGCTGCGGTATAGGATTCACTCAGGTTAACGTTCAACAGTTTCTATATAAGGCGTTGCCGAAAACCAGATTTGATTGACAGGCGACGATATAGTTTTAGACTAGACACTGCGTCCTATTTTCCAATATAATGCTATTGCGCAGACGTTGCTGGCAAAGAATATCCGTTTGCCCTTCCTAAATTATTCTTTGATGATGATGATGATGATGATGGGAAGAAGAAAGGGATACGGAAGCCAAACTACTACCACTACTACTACTAGTACTTCTACTTCGTCTGTCTTGTGCAAAAACAAAAAGTGTCATTTGTACATTAAAGTCTGATACTTACTGTCGATTCCACTCTGCATCAGATCTTGATGTGAAAATTGGTGACGGATATTCCAAGATAAAATTATGCTGGTGCACATGTCCAGGATGGCAGTCAGAAATCTTAATCACCAGGATGCATATAGTTATTACAATTTCAGAGGATGTCATACAATTTATAATCTTCATTTGGTTTCTTTGACGCTTAACAGAGTTAATGTGCGATATGGAGGATAAGTACCTTCTACAAAATGGACTTCTAATACAAGAAAACATCCACTCAACTGTAGATATAGCGCAAGGACTTTGTCTGATCCGAGAGTCCAACAACAACTGTAAAGATGTGGCTATCTTTCCTGGCTTATTAACTCATAAAGAGTTTCAGTAATTGCATTCAGTCAATTACAATCTTTCAGGGCGTTCTTGACGGCTGATGAGCCTTTAATTTACATATTTGCATACATTATTGCCACATCTAATATTATCAATCCTGAAGGAGGTATATGAGCTATCTTAGCAATCAGAAACTGGGAATCCGTAATATTGAGTGGTCTAGACAAAAATGTTCTGCATTTTTATTTATGGCCTGTTGTTTCTTTCTTGGTCACAATGACGACACCTTTGACTAAGTCTTTTCACCGTTATTTGCATTATAAAATCAAGCTGAATTATATCCGATAGCGCTCCCTTCTTAAATCACGCAAGTTGCACAATCAGAATTGTTTGGTCTTTAAATAATCATCAATATTTTGTCAACACATCTGGGAAAATAGATTAAAAATAATATATTGTAATAGATCTATTACACCATTTTCATTCGACCTGGAAAACATATATTGAGTTTCAAGTGACAATGTCGAGTGGCTAGCTTTACTTCAAAAGGCTTAGTTTCTTGTCTAATGAACCAACTTTTAACATGCTAGATGTTACTCTTTATGTATGTAGCAAAGATGATTTTTTTTCTAGTAACCCATTTATTGAAGGATTCGCAATATATTCGCTATGTTTTGCTACATTAAGTCACTAATTAGTTCGACACTGTCCATTGTATCATAAAATGTGATTCGAATAACCATTCCACGTAGTACTAACGTCCGCTTACCTTAGACAACTGTCCACTCTCGTCATAAAATGTTCTTTGCAGGAAATCACTTTTATGTACAGAATTCTGACTATCCAACTAGAAATTTGTTTCAGAGTGGAGTCTGTATTTTTCATAAACTAAACCGGGACATTCTAATTTCAAGGTTACAAAATTATGAATTATTATTTTAATACAAATTAATTTACTGTTCCACTGTACATAAACTTGTGATGAAGAGTTATATGTCTATTCAGAATAGGAACAAATAAGAATATCGGAGTTATCGGACTTTACTGTTGTATGCTGCTTACTTACCATAGCAAATGTCAATCGTTTTCATTAAGGTAGAAATTTTGGATGTACTCATAATTATTATCTATAAACATATCTTTATTTCGAAAAGATAACTTATGTGCATATGTAGTTATGGTTAAAACACCTGTGAAGTTTTATCAGGAGCAAAGAATAACCTGACCATTAGAAATAGCCATTGGACATGATGGAATAATCTAGTATCGAATCAACTCAGTACCTTCGAAATTACAAAGAAAGCATTTTAATTTGCTTGTATATTGTATGTTCAACCACTATAGTCACACTAAAATCACCGTAGTACAGCAGAATGTCGTAAGTGCGAATGGTGGTGATGGTGGTGCTATATGGTCATGCGTATAAAAGCATGCCATCTCAATGCAGAGTACATCCTCCCCCACCCACGTCTTTGTGCACCTCATACCCATGACACTTTTTTTTCATAGATCTGTTTCAAGGCTAGTAGCATTATTATCTGACGTTCAAAGATTTTCACATAATTTATTGAATATCTATCTTTTATTTTTACAATTTAAATGGCCGCACATTTTGTTTTGACAGCCATTTGTTTGTATCATACATTTAAAAAAAATAACAAACGTAAGAAATGTTTCAATTTTGTTTTTCGAGTAGTAGCCGCCTGGTATTAACCCACCAAGTAGTTCTGCCTATAAGTAACCTACCAAGTACAGCTGCCAATTAATAACCCACCAAGCGGTGCTGCTAATTGGTAACCCACCAAGCGGTGCTGCCAATTAGTAACCCACCAAGTAGTGCTGCCAATAAGTAACCCACCAAGCAGTGTGCCAGTTAGTAATTCAACAAGTAGTGCTACCAAAAATGTAACCCACCAAGTAGTGCTGCTACTAAATAACAAATCAAGTACTGCTGCCAATAAGTAACCCATCAAGTAGTGCTGCCAATTAATAACCCACCAAGTAGTGCTGCCAATTAGTGACCCACCAAGTAGTGCTAACAATAAATATCAAAACAAGTAATGCTGCCAAAATGTAACCCACCAAGTAGTGTTGCCAATAAGTAACCAACAAGTAGTGCTGCCAATTAGTAACACACCACGTAGTGCTGCTAATAAATAACCTATCAAGTAGTGATGCCAACTAGCAACACACCAAGTAGTGCTGCCAATAAGTAACCAAGTAGTGCTGTCAATTAGTAATTAAACACGTAGTGCTGCCAAAAATGTAACCCACCAAGTAGTGCTGCCACTAAATAACAAATCAAGTACTGCTGCCAATAAGTAATCCATCAATTAGTGCTGCCAATTAATAACCCACCAAGTAGTGCTGCCAATTAGTGACCCACCAAGTAGTACTGCCAATAAAAATCAAAATAAGTAGTCTGCCAAAATGTAATCCACCAAGTAGTGCCGTCAGTAGATAACCCACCAGGTAGTGATGCCAATTAAAAACCCACGAAGTATAGCTGCCAATTATTAACCCACCAAGTAGTGCTGTTAATTAATAACCCACCAAATAGAGCTGCCAATTAGCAACCCACCAAGTAGTGATGCCAATTAACAACACAACACGTAGAGCTGCCAATTAATAACCCACCAAGTAGTGCTGTTATTTAATAACCCACCAAGTAGTACTGCCCATAAGTAGCCCACCAAGTAGTACTGCCAACTAGTAACCCACCAAGAAGTGCTGCCAATTAACAACCCACCAAGCAGTACTGCCAATTAGTAACCCACCAAGTAGTGTTGTTAATTATTAACCCACCAAGTAGTACTGCCAATAAGTAACCCACCAAGTAGTGCTGCCTATTAGTAACATACCATGTAGTGCTGCCAATAAATAACCCACCAAGTAGTGCTGCCAATTACTATCCCACCAGGTAGTGCTGTTAATTATTAACCCACCAAATAGTACTGCCAATACGTAATCCACCAAATAGTAATGCCAATACTTTACCCACCATGTAGTCCTGTCAGGTAGTCGACTGTGAAGTAGTGCTGTCAAATAGTAACCCGCCAAGTAGTTCTGCCAAGTAGTTGCCCGTCAAGTAGTAATCCTCAGTATTGTGTAGACAACTGATTTCAGTTTAATTTTAATGATTTTGAAAGCCAGCTACGGGACCAAATGATAAAATAATCATTTCTCAAGAAACACTAGTAGATTGGTTTAACCAAATGATAAAATAATCATTTCTCAAGAAACACTAGTAGATTGGTTTAACCAAATGATAAAATAATCATTTCTCAAGAAACACTAGTAGATTGGTTTAACCAAATGATAAAATAATCATTTCTCAAGAAACACTAGTAGATTGGTTTAACCAAATGATAAAATAATCATTTCTTAAGAAACACTAGTAGATTGGTTTAACCAAATGATAAAATAATCATTTCTCAAGAAACACTAGTAGATTGGTTTAACCAAATGATAAAATAATCATTTCTCAAGAAACACTAGTAGATTGGTTTATCTTTTTAATTTTCCATACATTTACGCCAAAGCGTCTTTTGATTGTCTTACGGTACCTGGATATTAGCAAAGTGATGTAGGTATATAAAAGTTATTAATGCAAATGCACTTTAAACGAACCATACATTATTGATGCGTAGGTCGTATGTCAATTTCTACACTAATGTGTTTATTATTGTCTGAAAAGGATTTATCACAATATTATTATTATCATGTATGGCTCCGTATTTCAGACAAGGATTCATCACCACATTATGACCAGGTATGGTTCCCTATGTCAAATAAGGATTTATGACAACATTATGACCAGGTATAGCTCCCTATGTCTTGATCACAATATTATGACCAGGTATGGCTCCGAACGTCTGGTAAAGATTTATCACAACATTATGATTAGGTATAACTCCCTATGTCTTGATCACAACATTATGACCAGGCATGCCTCCGTATGTCTAAAAGGATTTATCACAACATTATGACCAGATAAGGCTCCGTATGTCTGATAAAGATTTATCACAACATTGCGACCAGGTATGGTTTCGTATATCTGATAAAGATTTCTCACAACATAGCGACCAGGTACGGCTTCGTATGTCTGATAAAGATTTATCACAACGTTAAATCCAGGTATGGCTCCGTATATATGGTAAGGATTTATGACAACATTATGACCAGGTATTGCTCGGTATATCTGATAAAGCTTTATCACAACGTTACGATCAGATATGGCTCCGTATATCTGATATAGATTTATCGCACCATTATGACCAGGTATGGCTTCGTATGTCTGATTTATCATATAACAACAACCAGGTATGGACCCTAAGATCTCATAAGGATTTATCACAACATTATGACCAGGTAAGGCTCCGTTTGTCTGATAAATATTTATCACAACATTACGAACAGGTATGACTGCCTATGTCTGATAAGGATTTATCGCAACGTAACGATCAGGTATGACTGCCTATGTCTGATACGGATTTGTCACAACATTATGACCAGGTATGTCTCCGTATGTCTGATAAGATGTTATCACAACGTTACAATCAGGTATGGCTCCGCATGTCTGATAAGGATTTATCACAACGTTACGATCAGGTATGGCTCCGTATGTCTGATAAGGATTTGTTATAACATTATGACCAGGTATAGCTCAGTTGAAAAGGTGCCAGCTATCTCTAGGCTAAAACGTTTATAATATGAATTACAAATTATGAATTGTGAAAGAATATTTTATTTGATATAAGGCTACAGATGCGTCGTATGTAGGCTATATACTAATTAATGTTTTTACGTATTCTAAATATTAATGACAGTTTTAAGAGATACTAAGTCTTTTATAAATCTTGCTAATTTTCATACCTTTTTGTTCTCCAATAAAAACGCAGAGTTAAAATCAGTCAATGTAAATAAAAGCTGACGCGACATACATATATATGCACTCATGTACATCAATCGTTTAAGTACATTCGTTTAATACCTGCATGTCTCTGCGTACATCAGTCTATCTATATATCTATCTGTGTGTGTGTGTGTGTGTGTGTGTGTGCGTGGTAAGTTAGGAGGACATTTTATTAGGCAGGCAGACAGCCGTGTATTCATCAAGTTTATTTATGGATTATACCTATGATGTCGTTTCTATCTATCTATCTATCTATCTATCTATGTATCTCTGTGTGTGTGTGCGTGTGTGTGTGTGTGTGTGGTAAGTTAGGAGGACATTTTATTAGGCAGGCAGACAGCCGTGTATTCATCAAGTTTATTTATGGATTATACCTATGATGTCGTTTCTATCTATCTATCTATCTATATATCTATCTATCTCTCTGTGTGTCTGTGTGTTTGTCTGTCTGTCTGTCTGTCTGTGTGTGTGTGTGTGTTTATGTGGTAAGTTAGGATGACATTTTATTAGCCAGGCAGACAGCCGTTTATTTATCCAGTTTATTTATGGATTATACCTATGATTTCGTTTCTAGTTGATCACAGACATTTTGTCTGTTTAGCACAAAATATTTATAACTCCTGGCCTTATGGGCCTAATATCTAATCACAAATCTATAACTGCTGACTCCGTATTCCTCAAGGTCGAGTACACACATAAAGTTTTCTGTCACACAAAACACTCTCGTATATTGCTAAATTTTATTAACACAGAGAAGCACAATTCACACGACAATGGCTTCAATTTACAAGACAATGACTTTAATTTTAATGACACTTGCTTTATTTTATATGACGCTGACTTTACTTTACATGGTGCTGGCTTTGATTAACATGACTCGGGTTTAAATTTGTAAGTTAGAACGTGTGTCTCATTATTATACTCAATCTTGTTCATATTCAGGCCGTGATAGTTTGATGTTCTGTTTTAGTATACCTATAAATCAGGTCGCGTATTATCCATACCTTGTTGACACAAAACTGAAACTCATGCTTACATTCTTGATATAATATGTGATACTTTGTATTTCTCTGTGTTATTAAAATTTAGCTATATAATAGAATGATTAGTGGGACAGAAACTTTTATTTGTGTGCTTAACCTTGAGGAATACGTGGCCAGCAGTTACAGATCTGTGATTAGATTTTAAGCCCATAAGGCCGGGATTTATAAATTGTTGTGCTAACAGATAAAATGTATGTTATACAATATAAACGACATCAAAGGTATAATCCATAAATAAACTGGATGAATGAACGGCTGTCTGCCTGGCTAATAAAATGTACTTCTAACTTACCACACACACACACACACACACAGAGAGATAAATTGATATACGCAGAGACGGATAGGTATTAAACGAATTAGCTTAAACGATTCATGTACACGAGTACATATATCTGTATGTCCCGTCACCTTTTAATTACATTGATTTTTAACTCTACGTTTTTATTGGAGAACAAAAAGGTATGCAAATTGGCAAGATTTATATTAAACAACTTAGTATCTCTTAAAACTGTCATTAGTATTTAAAATACGTTAAAACATGAATTCGTATATAGCCTATATAAGAATCAACTCTAGCCTTATATCAAATGAGATATTCTTTCATAATTCATAATTTGTAACTCATATTATAAACTTTGTAGCCTAGAGATAGCTGGCTCCTTACCTGGTCATAATGTGGTAATAAATCCATATCAGACATACGGAGCCATACCTGATCGTAACGTTATGATAAATCCTTATCAGACATACGGAGCCATACCTGATCGTAACGTTATGATAAATCCTTATCAGACATACGGAGCCACACCTGGTAAAATGTTGTGATAAATCCTTATTAGACGTCCGGAGCCAAATATGATATTAATGTTGTGATAAATCATTATCAGACAGGAATAAAGCTGTTAGTGTAGCAATTGACATACAACCTACACATCGATATTGCATGGTTCATTTAAAGTGCATTTGCACTGATAACTGTTACAAACCTACATCCCTTTGCTAAAGTGCAGGTACCGTAATACAATCAAAAGACCCTTTTGACGTAAATGTAAATTAGAAAGACAATCCAATCAAGTATTTTTTTCCTGAGAAATGATTATTTGTTATTATTTGGTCCCGTAATGGGCTATTGAGATCATTAAAATTAAACTGAAATCATCTGTCAACACAATACTGAGGGTTACTACTTGGGGGACAGCTACTTAGTAGCACTACTTGGCGGGCTACTAATTGTCAGCACTTATTGGGGGGCTACTAATTGTCAGCACTACTTGGCGTGCGATTACCTGGCAAGACTACATGGTGGGTAACCTTTTGGCATTACTGTTTGGTGGGTTACATATTGGCAGCACTACGTGTTGGGTTATTAATTGGCGACAATGCTAGGTGGATTATTTTTTGGCAGCATTACTTGGTGGGTTACTAAGTGGCAGCACTACCTGGTGGATTATTAATTGGCAGCTGTACTTGGTGGGATAGTGATTGGCAGCACTACATGGTGTTTTTTAAATTATTATTGGGAGCACTACTTGGTCGATTATTGCCAGGCGAGCTACTACTTGACAACAATACTTGGTTATACTACTTTAAATTGCTTACGTATACATAATGTTACAGAGTTAAATTGTGCTGAGTTAGGGACTTTTTAGGAACGGTTATATAACTATCTCACGAATGTAACATGAAAGAAACCATTTAGAGATGAAGTAATAATTTGATTCGTTGCAACATTCAATAGGCCGACAATGATCTTCAACATAATTATGTGCACAATAACATCCAAGGAAAGAACAATGTCAGTATGATGATGTTAAACATCAAAACGGATATGAAACAACGGTTTACAAAAGATGCTTGTTTACAGGCTTCGTTTAATTAAAAAATACCATCACCACCCCTAATACCACGGCGTGAAATTTGGTCCGTATGAGCAGCTTCTTTTTTGTAAGGAAAGATAAAATCTTTATTCGGTTAATGATAGAGTACAACTTAAACATAATCTAAGTAACTAAATGTCACAACGATCTAGCAAAATCATATATTGATATTAAAGAGAGCAAAGCCAGAGCGTAACATAAAAAGCTAAGGCTTTATAACAGAGCAAAGATGAAGGTCAGTTTCATCGTAAAATATTCAAAGTTGTCTACAAGTTTAAAAATTCCAAGTGATAACTAATATCCTACATTCATATAGAAGTAAAGATGCTTAATTCCATTGAAAATGATTTGAATATTTATTATATACTCATAGAGAAATATTAGCTATGTATTATTATTGTTTACAAAATCAATGTCACTGTTCAGGTACATCTTAATTTGATATTGGACAAAGGTTTAGTACAAAATACAAATTTGCATAACTCATAATTGAGAAAAGCCATCAAAGATGCAAATTAAAGATACATAATAGAGGAAAGACCAACAAGATTTGTAACAAGTTAGTTAGTTACATAAGACAAAAATGAACATTTAAGAGGTTTTTACGAATTAACTCTAAAATAATTATAAACGGTTCTACACTAGTCCAACAAAAATCGAGTGTTTCGAATGCATTTCATGTCCTCGAATGTATTATTTTGCCAACAGTCTTCGTGTATCATAATGACATTTTTCCGAACTCGTCACAATACTGTCAACATAGTATTTTAGTGAAATGAGCACTTTGTAATTCTTATGTATAATCAAAATAATTCCTATTAAATTATATCTAAACACATTAAACGCATCCGAAGACTGATGTTAAAAGAAAAACATAGGAATAAGAATTAAATAACTGCCCAGCTCTACCAAGTTGTATGCACCCATAATGCCCTAAAATGCATTTTTCCCCGAATATGGAAGCTGTTCTCAGGAAAATGAAAGCATTAATATGTTGATGTTTTTCATAAATAATCGATGAATATATGGTTTTGGTGTTATATGGTACAACAAAAAAGTAGGTTATTTAGTGACGAGATGATTTTGGAGTAAAGTACTCCACTCATTGACACACCACGGTAGCAGACACAAGCTGGCTCAGCGGTAGTGTTATAACGCGCATCCGTTTGACCCTGAATCCCAAACACTAACCACCAAGCTATATAGGCTCCCCAATAGATGGATAGAACAACAATAATTAGAGGTGAATAGTAAAGATTCCAGTTGAAGCAAACAAGAAGAAAAATATTTTAAAGATATAGTACAATATATTATGTTACTTACGCAACTGAAAATGTCAATCACGAAATTTAAAATAAGTGAAGGATTTATATGTTCAAAACACCTACCGGTATTTGCAAATAAATGTATTCCTCCTACCCATATCAAGGAAATGTTTGTCATAAAGCACGATTATGCTGGCTAACCGGTTCTTTACAAACTGAAAGTGTTGTAGAGAGGTTCAATAGAGTTTACGTTTACCAAAACGTGTTATCACTATATGAAAAATTTACAAAGTTAAAAGCATTTTAGAACGAAAACGGATGAATGGTAAATAACATGTTTTCGTGACAATGGGAAGGATATGAATAATCCTTAACATGCAGCTAAATATTGCGTGTCATTAATATAAATAATCCATACAAAAAAACATCTCCTCTGGATTCAAAGGAGGAATAATACATGAATAGCGCTATCAAGAATCGGGTCTACTTTGAAATATTAAATGGTGATAACATCTGGTGAAAATGGTTCATTAAACAATACAAGAATTTAATTATTTCTCAAATGAGAAATACCAAAGAAAAATTGGAGTGCACCAATAGGCATCAAAACACCATGAAATACGAGTCAAAGTGACTAAAAGGGTTATAAATTAAATTATTATAGAATTGTAAAGAGATAAGATTGAAAAATATATAATTGTTTCCATCTTCATCTCAAATCGTTTAAAACTCATACAGCTCATCATGGTTTCGAACAAATCGAAGGTAATAAAAATCGCAACAATGCTGATATCGTCATTTGGAAATGTAATCTTCTTCAGAAGTTATTTAAAGAAGAGATAGCAATCGTCCTACCTACAACAACAGATACGAATTTTACTTTAATATCGTTTTGACATTAAAAAACCTATCTATAATTTTAGCATATCCGTCATAGTCTATGATAACAAATCATCATGACATTATTCAAAGCAATTTGAACTGGAATTAAGTTCTACATCACTTGGGTGAGAAAAAAACAAAACATTACACCTTTTAAAGTGTGTAGATATATAGATTTGCAAGATGATTTGTTTTTTTTTCAAAATTTTCTTTTGACGTCGCCATTAGTATCTAATATAAATGTATGTTTCCTCAAGTGCATTAGACTTTTACAATCTTGCTAATAACCGAGACAATTGTCAATAGTAAAATATATGTTATGAGTGATATATTAAGTGGATGCAAGTAAATTATCCGTCATTCATAAGTGACGTGAGCAAGTAATTTGCGTGCGCACGCAGGCACTAATATGCATATAAAACTTCTACAGAATTCATTACATTATATATGCCATAAATTAAATATTTAATGTGTAATATAGAAAATTCTTCGTGAAATATTCACGTAATGTACATTCCTATATTTTAACATGCAAAACTGTATTCTTTTTTTACCTATACAAGTTTTGACATCATGCCATTCAACAACTGACTGTGTTTGCCAAAATAATTCTACTTACAACAAGAAAGAAAAGCGAACATTCTCAAAACGAAATTATAGTCCCTGTATTACCTGGACAACAATATTAAAAAACAGGTGTTGCTATTATGAGTAGCCTCTAAATTCAAATTCAGGAGAAGCTACAAAAGTGGCAGGAGATGTGTGCTGAATAGAGAGTGTATTCTTCAAAGTTCGATTCAGGCAAGAGATTCTTATAGAGCAAAATCATTCTTTTTTTGTGTGTAAACTCAGATATAGTGTATGCTTTGGTGCAAACTTACAATACATTTTCACTCATATTATTTTGTACCATTTTGATCCCTCTGATGCATTTGAGATGTACATGAATCTTTTTCAAATTGCGTGATTATTTTGATACCTGTTGAAATGCTAACATTGGTTGCTGCACTTTTCGATATGTCCTAATTGCCCTTAAATTTGTTTAATATGTCTAACGTATCTTTATTTCGTTATTTGTGCCTTTTAAATTGAGTGAGGATGGGAGATTGAGGATTTACTGTTATTTCTCGGGGTGGGTGATCTGTAAAGCAGAATGTTTTAGAAAGTACAGTATACTTCGTTACGTTTGTGAGACTCTCCTCCAAAGCTTGTGATGAGCGTCCCCAGCCAAGTTGACGCCTTCATCATTGAAAATAAATTCATGCAGACTACTGATAGGTCTGAAGATAATAGTGACGTAATATTAGATTATCTTCCTCGGGTTCTAATGTTACATATTCAGGGTTTTTCATTCTACGCAGTCGAAGACGAACTAGTTCTGTAATAGACAGAGCAATAATTGAAGTTCATTGAAACTGCCGTTCGAGTGTTGTAGTATACATGAAAACAGCAAAATCTCCAGCTGGAAGAATTGTGAGACTTCGGATGACTTTGATGGTAAGATAACAATGAATTATCATTGCCAGTTGAATGAAATGATTTATTCAAATGAGTCACGCTCTGTGCTTTTGCATATTGCACCAAATACCATAAAGTGACTAAGTCAGAAATGTCTGCGGATGAATGAATGACTTTTTTTATGGTAACTAAACAAACATCGTTGTGAGAATTTACCGAGCATTACGAAGAAGATTTTTGCATACAGTGTTTAAAGCAGAGGTCTGCGGAGCAATATTCACAGGGCAAGATGGAAAGACGGGTTAAAAATTGTCACTCATCACATTCAGAAACAAATATAGATCATGCGGAAATAAATAAAATAAATCATAACAAAGTGCTCAGCAACTGCAAATTAAAAAGATGTAATAATCGAGATTTATGCTTTTTCCTAGTTGAAACACACGAAAGAAAACAGAAAAAAAATCCAACAATTAAGTATGGCCTGCTTTAATGATTGTTGTTGCTGATGGAAATAGATGTAGAGGAAACGAAGTTATTGTACCACACAACTAGCTTTAAACAATCACGGGACAAAATTGAAATCGATACAATGTTGAAAGATATATTCGATGGTATCATAACAGAATAGAAGATCACAGAGAGAACAAGACAGGTTTCGGATAAAATGGCGGCCTTACAAAAACAAGTTAGCAATGGCATTTAAATACATTTACAAGAGTGGATCGAAATAATAGTCGTTTGTAGTAAGGTTGAAAGTCGAAGAAGCAATGATTCTTGTAAGAAACTGAGTCCATTCTAATACACCTGCAAAAGACCCATACAAGAAAATAAATACAATTTAAACATATACATTTTGTTAGTTTAATAGACATCTGAAGACATTTGACAGTACTGGCAAATTTGAGGACGAATTCAACATATCCTTGAGAATCGTATTAAGTAACCTTGATCTAAGGTGGCATTAAATTATGTACCAGTCCGTTTCAGTAACTCGAGATTACAATAATCAGATACCACTCTTTGCGGAGATATCCTGTGTATTTTGGTCGTCAAAGAAGCTTTGGAGTCCATCTAAAAAATTTAATAACTTATTTTGGACACCATGTTCGTAGAGTTGTGGCTTCCTTCTCACTACATATATGTCTTTTCATTAGTTGAAGACGGGGCTTAAGGCAGTTTTCAGACGAAACTGAGAGAGCGTTTCAACGCAAGTTTCATCCAGTGCATATTCCTTATTTCAGTTCATTTCCATTGAGAACTGGGTCAGTGTCGTGAAGATTGGGACTACCCCACAGCTCAGTCTTTACTGTTTATTAATGAGCTTTTTTAGCTGAGCGATGCATGTTAAAATGCTTAACTGTGATTATGGAAGGAGGAGAAATAAGAGAAGGAGCAGATTAATCGGGAAAATAGTTGATGCAACATCATCAGCAACAAGAGGACTAGAACCAATACAACCGCCAAACTTAACAGTGAGGGAATTTTGAAGCCAATGGCAACTTCGTTATTAACGATTGTAAGTAGATCCAAGGATTCAGTTATACAACTCTAGTATTCCATTATAAATTAAAATATTATATGTTAATTAGAAACTGATTAATGCAGTGTGTCTGAATAAATCATAAATAAGGCAGTAAACATGTCCCCAATAAGTGTTGCGGCATAACTTACATGCCATCGTATGTCTGTTCTTTTGTATAAACATATTTTATTGCTGCAAGTAGCACATGTTATGCATTAAAGAATGAGATTAAAAATTATATGATTTACCCCTTCCTCTCTATTATGCGTATGCAAAAAGAGGTAAGCGCAAGGTATATATATAGAAACATAATCTACAAATAAACAATAACAAGACGGAGATAAGTCTGGTTGCTTTTTGTTTTCTTACTGTTTTTTTTTTATTTTATAAGTAGATAATAGATACAAAAGGTGCATCAGGGATAAATTATAAGTACAGTTTAACAGGTGTTAGTAAAGTGATTTATTAATGAATTCAGGAATTGTATGAAGGGAAAAGGCATCAAAGATCGTTCAGAGGAACTTATGCTTTTTGAGTTAACTTCTTTCGATGTATAAAGAATTATTGTGCATCTTTCTGAATTGAGATTTTAGTGCTCGCATTTCCTTGCATTTCCATTTAATGGACTTTTAAACTTTTGTAGACACAATATTATATTTATTAAGGGATATGCATATAAAAACGACTATATGTTGTACTTATAAATCTGCTAGCAATAATATTAAATTGTTAATGCCAAAGATCACATAGTAACATTACCCTGTGACGCTGATTTTGTTCTCTCTAACATCGGATGTAGTGGCAATACTACAGTGTTAATGCCAAAGATCACATAACAACATTACCCAGTAACTCTGATTTTGTTCTTTCTAACACCGGATGTAGTTGCAGTACTACAACGTTAATACCAAAGATCACATAGCAACATTACCCTGTAACTCTGATTTTGTTCTCTCTAACACCGGATGTAGTATTAATACTACAGTGTTAATGCCAAAGATCACATAGCAACATTACCCTGTAACTCTGATTTTTTCTCACTAACACCGGATATAGTAGCAATACTACAGTGTTAATGCCAATGATCACATAGCAACATTACCCAGTAACTCTGATTTCGTTCTTTCTAACACCGGACGTAGTAGCAATACTATAGTGTTAATGCCAAAGATCACACAGTAAAATTACCCTGTAACATTGAATTTGGATCTTCAACAGCGGATGTAGTAACAGTACTACATTGTTAATGCCCAAAACCACATAGTAACATTGACCCGTAACGCTGATTTCGGGATCTCCAAATATTGATGTACAATAATACTCCTCTGCTAATTCCCAGATGTATTGTAGTAACATGACCTTATTTCCAGGGTGACAGTGTAGCACTGATTTTGTGATCTCCAAACAATGAAGTAGCAACAATACTACAGTCTTAATTTTAATTTCTAAATCCACGTAGTAGCATTACCGTGTTTCCAAGGAGACACTGTAACAAATATTCTGTGATCTACAAAACCTGTTGTAAAAACAACACGACATTGCTAATGTCCAAACCGGCGGAGTATGACCCTATTTCCAAGGTAACTTTGTAACAATGCTTGTGTGATCTCCAAAGCCTGAAATAGTAACAAAACTTCATTTTTAATGTCAAAACTCATGTTGCAACATTACCGCATTTCCAATGCGACAGTGTATAGAACCTGTATCAGTATAGTAGAACTACACCAATAAGAACATTAAATATTTTCAGTGTGTACTGACATTACCACAGGGTCAACAAGAGTCCGTAACACCGAGAATGTTACATATTTGCAATGTGTGCTGAAATTACCACAGGGTCTACAAGAGTCCGTAACATCGAGAATATTAAATATTTGCAATGTTTTCGAACACTACCACAGAGTCTACAGAAGTCTGTAACATCCAAAATATTAAAACTTTGCAATGTGTGCTGACATTACCACAGGGTCTACAAGAGTCTGTAACAATGATAACATTCAATATTTGCAATGTGTGCTGACACTACCACAGTGTCTAGTAGAGTCTATAACAATGAGAACATTAAATATTTTCAATGTGTGCTGACATTACCACAATGTTTACAAGAGTATGTAACACTGAGAACATTATATGTTTGCAATGTGTATATATTACGACTGACGCACAAATTAATGTAATATTCTTCAACTGATGATCAACAAATAGATATCAATGCCTTGCTGCACTTTAAATTCTGCTTAGTAAGTACCAGTGCTAATTCAAATTTATATTGTACCAACTATCTCAGAAAAATGTACATTGCTCTTGACAATGATAGGTATTGGAATGACAATGATGGGTATTTTAAGGGCAATGATAAATATTTGAATGACAATGACATGTATTTTGATGACAATGACATGTACTTTAATGAAAATGATAGATATTTTTAAGGATAATGATATGTCATGGAGAGACAATGAGAGGTATTTTAATGACAATGATCGGTATTTTAAAGACAATAATACTTGTTTTAATGATACTGATAGGTATTTTAAGGGCAATATAGTTATTTGAATGACAATGATCGTAATGGAATATTACAAAATGTTAATCTGTTTTCCTCTTACAAAATGTAAAGATAAAATGTTTTGCTTTTGCATTTGACCAGATCTGACTCTTGATGTATTTCCCGTGGAGTCTCCCTTCGTCCTGCAGACACACATATAACACAAATTAATTTATTACGACTCGGCTGAATAGAAGTTGCTTACAAAATATGAAGATTGGCTTACTTAGCACTGTCTTGCAGGTCCTGAGTAATTGAAAAACATTAGTGCATAACAAAGCTTCATTTCCTTGTCCCAATATGCTAAACTTATGTAGATCATCAGGCCCTCTCCCTAGTGAGTGTGCTAAATTTATGTAGAACATCTTGCCCTCTTCCCAGTGTGTTAAATATATGTAGAACATCTTGCCCTCTTCCCAGTGTGTTAAATATATGTAGAACATCTTGCCCTCTTCCCAGTGTGCTAAATATATGCAGAACATCTTGCCATCTTCCCAGTGTGCTAAATATATGTAGAACATCTTGCCCTCTTCCCAGTGTGCTAAATATATGTAGAACATCTTGCCATCTTCCCAGTGTGCTAAATATATGTAGAACATCTTGCCCTCTTCCCAGTGTGCTAAATATATGCAGAACATCTTGCCATCTTCCCAGTGTGCTAAATATATGTAGAACATCTTGCCATCTTCCCAGTGTGCTAAATATATGTAGAACATCTTGCCCTCTTCCCAGTGTGTTAAATATACGATTAGTATCACGCCTACCAGATATGTGATAAACCTTAGCAAGTAAAATAAAGCGCAATGATCCATTACAGGAATGAGTAAACATTGGTAAACATTGATTCGTATAAGACAGCAAGTAACTGGGAGCAGTATTAAGCATGAATCCCATTTATTGGATTGCATAGAGAAATAGCTATATATGCGAGCAAGTTAAATATTTATGTGTCAAAACCATTACAAAGCAGATGAACCATGTGCATACGATGATGCTGTCTCATGTAAATTTGAATAACATATACAATTTGTCCAGCTCCTAGATGTTCTACATGCTTATCTCATTTCGCATATCTGAAGGGTATATCTGCAAATCCACTCTCTTCTTGTTGTAAGATATCAATTCCTAATAATCCCTCATCTTCAATTTCTGCAGCTATGATTTCTGTTTCGAACTGGAGATGTCCTACCTGAATTCTGAGTAGTAATTATCCGTATACTCTAAAAATATTTTCCTTCCGCTCTTGCCTAACTTATAATTTGCTAAAGATTTGATGCTTGTCTAAGTCTCTCCGTTTACAGAATTTATCTGAGATGATAATATGTGTTGAGACTGCGGTGAAAATCAGATAGACACAATCAGTATAAATTCATATTACAGGGAGCAGAAATAGCATGCATACAAGTAGGCTTTGAAGAGAATGTGTGAAATGATAGACCTACAAAACATGATTTGATACATGGAGCTTGTGAAGAAAACACTGACGTATATATAGAACGGCATTAATCAGATGACTCCAGGCGACTATATGATGTGGTTATTCAGTCTACCGTGAAATTTAAACAAAAATATCCATTTATCATGGCATCAAAAGTAGCTGATATCAACAATATGGTCACGCAGGTGGTACTACTTCTTAATCCATTTTCCATTGAGTTTTCAAATAAACAAGATGCAGTGATTGGGGCAGCATAAACCGTTCAAGGTATGAAAGCCTTAACTGACTCAGGGTACCAAGACGGTGATAGAAATTATAATGTAATCACACAGGTAAAATATGGCGAACAAACAAATTTAACGAGTAGACCTTATAATAAAGTGAGAAAGCAAATGGAACGAGCAGAGTTTTAATTGGTCAGGAACAAAATGTTTTGCAGGAATCTAAAGTGACTTGACATGAACTGAGATTGTTGTTGTTGTAGGGTTTAACGCCATTTTTCAGCACACGATTGGCTATACATGGCGGCCAGTATTAATGGTGGAGGAAGAACCCGGGAAATCCCCGGAAAGAACCACCGACTCTCGAGAAGCTACTGGCAAGCTTTCTCACATATCCACATTGGCCGAATCCGAGACTCGAACCCATGCAGACAGAGGTGAGATGGCAGTGATCCGTAATGGAGAGCGCTTTAGACCACTCGGCCACTCGGGGCCCCATGAACTGAGATAATTGGATACCCATTGCCAGAGAGATAGATAGATATATAGATAGTTAGACATATAGATAGATAGATAGAGAGAGAGAGAGAGAGAGAGAGAGAGAGAGTGCTTGCATATGGATTTCAAAATCTCAAAAAGGTGTAAGAAATTACTGGCTTTCAAGTAAAGAATTATTAGCCATGAGATATTTGGTAGAGTATTACAAACATCATTTTGTAGAAAGTTTAGAGTCATGAACAGTCATCAATCGCTAGTGTAGATATTTTGTAGAGTATTATAGACAGCATTTGCTTGGTAGAAACATTAGAGTCAGGAATGAGCATCATTCGCTAGTGTATATATTTAGTTTCAGGGAACAAACACAAAAGAGAATAGCAAGATAGTTTGAAAAGTTGTCAGCATAAGACTTCAAAAGAGACCAAGATTGAAACATGAAAACGCAGATGCAATGTGAAGGTATTTGGACCCTTGAGATTGCCAATATACAGAAGTGAACCAATTAGAGTCTTCTAATTGTGAACCTTGGAAAACGTAAACGACTAGAGTAAGCGTTAAACTCTGTGAAATGACGAATGCTTTTATCTAATTAAAGAGTGAAGAAAATAGAGTTTGTATCCAACCTCGTGAGATTTTTTCCACAGACTTGAGTCCGTCCTTAGACCGAGCCTAGGATTACCCATATGGTTGAGCATGATATCAGAAAGACTGATGTAGGTTCGAGTCTTGAGATAACAGGAGAGATACCGCAGAATATGGACCAATCTATTGATATAGAATGGGTAGAGGGCTTATGGATTTAGGGTAGGCCAAACTCTATGAGAGATGGAAATGACTATGACAACGACACAATCTTTATCATGTTCTAAAAATAAGGAGAATGGAGGTACAAAGGATGAAGATATTGTAGTTAGAGTCTGTAATGGGGCCTTCTGTGTTTTTATGGAAAGTTTTAATAGGGATCCTTTCTGAAATAGATGGCAGTCCAAAAAGGACAGCTGATGTGTACAGGAATAATGGCAATAAGCATGACACAGTTTTTAAGACAGTTTTGTTACTGCAGATAATGTTTGTGTTAGTCTTGAAAGGGTACAATAAGCATTTAAAGAGTGACAGGAACTTAGGAATGTTGTCGTGGACATAAATAGTCACCATTTTACCGTAATAAATAATATTCTATGAACGGCAGACAAGGCACATGTGCCTGATGAAAATGAATGCTGTAAAATCAGGATATAATGGAAATGGCAAATAATGAAGTTCAGGATCCACGTTATAGGAGTTTACAACAATTGCAGGTTCGGTTTTCTTTGTCCTTACTCACACTTGCCCAGTTATCGTGTATCTTCTTCAACTCCTCGTTCAGTACCTTTCTCATCATTTCTTCATCTTTCTTTAATTGGTATAATCCACACTTCACAAAAGACCACTCACTGAAATTCTCTATTTTGTCTACAATTATCACACCATCAAGTACCTCCTTCAATGTTCCAACTCTAACATAATTAGGTTGAATGAAGCCTCTTAATGTCTCCGCGTCTTCCTCTATAATGTCTTTAATCACATCTCTTCGCCATTTTCACAAAGTCTAAGCTAAATGCCTGCTTCCATTAATCTGCAAGCCTTTCCATTACATTGGCTCCATCCATCATTCAGTATCAACTGTCATTTACATCGTTGAATAAATTCACCTTCCTATGTGTTGACTAGTCAACGCTGGGTAGCCAGACTAAACTGAACTGAAATGAAAACAGACTAAACTGAATTGAAATGAAAAGAATTAAGGTCGCCCATGCAATTGGTGCTTTCGCAGGATTATCAATTATTAGGGACTGCAGGAATGGTGCCACCACTGCACCGTTTTTATGTGCGAATGTCTCAATTGTCAATTCTTTAGTATGTTTTAGTGAGGAAAGGAGGAAAGGGACTCACGAGACGCGAAACGTCACAGGATAGCAGTAAGCCCGAAAACGGCAGGGCGCGTATGATCAAATTTAGTCCAGTTATAGTAGTTGACAAATACGATTCCAATAGAGTGTAAGCCACTCGTGTACTTTTCAAAATCCTATAAGTTGTATAATTTGCATTACTACGTTTGTGAGCATGAACATAGTTTGTTGATCCGCTCCTCATGTTGTCGCCGTAACATTTTTTTTAGGAGGCTGATGTCTTGTTGGTATTTTGTTTCAATAGGGTTGTTCTGTGTGGATTCCAGTAAAGGGTTTCGTTTCGTAGCATTCCCAAGAAATATGTTTCTTTTACAAATTGGATTGGTGTGTTTTGTAGTAATAATTTGTGGTATGTTTTAGGTTTTGTATTCGTTCGAGAGAAAAGTATTCCTACGGTTTTTGGTACCTGATATTTTCCATCCCAGTTGTCTGCCCAATTTCCCAATGGAGTTCAGGCTCTGTTGTAGTTTGCTGATGTTGTTTTGGCTGTTAGTGTTGCCTTCTTTCTAAATTCCACTATCATCTGTATATTGTAATAGATCGGTTACACTGTTGGTAATATTGTTGCCGTGGTTGTTGATCATAAGATTAAATAGTTTGGGACTTATTACGCTTCCCTAAGGAGTTGCATTGTCCAGAGTATTGGTCTCAGAAAGTGCATCACCTAATCGGATTTTGATTTGTGTCCACGTTAAGAAGTTTTAAATCCATCGGTGCATTCGTACTTGTATGGCTGAATTTGGAGATTAGACCATTAGTCCAGACCATATCAAATGCTTTTCCGAGGTCTAGACATACCGAAATTAGGTGCCTATCTCTTTTCCGTTTGGCTTCAAGTCTAATTAGCTGATCAATGGTTGATCGTTTGGTTCTAAATCCACTTTGATTTTCAGTGAGTAGGTGGTTTTGGTCCAGGTTGTGTCTGAGTCGGTTATTGATCATTGTTTCCATGACGTAGCAGAAGGCATTAGTCAAGGAGATGGGTCGGTAAGATGTTAGGTTTTTGGGGTCTTTTCCTGGTTTGGGTATGGCTATGACTACTGCTTGTTCCCTCAATGTGGGTATGTTTCCAGTTTTCCATATTATTTTGATCACGTCAAGTATAATTATTTGCATAATTGTTGGAAGATGTTTATCGATGTCATAGCCGAGGTTGTCTTCCCCTTGTGATGTGGTTTTTTTTGGTGGTATTTGTTAATTAGTGCTTTTCTCCATTTTTCGATGCTGGAACAGTCAGTAAGTGGTGAATCATTGTTGGTTTGGTCCGTGAATAGGTGGGGGGAATTCTTTTTTCAGTGCCTGTCTTTGCTCCATACATTTTTGGGAGTGATTGTTATTGCTGCCTGAGTTATTAACATGTTTTGCTAATTGTTCTGCTTGGTGTTAGCTCCCGATATTTCTAGGTGTTGTTGTCTGGACCTTCCCTTTCATGGCTTTGACTTTTGCCCATACCTTCTTAGAGTTTGTACGATGATTGAGTCTTGAGCAGTATGCTAGCCATTAATTAATTTTCGCTTCTTTTATTCCGGTTCTGTGCTAGCTTCCTTTTTCTATTATAATAGGAAGTCGGAAGCTAGATTTATATGTAAAAATCGTTGAGGGCTCTCGTGTTTTCCTTGATGGCTATTCGGCAGTTGTCTTTCCACTATGGTATACTATTTTTGATGGATTTCCCGCTTGTTATTTGTATACTGTTTCTTGCTGTTCCACTCATTGTCTGGGTTATATTATTGTAGTATTGGTTTGTAGCATTACTATGTAGATCTTCTAGTTGTGTCGTGCTAACATCATTTGGAACAGGCACCAATGAGCGTTCTCTGTTTTCCATCTTTGTTTGTTTACTTGTTTCTCTTTCGGTCTTTGTAAGTATATTGTGATACATAACGGGAAGTGGTCATTGCCTATTATGCTTTGTTGTGGCACTTCCCAGTCCGTGATCGTTGCAAGGTTTGGTGTTGAAAATATTAAATCTAGTGGTGTAAGTTTTCCATGGATGGGATCTATTCTGGTATGTGTACCGTTATTTAGTACTATTATCCGAGTCTCTCTGGCGTATTTTGCAATGCTTTTCCATCTTGTATCTACATGATCTCCGCCTCATTCCGTATTGTGTTCACTGAAGTCCCCACAGTTTATGCTATTTATACCCCTGTCTTTGAATAATTCTAAGTAACTTTGGGAGAACACATATAAACACACACTGTAAATTCCACACACGGGATGAAGAAAAACAACCCCAATATATATTATCCACACAACTTACGTGCACGCATACAAATACACACACACATACAGACACACAAACACAAAATCACACCAGCAAAGGAGTGAGTGTGTATAGTCTCACTACTCCACATTTACACAAATTGGATACTTGAATAATCTATTTTCTGTTTTTTTTTTAGCTTCAGATACACATGCGTAATGCTGTCATCTTCCATGCCTGACCCCACACACTTTGATTGTTTGATTACTTGGACTTACGTCGCGTGCACCTGAACGGGCAATTGCGACGGGTTTATTCCCGCACAGCGGGATGCTTAATGTTCCTGGGGAAGGAATTACTACCACATCCCGCTAGGCGTTTATTTGCTCAAGGAGCACTGCTAATTTAGCCATCAGGTCGTAGGACTATATATCCCTAACAACCTGAATGAAGGGCTTTCATGAGCGTGAATGGGTCCAACACACTCTCATGTTAACAAAGAGTTGAAATCATTCCGTTATTGTCTGTAATAGGTGTCGACCCAAGCAGTATGTAACCCCCGTTGCGATTTGTAGCAACAGTGACATCACATCGGGACACCTAACTATAGGTGAATGGAAATTGTTCCACATCTCCGCCGTTATACGATGTCCGAGAGAGGCAAGAGTGCAAGGAACTCGGCAAGCCAGCCATGGAAGTCATGTACTCCCAAGAACGCCAGCCGGTACTTAGTCAAATTTAGTCTAGTTGTACCAATGGACTATAAAAAATGCAAATAATGTGTTAGCCACCTGTGCAATTGGGTCAAATAAAAACAAGTTCTAAAATTTTCCTACGTCCTAACAATCGGGAAAATTCTAGTACATAGTGTACGTTGTAGATGCCTTACACAATTTTAATCGCTAATATGTCTGAGCGACATATAAAAAGTTTGGTAACTGTTAGGGCATAAAAAGGTTTGAATTTTGAAGCGGTGGATTGAAGGATCAAGTTAGTGTACAAAATAGTTTTATCCAAACAAGGATACCAAGCCAGAATAGTTCCCTGGATAAGATATTGGTAGCAATTAGAAGGGCTTTTTAAGCAAATGTTCCTCGTTTTTCTTCTCCTTCTTTACATTTATCCGAGTCTCTTTTTCTTTCGGGACGTTTCGGGGAAATGGTAGCTGTGTAATGTAGAAATGATAGCTGATTCTACTAGCTGATGGTCTGGGTAGTTCTTGTAGGCCTCCTGATAGAATTGTGTGAGTATTCTGAAACCATATGCCACTCGCTACCCATTTATATTTGCTTTTATTTATGTCAGGTGTTTCATGCACGCGTTGCACGCTTATTTGTGTCAGACAGGCAAAGAAGGAAGTGACGAGGAAGATAGGCGACCATCTGCAGGCAGGAGTCCGCTCATTCCAGGGTACTGGTCTAAATTTGAAAACTCTGTGCTGATTTAGTGTTAGTATGGTGTGTATAACAGAAGTATGCCGCATTATTATCTTGGCTGTCTTTCATATTAGGGCTAGGTAGAAATCAGAGAAGGAGAGCTTTTTATATAGTTTTTAAAAACTTTTTTTATTTTGTATTTATTAATTAAATTTTTTTATTATTCTTGTAACTTCTTTTTGTTGGTTTTTAAGGATATAGTGGGAATTTAAGAAGAGGGAACCATTTCTGAGTATTCAGGTCCCTAGGGAGGTATCAAACGTTCCCGTCTGTGTACGTATATTAATCTGATTTTAGAGGGTGTTTGGGTGGGTTATGTATGTTTTACAGGTTATTATTTTTGAGCTAGAGGGACACCCTTGCTGAGTATTCAGGTCCCCGAGACATGTCAAGGGTGCCCATCTGCTAGTAGAAATTTATTGTTAAGTGAGGTCGGGTTGTTTATTTTATGTTATTAGGGTGTTGTATATTTTTTCTCTTATCTTGGATGTTTCTAGGAATTTAAATATGTTTTGGCTGGTTAGATTTATGTCAGTTATTTTTATAAGGACATCTGCCTAAGTGTTAGGGGTTCCAATTATTTTTTGTGGGTGTGTGTGTGAAATTCAGTTCTTGATACCTTTTATTTTGAGCAGCTATTGAACATATGTAGCAGGTCTTCAATGGTTGTGCAGTGATAGCAATTGATATTAGCAGACTTGGGTCCTAGATGTTTGCCAAAACTTCCTGCTAATTTAATTTTTCCGGGTACGATGAGATTGATAATTTTTTGGTCCATGCTGTTCACTTTTGGTGCTTTGATGGACTTTATGGTTTCGTTTATAATGTAGTAGAGTATCCTGCATATGGTAGTGGAGTTCCAGTGCTCCTACCATTTCTAGTTAATATAGTTTCTCGTTATGATTTGGGCTTATGTTATGTTATATCTGAATTGGGCAGGGCTAGGGTTTCCTAAGATGCTTTGTGCGACTTTGTCGGCTAGCTCGTTACCAGGGATTCCTATATACGCGGGTATCCACATGAATTCGACTATCTGATCCGCTGTGTATAATTCCTTAAGCATATAGAAAAGTCTAGCCAAGAATTGCTCTCTTGATTTGGTGCTGTGAGATTTGATGGATTCTATTACACTAAGTGAGTCGCTGATGATAACTGCTTTTGGAACTTTTTAATCTTTAATCCATTTTAATGATTGTATTATTGCCCAGAACTATGTGGTAAAAGTAGAGCAGTGGTCTGGTAATCTGGATCCATTTTGTATGTTTAATTCTGGAATAACTAATGCAGCCGTTGTTGGGGGGGGGGGGTCGGTTGTTTTATACACGTCAGTGAAAATGTTTACGAAGCCCGAGTAGGTGTCTTGTAGTTCCATTGTTACGCTGGCTTTGATTTAAGATTCTTGTTCTAATTTGTTTTCATAATTGGCGACTACAGTGTTGATCCTAGTAATAGGGTTTGTCCAAGGGGCGCAGTCAGGGGAGTGAGCGTACCCTTCTTGTACAGCAAGTGTTTGCAGCATTTCCTTGAGTTCTCGGATTTGTTTGCTACTGGTTGGTTAGGAACTAGTTTGCGTCTAAACGGTTTGTTGCATTAGCTAATGGTTACTTCCGTAGGATGCGAGTCCTGATGATTTGTTAATCGATGGATTATCTGAGGAGCATTTCCTGTCTTCTTATTTTTAATGGCAGTTCACCGCTGAGGTCTTGAAGTTCGTCCATTGATGTCGATGGTATATTGCCAGTGCAAACAGATAATGCTTTCATTTGAATGGTATCGAGTTTGTTCAGTTATGTTTGTTTCGCTGAGTTGTAAACTTGGCATCCATAATCTAGCTTCGACCTAATAAGTGATCCATAGATGGTCAATAAGGTTTCTTTATTGGATCCCAAGGTGGTCCCTTTAAGATTTCTTAAGAGATTAATATCTTTATTACAATTTTGAATTATTTGTTCAATCTGGTGTTTCCAAGTTAGATGATTATCGAAGAACATACCTAGGCATTTTACTACCTTAGCATATTTGATCAACTGGTTTTGAATATAGAAGTTGGGGTAAATTACCTGGTTATTGCTTTTAGGGGAGAAGATTATTGCTACCGTTTTCTTTTCATGGGAGAATTTAAAACACCATTTATCTGCCCATCTCCCTATGTTATCTAGGCCTTTCTGGATTGCTTTGACTTCTTGATTGCTAGCATGGTTTCCTGCCCTTCAGATGCCGCTGTCATCAGCGATCTGGAAAATGTTAACCCGTTTGTCGGTAGGTTGATTTCAAGATCGTTACTCATGATGTTGAATAGTGTAGGACTGAGCATACTCCCTTGTGGGGTACCGTTGTCAAGGGGGTATTCTTTTGAGGTGGTGTTTCCTACTGTAGTGATTATTCTGCGACCTGTTAGGAAGTTTTCGATCCAGTTCTTGTGGACCAGACAAGATCAAACGCTTTTTCAAGGTCAAGGAAGACTGCTATAAGTTGTCTGTCTGATTTTCTTTTGGAGTTTGATATCCGCTTCTAGTTTTTAAAGTTGTTCTGTGGTGGAGCGCCTCTTACAGAAGCCACATTGGTTTTCTGATAGGAGTTTGTTACTTTTTAGGTGGTGTTTTAAGCTCTTAGCTAGAATTGTTTTTCATCAGTTCACATATGTTATTAGTGAGAGAGATGGGACGTTACGAGTTAATATTATTAGGGTCTTTACCTGATTTAGGGTTTGGGATGACAATTGCTTGTTTCCAACTGAGTGATAATTTTCCACTTTGCCAAATTTGGTTGAGCAGATTTATAATGGTTGTTGTATTGTTGTTTGGAAGATTTTTGTATATCATGTATCCAATTTTATCTTACCCAGGTGATGTTTCTTTTTTAGACCCTAGTATTATTTTCCATTCCTATATAGTGATTTCGGAATTTAAATCTGAGTTATTGAACCCAAGGCCATTCAAGAGGTTAGGAGGTGTGGTTTCATCTTTCTGTCTGTGTAATAGGAGATTCCTAGTGTGGTTGGTATTACTGCTCATGACCAAGAAATGGTTAGCAAGGAGGTTAGCTTTGTCATGGTTGGTTGTAAGTTGTTTCAGCGCAGGTGTTAAGTTAATAGATTTCCCCCGGATAGATTTTATTTTGTCCCATACTTGTTCAGAGTTAGATTTGAAGTTCAATTTGGAGCAGAAGTGTTGCCATGTTTTTTCTTTGGCTAGTTGTATGATCCCTTTAAGGTGTTTTTCTTTGTCTTTATATTGGATGAAATCTATTTAGTTTCTTGTTCGCTTATATTCGTTAAGTGCTGTTTTTATCTACATGTGGTTTTGACATTGATCATCCCACCATGGTACTGATAGTTCAGTTTGATTGTTTGTTTTTTGGGGAATATTTAGGGTAGCTGCAGTAAGTATAGTACTAAGTACGTTGTCATGGAGTATTGCTATATCTGGGTATTCGAGCTCTTTGGTATTAACAGCGGATAGGGTGTTTCTAACGTTATCCCAATCAGCTTTATCATAATTCATTTGGGTGGGGCTTCATGGGGGTTGTGCTGAACTGATATTTGGACGGAGATTATGAGGGGGAAATGGTCGTTATCTTGATCAACCCACCAGGCTGTAAGTTGGGCTAGTTTGGGTGTGCATATTGTAAAATATATTGCTGAGACGGAGCCATCCTTAAAATTAAGTCGAGCTTTAGACCCATCATTGAGTATGGTTATGCTGGATTCGGCAGTCCATTTTTCAATTAATTTGCCTCTTTTATCCATTCTACTTTCTCCCCATAGTTCATTTTGAGCATTGATTGGGTTTCCAGACTGGTTAGTGGAGATTTGTAGATAAGATTCTAGATTGACTGGGTTGTCATTGCCCCCGGGTTATATATTTTAGTTATTATTATATTATTCAATTCATTGTTGACTAATACAATATCTGACCACTAGAACACTTTCATTTGAATCAGTCCTCATATAGCATTCCTGTACCAGTGGTTTAAACATCGGTCGGTGACGTAACGAGTGCAATTGTTATTTGTGTTGAACTTGTATTTTGACCAGCACTCGGTAGATGCGTTCTCTCAACTCCACAGGCAAACCACGAATGTGCTCTTGTATCCATTCAGTGTCCTCCAAGAAACAGGAATCGCCGGGTCGTAACAAATAGCCTCGTTTGTATTTGTGACTGAAGTAGTGTCCTCCCATAATCAGTCTTCGTTTACTTTGGAAAAGAGCATAGTTTAAAAATGGAGAAATGATTCTGAGTTTGCGATTTACTTGTATTTAGACCAATTCTCAGTAAATGCGTTCTGTCAACTCCACATGGAAACCACGAATGTTATCTTGCAAAGTATCCACCCAGAGACTACTGATGTTGTCCCACTAAAATTAGGTAGTGACAATCCGGGGACCATCGAGCATGTTCCAGGTAAGCCGAATCTTTCTACTCCCATTCATTAAGTGACACACCGCAACTGAATCACTTGACTTTATCTCTTTCGCCCAAGTAGGTAAATCCAGCTCTGGATAATTCTTCGAGGGTAAGTCATCCCAGATATTTAGGCTATTTTCCTCGGAATGTTTGGAATCGACTTTCAAAGTCGCAGTATTCAGGTAAACGCAGATGGAACGAATATTCGTCTTTCACAGGCTCATTTCGATGAGAGTACGGTGAAATCAGCAGGGGTTTGATCATATTTGGATGACATCTATAGGGTGGTACCTCCATGGTTTCACCCGGAGGATGACATCTATCACGAAACCAGTAAAAAGTCCACGATATGGAGTATAATTGCTTTAGCACCCACCAGGTGTGACGCACACAGCATCACTTTCCATGGTAGGTATGGTAATAGTGGTAGTAGTCACAGCAAAGTTCCCATGATGTGATACTGAATCGCTGAGCTCACAGCGTACGGCAATTTGCAATCGCAAGACACTGCATGGCACATTAATTTTCTCTCTCTCTATACTGGATATTTGAAAGAATTCATCTTTCTCGCTTGGCAATGATAGTCACATTGCCTACTTTTGGAAGTCTTCCATTTTTCTTCCTTGACAACGGTACTACCTTCTCTATGATACCGTCATACCTGTACCGCAGTGTGATGTTTGGAATGATAATTTAAAGGTAAGGACAGTGCGGGGACAGTTGAGTATGCTCCAGAATAGCTGAATCTTTATAGATAAATCGACCCGTTCGCAACTTCAGACCACAACTGAAACATTGTACTTTGTATCCCAATGCAGTCTCAGGTCCCAAGTAGACAAATCCTGTTCTAGCTAAAACATTCGTAGTAGGTTATCCTTCTCTATATGTAGGCCATTGTTTAAACGTTTCCAATCGGCTGTCACAATTACAATAGTCAGGCAAGAAGACAGGAGAATGGTAAGGATTGAACTTGGAATTCTTAGTGGGTCTCTCACTCAATTCTCGCTGTGTCGAAGTCATCCTTCTTGTTGCTGGTTAGCCTCTTTGTTCTACAGGCATGTACGTAAGGTAACGTGAAGTGAATGGAAGCCGCCCTCGCTTTTAAGACACGATTTGATAGACTTTTTGCAAAAGGCGAATAACTATTTGATGTGTAGCTAAATGTAAAATCTTGTGTGGTTCGTAAGTGTTCATTTTAAAATGTTCATTCTCTCCACATTGCAACGCTTGTTCAGCACTCCAAAGTTGACCACTCGACTGCTAAGATAAATGAGAGTCAATCCTTTCACTTTGCACTCTGTGTGCACTTCTCCTTCTTTGTCCCGGTATTCGCAGTCGTACTGTTTTGGACCGTCACTAGCAAAACTTATCCGGGTGCTCGTCCGTCCAGGCTCCTAAACTGTCTCAATCGATTTTAGGGTAACAGTGACTGTATGTGTCAAAATACAGCACACAATCTCCTAACAGTTCTTAACCTTCGTATAATTTTAAAGGAACATGGGCTGTCACGAAGGCCGCAGTGGTGATATTCCCAAATTCGTTGGCTTCTACAAAGTCCAGTTCTTCGTAATTGACTAAAATCAAGTCATCACGAAGGACGTCCAAGTGTTTCATGTATTTGATTTTGTCGTGACTCATCTGGAAGTAGCGGGAAGATTCTGTCAACTACTCCGTCTTGGGTAAGCACGGCTGTTGTGCCATTTCACCTCACAAGCAATTTAACATAACTTTTACAAACGAGCGCCTTCTTTCGTATTTCTCGATGTGGTCTAAAGTAATATTTTTCTGCCCTCAGTATTTCTCTTTGAATTTCTTTTGGTCTTCATGAGAGTGGCATCAGGAAAGATATCCATAGGCTTCATGTTTCAGTGTCAAAAAGGCATCCACGTAGTCCGCAAAAATGCCTATCTGATTCCCTGCGCCCTTGTGGTATTTTCCTGTCTTGGGAAAGTGGTAAATTTCGTACACTTCTAACAATTGGTATCCCGAGTATAGAGCCTAAAATAATCACGCTGACCACGTTCCCGTCAAGGCACGTTTTTCTGTGTGTGCTGAAAAGGCTGGTCTTGATTGCAAGTCTGGACACAAGTACGGCACAAGGGAAACCAATTTTTCTTAACAAAGGTGAGGTAAAACGAGATGGTACAAGTCCGTGGGAGGCAAGACATTTCATTTAATCATATCTTAGTATTGTCAAAAATAACGACAATATTTACAAACGTAAGGATACAATGAACACACGTTTAAGTATATGATTTCTTCTCCCTTTTCCTCATTGGCGTGGTACAGCAAACATGTGGCATTCGTCCATCCTCCGTACAAACTTTATCGCGGGTTGAGAGGGTCCACCAACTTGTAACTTCCTACGATGCTTTTAAACTCTGGATCAGTTTACAAACGGTGATCGTACTCGTGTTTCCACATTTTCACCACTTGGTATCTTTGCTGTTCTAACTTCTAACGCCGCTGAAAAGTGGCATAGTACAAGTCTTCCATGGTTTGTTGTAAAAACTGATTTTTAGTGTCACGTTGAAATTAAAAAACCCATTAAACTCGTACATAACCTGATGGTTTTCTAAGTCTCAACCATCCAACGAATACTTTCCAATGGTCTTTCCCTCTTCCCCGTTGCGGGCATGTTGAATCCATTTGTCTTCCTTGTCGCACAAGTAATGTAGCCAGGGTAGGGCTTTGACCGAGTATTGAAGTTTGACAAAACAGATCGTCACTTGATAACTTATGACTGCCATGGTGTTTTCTAGCATGAATCGTTGGTGGTACACTAAGGAACACGCTTTGGCAATGGTGCAGGCTGCTTTGCAAGGATCGATCTCTGAATAATTCTCGAAATTTTCAACAGCAACGTTGTGAAATGTCCACGTCGGAGGGACAATATTTTAACATTTCTTCCTGAAAATCGAAGGGGTCTGAGGCGTGAGTGTGGTACAAAGCGTAGAAAGGTTCATGTTTCTTCGGCACGCATGCTGTCTGGGCTGTTGTGGTGAACCTCAGGCAAATGGGGAAAAACTGGGTATTGACTGGTTTCAGTATTGAAAATGTGCTGAAATAGAATTTAGTCATTTCTGTCATTTTGAACGTTTTAGCATTCGACTCAAAAGCATTGTCAAGTAACACATCGAATCTCTAAACTGCACTTGTCCCACTTGCATAGAATTTTTTTGGGCTCCGTTTAAAGTCACTTTAGGACGTTCGGTACTTTGTTCCATATAGTATCTGAGATGTATCCCGAGAATTTGTGAGCCATCAATGTGGCATGGCGATGACAATTTCCGTAACATTCAATGTCCTATTGGCTCTAGTTTAGTCGATGGAATCTAAGCTATATTCGGCGAAATCGGTCAGAGTGTTCAGTCCCCGAAAGATGTTTTCACGCTCTCTTGCTGCTGTGAGGGCAATGACTAAAGATCGGTTCTTGGATGCATTTCTTGCACGCTCGGTGAACCTCGCAGAAATTAAGAATGTGAAGGTCAGTCTCTTGCCATGTATTCGAAACCGAAAACGATGAAATTGCCTTCCTTCTGGTCATCGTCTTCCTCTTGATGTTAGGAATGGTATTTTTTATTGAAGCATTCGTGTTCCAAGGCTACGATTTGGCGACAAAATGTGACATTGTTTCTTTTCTGAACATACGTGTGCCTTGGCACTATTGGTACGTATACCTTGTCCACAGGTAGGGCACAATCTTAGCAGTTGACAAGCACTTTTCTTCTGTGAACCTTGCGTCTTTATATGCTGTTGGTAACAGGTAGTGCTGACAAAAGCGCGCTGACAAGCTGGACAATACTTCGTTATTGTTCTTCGTCCAGACAGGGTTGAGAGGGCAAACATCTCTTACATTTCGATCCACAATGCCTGTGTTACTCTATATTGTTATGGCCAGAGTCACATTTTTCACATAGGCATATAAATGTTCATCGTGATGATATACCTGAATGTATTTTCCGTCTTTGGAATCTTTGCCTCGAAACAGCAGAGGTTTACGAACCTCTTGAGGGTGTACTTTTAAGGTATAGAGTGAAGCCATGGCTTTTTAAATGTTTTGCATTTCAGGAATGCCACAGGGTGTGTTTTGGATAGTCCCGCTTTCTGTAACAAGATTTCTGCTTCTCTTAGTTATTTGGCTCGGTTCAGTTGTTGAATAGTTGAATAGGCTCTTTTCTGTTCTACCACGTCGTTCTTGTTGGCATTCGTTCGTCTCATCACAATGGCACGGGCTGAATGTATGTGGTCTTAAGGGTTGTTAATTCGGACGAGACAATTTTTATGTTGCGAAAGTCGCCCACAAATAACATCTTTTTTGGTTCCTGTCTCTTGTGGAAGAGACACGTTTGTCCTGAACAGTGTCGCCTTTCAATCATTGATGTGAAACTTGTCGTTTAATTATTGCACGTGTTGAATCTTGTCGATGACTTTGGAAAGTGTTAATTCTGTCGGCTTCTAAACTCGGTCCAAACGGAGGACTTCAAATTGTCATAATGAATGATAAGTCTCAGGCGATTATCTTCCTTGGCTTCCCATTATGGTTTAATATAATTATCTAATAACCCGAGATCTCGGTGATGAACCTCTCTGCTTTCTTCAACGGTTCTCCGGACTTGAAAATCATTGAAACTTCACCGTGGACGTGAAATCCGTTGTTCTATATTTTCTTGAGGGGCGCTTTTCCGTCTCTCGAATCTAGTAGAACGTTTGATGAGTTAATGGTGAACTTTGGTTGGGTGTAGACTATATGGGTCTAGTTTCTGGTTCACTCGTGTCATCTTCAAAATAATTGGCGTGCATTTAAGCCAAGTCTTCAGCTACTGTGGGAGGCTATCAATCACGTTTCCGTCTCTTAATTTCTCCTACTTTCTCCACGAAATAATGCAATCGTTTCATCTTGACTGAAAAACAAACTGCTATGTTTTAAACGCCATGGTCCCCTATATCCATGTCCGACCAGTGTCTTCCCCACATAAAGGAACAGAGTCTTCCTTCCCAGTGTTTATTTCACTGTCAAACTAACCAGAACGATGGAAGAGTTGACACTGATCGAACTTCTGGTCAGAGCTTTGCGAGGTGTCATACGAATGTTTTCGTCAGACAAGACGACCGAACACTACTTTTCATTTTTAGATAAGAGTCAAGATACTTGCTATATCTGTAAGAGAAATGGGCGAGTGTCCAGACCGTCGAAAACGCAAGACGCGTCAGAAGAGACAAAAGTTAAGATACATGTTATAACTGTCAAAAGAGTCTTTACAATGGCCTAAAACAACTGCAGCAAGAGGAAGAAAGGTGTTCAAAACAGGAAGAAGATGTACACTCCCAAAAGAAAAAACACAGACATGTACAGCAAGAGAATAAAGAGAAGAAAAGAAGACTAAGAGAATGTGGGGAAGAAGAGGAGGAAAAACCTTTGAAATTGAAGTAATTCAAAGATCAGAGAGAGTGGACAAATACACAGAAGAAGTCTATGACTTTTTTAGTGTTGTGTTGTGAAATGGATTGCAAAATTTGTAACAGAATAGACAGGACAGAAAAAGTGTTTCCTGGTTTTGAATTTTTGGAAAATGGACTTACAATCACGCACTCACTCACACACGTAGATCATGGTCTAAACGCGAGTCTGAGTTTTAATTGATTTTGGCTAAATGAATGCTATCTCTTTTCGAGACAGGTGAGTGGCCCTGAACAGGGCGATTGTGTGTGTGTTTTTTACTACAAACTCAGGAACGGTACGTAATCAGCTTTAACTGCCTTAACGCCTTTGCCACGGCCAAGGGCTATTTCTTGACTTGGTCCTGCCGATGATGATTGGGTAGAAATCACTAGGGCTAGTATCTCAGGTATAGTAAGAGGGTTGGTCTGTCCATTCCGGAAGGTCTTTCTCTCTTGCGTCGTATTAAAGAAGTATGATCTATTTGTTTTAGATTCCTTAACTCTGTAAAAATGTCTAAGAGTACCATCATTGTTTGACTTTCACTGTTCTCCTTTTATCCTAGACCTTGTTTCTTTTCTGTTGTTGCTTCTTCTTCCTGTCGTTTTCTTTTTCTTGCCTCTGTTGCTGTTGAATGAGAAAAGCTTGTTAAACTTTTTTCTGCTGCTGTAGAAAATTCTCCAGTTCTTCTTTTTGTCTCTGTTTGAAATCCTCGACGTGTGGTAATGACGAAGAAAGTGGCGGAGGTGCAAGTACAGGAACAAATTCTTGAGAAGAAGAGAGAAAATTTACTAAATCCCAAAACAATCGGACTCTTCTGGAAGAAGGACTGTTTTGACTTTGGTAGCCACTGATATGCCTTCACTTCTCGTTTCCAAGGCCGGTGCACCCCAATTCATAGTCTTCTTAGTTTCCGTCATGTTTGAGAACTTTGTCTCATTGATGCACTGCGCACAGATGCTAGCGCAGCTTTATAGAGAATATGACATCACAGGAAGCTCTCTTCTCTTCAGAATGGAAGGCAGACTCCGTACTGTGACTGAATTTTGTAACGCGTATTGGGACTGGTGAAATAAAAATCGTTTCGATCCGCTCTTCCACTATAAATAACAGCGGTTCACTTCATTCACTTTACCTGTTCTCGTCACAAGAGGTGGACTAACGTTGAATAATATACCCTCGTATCGTCGATGCTCTTCCGTCGGGACGTACCCATGTACCCATCTTTACCCATCATGAACTATCATCCGGATCACTGATACGAGCGTATGGAAAAGAAGATTCTATGTGGAGAGGCAAGGTTGTCTGAAGAGAGTCCTCATCTAAGGTCAAGAAGTCAGAAGAAGTTTCAGGAAGAGAAGAAAACCTATGCGATGCCCTATATGTTTACGGAATGACGTTAACAAAAAACCGATAGACCCTTTTCAGGGTCACTCGTATGACTCGAAAAGATATTTATTCTCTTTGCTTGTGTGTCTTTTTTACCCAGTCCACTTATTGATCCTATACAACACCCCAACATACATACATACATACATACATACATACATACATACATACATACATACATACATGCATGCAGTCATACATGCAATCATACATACATAAGTATTTAATGAAGGCGTTAATGGAAATCCCAGTCAAAAAGGTCGTGGGCACGTTTAGCGACAATAATTTTCAGATCACCCTTGGCAGGTTTAGCGTCAAGGGAGTTTAACGTCAGGAATATTGGGCCTGTATAGCGACAAGTGAATGAAGTGAACCGCTGTTATTTATAGTGGAAGAGCGGATCGAAACGATTTCAGTACACGAAGTTCTGAAAATGTTAGTGGATGGAAACAATACTGAAAAGTACTAAGTAAAGCATGGTTCAGAACTCTATAAACATTGGTCAGAAAGCAGTAAAGATCAAACTTGAACTAGATATTCCTGAATAAAAGATTACATTTTTTATGCTTAAGTACTTCATACATTATTTAGAGGACACTAAATTGACAAGGAAAGTTCTAAATCACACAGATGCTCTACGTCCACACAACATTGCTGGAAAATATCTAAACTTTATGTATAAATGTTGCTGAAAATGGTGAAAACGGAACTTGATCAAGGTCTTATGGACGCACAAAACTTCATACCAAATTTGATTTAGATGTAAGAACTTCTTCAAAGGTGACTGCGCACAAATACATTGTGCAAGGATTTGACAGAGAGTACTATATGCTCCTTTCATAAATATGGCAGGCTAATAGAAAACAAAATTTCCTTACCCCGAAAACACGTTCTTTTTTGCAAGCAAATTGTATCGGTACCTTTTAATGATGAATAAATGCCCGACAAAATTGTCGTCTAAGGATAAAGGAACCTTTTCTGATAGCTGTTTATAAATGAGCAATGCTAAAATAAAACATTGTTCTAATACGTATAGCGATAATCGCAGTGTTTCAGTAAAGTTCATTAGCGGTTTGTAAGAATAGTCAAAATCTTACTAAGAGTTATAGTTAGTGTGAGAATAAAACGAATCAAAACAGCCCTGATATGCAATTCATTGTCATACATCTATTTTTATATTTATAATGTTTGTTTACATCTTGAATATAAAGAGAAATATTGAACAATTCTTTTTTTTAGCGCAAACGGTATTTTAAATATCATAGCTCACACGCATACATGTTTTTTTTACTACTGCTACATATAACCGTAGTATATTTCTGTCCTTGGAAGCAAAGAGATTGCATTTTATCACCACTTAATATTTGCATCTGGTTCTACGAAGATAATTATATTGCTATGTGCATCCAATTAAGATACGAAGATAATTATATTGCTATGTGCATCCAATTAATTATAATTGCTACAAACATAATCATGTTGCCAAGTACATCCGATTAATTATAATTATAATTGTTACAGAGAGAATCATGTTGTTATGTGCATTGAATAAACCATAATTGTAACAAAGAGAATCATGCTAGTATATGAATCCAATTGACTATAATTACTGCTAAGATAATCATGTCGCTGCATGAATCCACCTGAAGATGATTAGAGAATCGTGTTGCTATGTCAATCCTATTGAATGCAATTGCTACAATGTGAATCTTGTTGCTATGTCAATCCAGTTGAATGCAATTGCTACAAGGAGAATCGTGTTGCTATGTCAATCTAAGTGAATGCAATTGCTACAAGGAGAATCGTCTTGCTATGTCAATCCAAGTGAATACAATTGCTACAAGGAGAATCGTGTTGCTATGTCAATCCAATTGAATGAAATTGCTACAAGGAAAATCGTGTTGCTATGTCAATCCAATTAAATGCAATTGCTACAAGGAGAATCGTGTTGCTATGTCAATCCAATTGAATGAAATTGCTACAAGGAAAATCGTGTTGCTATGTCAATCCAATTAAATGCAATTGCTACAAGGAGAATCGTGTTGCTATGTGAATCCAATTGAATGCAGTTGCTACAAGGAGAATCGTGTTGCTATGTCAATCCTATTGAATGCAATTGCTACAAGGAGAATCGTATTGCTATGCGATTCCGCAGACGTTACTTTGTAAATATGCTAAGTGCAGACATTTTGGGTTTAAACTTATGAAATATCTTCTTGGAGAAAATAAGCATAAACAGATATTGTAGGCCAAAAAGATAGTATGTACATTTGTATTTTTATGTCTATGGCCTGGTTATATTTTAGGACATTACAGTCACGTTTCAAGCCCTTTTTATTATACATAATTATGAACCTTTTTTACTTGGACATGCTAACATGATTAGGTACAAGCTACCTGAGGTTCATAAAGGAAATTTAATTTGCAGGTTTTATGCAAATTTGGAATACCATGCAATGACATATTTTGCCACAAAATTAGGTATATTTAATTTCTTTCATATGCATGTGTCCGTAAGGGGGGAATATTGCTGTTGCTATTATTATTATTATTATTTAATCAATATCTTGCCTGCTTTAAATAATCTATAAATTAAACCATTGCGGACTTAAAAACGATCAACTAACTTTGTTTTGTGTACCATGATCAAGCAACATTGTCATTACTGATTGACAGCTTACATATGACTGTAAACTAGAAGACTGTTTGGTCGGCCAGCTTGTACAAGTTTACGCTTTAAAAATAACATCTGTATAAACCAGTAGCAAAACCCTCCGAGGTCAAGAGACAGTCTGACAATATTGTGATGAACAGGTAATCAATAATAAACCATTTATCTCTATTCTTTGCGACATATTAACTAAAATTACACCTGCCGTTACAAAAACGTTTTAAATATTTTATTACCCCTGGCCCCAATAAAAAGGGACGTAACTCTTTTTATCCAGTCATCGATGATTTTGTTCTTCAGCGATTGCTTTAAGTTACATGAAAATAGATAAAGACGAAAAACTATACATGTGTCTCTGGCTCAAAAGGCGACATCCATTTCAGTCCCAAATAGCAAGACTACTTTTCTCAGCACCCAGGAACTATAGTGCTTCATCTCTCTACCCTAATGATAAAACTGACTTACCTATTACGATATACTAGGGATACTGTGTACCTAACGTTGCTGAGGTTTTTGACACGTTTAGAGGCTATTTAGACACCATTATACTTAACGTTGCTGAGGTTTTTGACACGTTTAGAGGCGATTTAGACACCTTTATGCTTAACGTTGCTGAGGTTTTTGACACGTTTAGAGGCGATTTAGACACCATTATACTTACTGTTTAATCAAGATCCAGTGAAAGTTAAAGCATCTCGCAAATGACAGTTGATGACACAAATTGAATATTTTCTTTCCATGATTCATGCTCAGGGAAACAATTCATCTGCTTTGTAAACAAAGCAAATATTGTTTTATATTAATTTAAATTTACTTCTCGTTGCTTTGTCCATCCTGAACGTTTCTGAAGGTCATAATTTAAAACTGTTTGGGTGAACAATGTGTAGAAGAACTCATTTGAAACGAGTAATTGTATTCAAATAGGTTTGTGACAGATTTCAAACTATCTGCTGTATCATTATATAAAGACAAGATATAAGAAGACCAAGAACGTACCCCTGGAGCAGACCTGTAGGTGAATCTCCTGCATTTAAAATCTGTTTATATTAGTTATGTAATCTTTTAAGAAAGCCAAAACGTTTCCCCAGTTCCATAAGTTCTTAATTTCAGCAATAAATGTCCATGTCACACGTAGTCAAAAGAATAAATATGAAATGTCACTGCATCACCTATTCAACCGTCATTTTAAAATGTCAGAAATGTGTTCGAGGAACCATGTATAAACCAAGATTGATATGTATGGAGAAAGCCGTGATTATGGAAGAATTTATAATTATGTTTAATGGTTATCCTTTCTAATATTTAACTGACATTGCTAAAGAGATGGGCGTGTCTCTAATTTGAAGGAACTGATTTATGCCTATTTGTGGAAAGTTGTACTAAGTTTGCAGGCTTTCATTGTTAATAAATGAGAGAGATTGTAACGACTAGTCAAGTAAAAAGTTTAATATATAAAGAAATAAGTCACAAATGAAATGAGATAGCTTACATAATAAGTCAATGACAACATGTTAGACACTGCATAGGGACAGTTTAAATGATAAGTCGAAGACGACATGTCAAGACACTTCATGCACAATTCGTTTTGCTCTAATTAAATACAATGTAAATTGTACTAAGAAGAAGAAGTTATTTAAATTGCGAAGTTTTAACTCTGTATCGACTTGGACAGCTTGAAGAAAGATTTCGGTGTCATGTGAGAGTTGAATTTAGATCCAAACTATAAATATGGTTCGTGATGCTGTTATTTTTGTGATATCCTTGTCATTTTAGGGGGACCATGGAAATAATTATTTGAATACATGGTGGAGAATAGTAAGTTACTAAAGTTTGTATTTGTTTGAGATAGTGGAAGATATATGCAGTTAGATTTTATTATAAGTGAGCTTTGGTAATCTGATCATTTGAGTTAAAGAAAATGACAAGGAAGCTGCCGATTCCTCTGAAGGATGTTTTGCTGCTATTTGAATGATCAATCTTTCATATCAGTTATAAACCATGGTATATAAAATGCATATCAATCTTTAAAACAATCTGCCAGAAATTATGCACATTTTCATTTCCATTGTATCCACTTTAAATATATATTTACAACAAATGAAACGATACAAAAGATTTCAAAATAATCTGACCAATGATAAACTTGCTCAAAGAAATCGGTATTGGATACTGTGCATAACGATTCGAGGATTTACAGAAAATACAACTCTCTGGTATGCTAAAATTTATTTTAGAAGGTAATCAATTTTTACATTATTATGTTCAATCTACCATGGGATCTGAAGACTAAAATTCTTTTCAAAGTAATTTGTGATCAACCATATCGATAAGGCATGATACGGTCAATCAGAATTGCCCGGATGTATGAAGTATTCTGGGTCAAGGATGAAGGGGACGTAAGGCAGCGGAAGTGCATAAGGATGATTGTGCATAAATTGAAATGTAATGAAAGGAATGACATGGCTCAGACCCAGTCTGGATAAGATGCGAAGCGTGCGGTCCATACGTTCCACGCGCTCGTAGTGATAATCATGATGTGCGATATAGTGATTATTTTCATTTGTTTGCCTCTGTTGCATAGTTCCAGGTGTTGTACCACGCACACGATTTTCAAACGATTCTTCAGAGGTAGACCCGCCTGTTCCCTTGCTATTTGAGACCTGACTTTCCCATGGCGATTCCTTAGTAGTCGACATAGTCGGAGCTCTTTGGTGTTGCCATGGAGGAGAAAGTGTGGAGACTACTCTCATCGGCGTTTTTATTGAGCGTTGTGAGGGAGTTAAGCTTGGAGACCCTGATTCCTGTCGTTCAACTTCTTGCTCCTGAACTTTGGTCGATGTTACCTGGGATCTTTGCTTTGGCAACACAGGGGAATTCGCTTTAATAACACTTGGTGGTTTACCAGCCCAAGAAGGTGAAGACGCTCTTCCAGAATACTCTGATGCCTGGCGTTCAGCTTCGTCCTTCTGACCATTTGTCGATATTGCCCCAGGCGTCCGGCCAGATCCCGCATGAGAACTACCACTAAGAGAAATAGATGGTGTCCCAGCCCCAGAACGTACAGATGATGCTCCCGGCTGTTCAGATTCTTGGCGTTCGGCTTCTTGCTCCTGACCATTGGTCGACTTCGCACCAGTTGTTTGTTCAGATGCTGCATATGGACTTGATTTTGAAGGACTTGGCTGTCTTTCAGTCCAGGAACCTGCGTGTGATATGCTGGACGGCTGTACGACTTGCCGTTCAGGTAAGCGATTCTGATTGGTAAACGACACAGTATGAGTGTTCAGTGCTCCACCTTTTTCCTGGGAGCGTTTGTTTACATTTGAAAGACTATTTCCTGCGTTGCGGAACCGATTTAGCGCCATCTGTTTGCGTCGTTCAAACTCACTTCGTGACCGCTGAAGATCCGTTATCAGCGGATAAGATTCAACTGCCGGTCCATAAGCTCTAGAATTCCTATTTTAAAATAAAAATTAGCAATTAACGATGAGACATTTACGTTTAAAAATGGTATACATGGACCATGATATACTAAGAAAGATGTTCGATGAGATTAATCATGGAAGCATTTAGTGGTGTTTTATGTTGTTACCATCATATAAGACATACGTTTATTTATGTTTAGATCATCCCATTTTGTAGAGTCCATGTAGCAATGAGCACTATTCGAAAAATTGCCACAAACTAGCTCTATTATGCCTAAACTTGGTTTTAATAAGCTAAGGCGTGTACACTCATACGCAAACAAAACGGGATAAAGATTAACGGCTAATGAAATGGTTTTATGAGATTTAGTTTGCTTATTTAGAAACGTCATTTATCTAATATGATTTGAAATGGAATGTCATATTTTAAGATCCTATATAAAACGTATTGGTACTGGTAAGCTTTCTCACATACCCACATTAGCCGAATCCGAGACTCGAACCCACGCAGACAGAGGTGAGATGGCAGTGATCCGTACAAGACATCTGTGGTCTTGTATTACTTAGGGTAGTTGGTAGAATGGACACGTTTTAGCTTTCTAATTTATGATAGAAGTTGTACGGAAGTCTTTGGAATTAGGGGAAACCCATGACTTCTAGCGGAATTTCCTGTGATTCAAACTTTGTTGATTCGATGCATATGGTGGTTTTATAAGGGAATTAAATACGCACCGTCTCATTCTACACTAATATGCAGGTTTTATCAAGGTGCGAAAATCATGATATATTCATAATTTGTTCGTTTGATTAACATAATTGAAATTGTTTTATTCTAAAGCATACAGCACCTTGAGGAATATGCGAAATTATTTAAGGAGATGAACATTTAAATAATTATGTCGGGTTATGTGAAACTTTCAAGGATGTTAGTAATATTCTATTTTCACGGAACTTACATCGAAGTAAAAGTTTTTGGATTATTAGAACCGTCATTCTTTAGTGGTGTTAACATAGCACATAAGCACAATAAAACCTTCTTTCAGAATACCTTTCGATAGTTTGCGGATTAATGTGAAATCGATAGTACAATTTAGGATAATATTCAAGGAAAGCATGCATGTAACTAATTTTTAATTCTTTCACTGTACTCGATTTTATATTTTAGGGAAATAAATGTATATTTTTGAAAATTGAGTGGTTGTTGGGTTTAACCTTGTCTTGTTACTTAGATGAAGCCCCTAGCCGTAACAATAAAAGCAAAGTGTGTGATGGTACACAAATGTCTACAAAAGTAACAAAAGTTAACAAAATGACAAACATTTCGTTACTTCAAAGAAACGTGTATATATATATATATATATATATATATATATATATATATATATATATATATAGTAAATGTAAATATGAAAGGTAAAATACCCCGTCTTTTTAAATGTTCTTTGCAGATTTTTCAGTAGGTTTTGACGGAAAATCTGATCCCTCCGTGCGTAGAAATTGGCACCGTACGGTGTTGTCTCAGTTTGTGTCACCCCAACTCTACCTCCGCTTAAAAGCTTTATTTCAGCCTGCTTTTGTGTTGAAGCTTCTGGCATCACAAATCGGTAATCACCGTCTTCATTTCTGGGCACCATACTATGATATATATATATATATATATATATATATATATATATATATATATATATACGACAGAAAAGCTCGAAAACATAATTAGCAAATTCTACGTTTCGACCTAAATAAGATCGTCCTCAGGGGCAATAGAACACATTGCACAGAGATAAATCCACAAGCACCCGGGATTAAGTGCACACTTGTTAGCGCAACACCGGAATATTGTTTGGGAAGACGTCATTGTGAGGAAATCAATCTTCAGTATATGCTTCTACCTTTGAAAAACGACCACTACGAGGAACTAAGATAAGGTATTTTCATTATCAAAGTAAGATGCATCACAGTAGATAAAAGGTAATAATAATAATAATAATAATAATAATAATCATATCAAGGTTGTGCATATTTTACACACACACACACACAAACTGTACGCGTGTTGGGTTAAACAAAAACATTTTGGACTAGATTATTTTCTTTGTGTATTCACATCTGCAATATCCAAATATTTCTCCCTTTTGTCATTTACATAATATACCCAATTGATTTGATTACATTGTCCGTAAGCATTTTCAGGGACTCAGCCGAGTGTCTGACTGAACTGAAATAGCTGAACTGAGTTGAAATGGTTGACTGAACTGAAATGGTTGACTGAGTTGATTTGAAATGGGTGACTAAGCTAAAATGGTTGACTGAGTTGATTTGAAATGGGTGACTAAGCTGAAATGGTTAACTGAGTTGATTTGAAATTGGTGACTAAGCTAAAATGGTTGACTGAGTTGATTTGAAATGGGTGACTAAGCTTAAATGGTTGACCGAGCTGATGAGGATTTTTGTGTGTTCATTTTTTTGCTCACTTCAGCCTATTGGATGACACGGCTATTTCACTTCAATACCTAAATTCTAAAGCTGATAATTTCTTGAATGTAATAACATCCTGCAATATCTACAGATTATTCAAGGTCTTTCTTTACGTCTTAGTGTTTCTGCTTTCGTATTTTGATTTAAGTTCAACTCGGCACGCATCACAAGGTAGCGTTTAAGTGTTTGGTCGCCGATAAACAATCATAGGTAGGTATTTGTATCATTTTTTTTTGTTTGTATCATTTTTTTCTTTACATACATACATACATACATACATACATACATACATACATGCTATTGGTCATCTCATCCTTTCAGCAGATACTTTATATGCATCTAGGCCGACCTGAAGGTTTTTATTACATATCTAGGTTGACAGGTATGATATGTTGTTGTTGTTGTTGTGGGGTTTAACGCCATTTTTCAGCACAAGATAGGCTACAAGATAGATATGATATATTGATGCGAGTCGATCTGTTTGCAAAACACGTCATCTTCGTGCTTCCATCGTGTAATATGGATCAAGTATCTAGAAATAGATTTAACTTGCCAGATTATTCCAGCGTGAATTTGATGCGATGCAAATTGGTGGCAAATACAAACAAATGCTTGCGTGCCCGTTTGTTCCTATCTATTAGCTCTCCATCTCCATATCGGTTTTAAGTCTGCATCGTTCCCATCTACTTGTTTCGATAAACTATAATAATCAAGGGCACGCAGTTAAATAGCATTTTATATTTTAATTTAAACGGAATATTAAAGAAGTTCCTTCGGACAATCTGACATCATCCTACAATATATGACGTCTTACAAAATTAATTTATACAGTCATAGCCTTGATACATTTAAACCAAGATATATTTCCTAATATTTATGACACTTGATGAAAAAACTGCGTTATGTTCATTAAACATTGTTCTTAAAAAATACATACATTCTGGAAATGTCAGCTTGTTACATTCGGTGTCAATGAGTCTGTTCTCGGCCCATACCTATCTATATATATATTTTTTAAAGAGTAGAGAGCAAAATGGTAAGATTTGCTAACAGTTTACAGTACACAGTTAAATTAACGTTGTATTCATCAAAGTCCGTCAGCATGTTCATGGAATCCTAGTCCCTATTACAAGAGACGGAAACATGGAAGCTGACTTGTTTTTGGAAACCGGCAGACTGCCATCGATGTATTTTACTGTACACTCTGCCATCTTAAAACATATAACCCAAACGTTTTCGTTTGGAATATTTGTTCACATAAACACGTGTGGAAATTCAGCGTCTGGCTTATTTGTTCGCATAAAAAGTGTGGATACTTAGCGTCTGGCCTATGTATTGACTATAAGCATGCGGAAACTCAGACGGTACATACAACGAGGGAAGAAATAATAAAACTATGCATTTGGCGACCGACAAATTTGTCATTGATCAATGCAATCTGCTCGATCACAATATACTACTCTAATGCCCAAAATAAAAAATGCAAATTTTCCTTTTTCACTCGCATTTAAGGCCCCCTCTGTATACAGTTAAATTAACGTTGTGTTCATCACAGCCCGACAGCATGTTCAAGGATTCCTGGTCAGTATTACAACAGACGAAAACATTGAAGCTGACTAGTTTTTGGAAACCGGTAGACTGCCATCAATGCATTTTACCGTACACTCTGCCATCTTAAAAGATATAGCTTAAACGTTTTCGTTTGGACATAAACATGAGGAAACTCAGAGCGTACATACAATGAGGGGCGAAAGAATAAAACTATGCATTTGGCGACTGAAAAATCTGTTGTTGATCAATGCAATCTGCTCCATCACAATATACTACTCTAATGCCCAAAGCTAAAGGCAAATTTTCCTTTTCCACTCGCATTTAAGTGACCTCTCTGCACGGCTAAAATGTCTTCAAAAGATTGACATATTATTGGTAAAGCAAGACCCAGAATCTCGAAAGACCACTTTGACGTTCCTAAATCAAAATCAAACCATGAGACAGAAATCGGAACATAAAGATAAAAACAAGCACATTGTTTAACATGTAAAGGAGTTCCAGAGAAAAACATTGTAGAGAGTTCATCAACAGAGTTACTTTAAATATAAATCATTGCTTAGGATTTGTCAGTGTAAATCTCTTTCGCGTTCTGACATGACGAATTTGAGTCGACGATATGTTAGCAAACAATGACGTTAGGCAAGACTGAACAACGGCGGAAGCAATATTAAACGGAGGCTCACCAACCATTTACCTCAATCAAAAACTGTTCTGTCACCTTTAATGACTGTCACTGAGTCTAATCAAAGACGAATTGATGATGAACGTGGCCAAAAACAAAAATTTGGAATATTGCAGATGCAAACATGTCTTAGATGGCTCAAGTTCTTTACGGCTTCTTTAACCTACAGCGCGTCAGTTTCTCTCCTTGTAGCTTATCCACCCCATTGTCTATTATTGACATAAATTAGTATTAATGTTGTTGTTGTTGTTGTTGCAGCACATTCTATTTCAGGACAAATACTTTTGTATCTCTACTTTTGGCAGTTCATATTACATCCCAAGTTTCAACACTGGAAGCAATATCGGTGAACCTCTGTAGATGGTGCCCACAGGTGTAATAGGTAAATCGGCTTCGATAAACAGTAACCTGCAATGGCGTTTCCAGCTTATATTCGAGCTTTCCTTCTCTGTTTACCAGCTGCATATGTGATATTTCTCTTTCTGGACATGAAGTTAAGTCAAGTGTGGTTTATTCTCGTCCTTAGTTCCGATATCTATATTAGTTTTAAACGTTTCGTTTCTCTATACCAAAATGTGGATAGTAAATGTTACAGTAACCGTACACAGTACGTCGATCATACAAATGGTCATAATAATGTCCAAAGTCAGCCAGCCCAGTTCCCCCATAGAGCATTAAAGTAGAAGTGCCTTTCTCAGCATTAATTTGCCCCTGGTTTCTGTTACACTAACATACGGAAATCCTTCATATTATATAATGGGAACAAAACGTATGCTCAGAGAGCTTTATGGATGACTCATGTGGTAAAATCAAATTTCCCCACTAGGCAAATTCCATCTCTTGCTCCGTCACCCCATATATTTGGTAAAATTAAATTCATTACAGCGTAAATTGCTTCACTTGGTCCATCACACTTTTAATCTGGTAAACTCAAAATTAATTAAATGTAAAGTGCCTCATTTGATCAGTCTTCCCATTATCACCGTCTATAAAGAACTAGTTAACTTAACTCATGATTCATTTAATAAAATCACAATTCACGACAGGGTCAACTCGTTTATTTGGTCCGTCACCCAATTATCTCCATCGTTCTAGAATTGGTCAGTTACTTTTATCATGTATCAAACATGTATTTTTGACGCGTTGCATTATCAAATCATACTTCCAAAAATCACCTTTCGTCAACGACAGACTTAAAATAATTAGATGCCTAAGTAGGTTTAATATTTTCATTGCATCATTGTCTATTGAAAGTAAATATATTAATTCGATGTAATATGTAAAAATTTCCATTGTCGCTAATATCTACTATTATTAGAACACCTATGGCCAAATAAAATAAATGAATTTTGAACATTAATTACATCCATGAGCTTCTTTAGAAACCTTTACACCCATTACCTGTAGATACATACAATGGCTTAAATGTAAACGTGCCATTACACCCATTGCCTATATATGTAAGTAACGTCTTAAATGTCAAAGTGTCATTACACCTATTGCCTATAAATATAAACAATGTCTTAAATGTCAAAGTGGCATCACACCCATCACCTATAGATACAAACAACGCTTTAAATGTCAAAGTGCCATTACACCCATTATAGATATAAGCAACGCCTTAAATGTCAAAGTCCCATTACAACCATTATAGACATAAGCAACGCCTTGAATGTCAAAATGCCATTACAAATATTATAGGCATAAGCAACGCCTTGAATGTCAAAGTGCCATTACACCCATTATAGATATAAGCAACGCCTTGAATGTCAAAGTGCCATTACACACATTATAGACATAAGCAACGCCTTGAATGTCAAAGTGCCATTGCACCCATTATAGATATAAGCAACGCCTTAAATGTCAAAATGCCATTATACACATTATAGACATAAGCAACGCCTTGAATGTTAAAGTGCCATTACACCCATTATAGATATAAGCAACGCCTTAAATGTCAAAGTGCCATTACACCCATTATAAACATAAGCAACGCCTTGAATGTCAAAATGCCATTACACACATTATACATATAAGCAATGTCTTAAATGCCAAAATGCCATTATATATATTACCTATAGATACAAGCAATACCTTATATGTAAAAATGCCATTATACTAATTATCTATAGATACAAACAATGTCTTACATGTCTAAGTGTCATTACACCCATGACCTATAGATAATAAGCAATACCTTAAATGTCAAAATGCCATTATACCCATTCATTTCAACAGCGAAATGAAATGTCGTGTGATTTGGTGTTATAACCATGCTTTTAGCATCAATCGATCGTTTATTCATTCATTTTAGATATGATGCATTGTAAAGATTGAGTCGGATAGGTTGTTTCTAGTTAAACCGACCACGTGACCATACAAAAGCTATCAATATACATATGAATGTAAGCAACAAGCACAATACAAGAATTCCATGTAACTATGCATTTTTATGTCATAAAATATAAATTGTGTTAATGGAATAGTATCTATCCCTCGTTTATGATTGTCTATCTGTATGTCCACTTGTATGTAAATAAATTGATTTTCTTCTACTTTGATGAAGAAATAAAATAAATCGAAGATGAGAAAAGGTTATAATTAGAACATTTAGCCATCAACAAATGAATGGATGGATGCGTGTATGTGTAAATGGATAAATGATGGATGATGTGAGGGAGAAGATAGGTGAAAAGTACTGAAGGTCAACGAGAAGGACAAGAAAACAATTAAAAACGATAATAGTGACCCAATTACCTCTTGAATGTGTTTGAACTACTGCTGCTCATTGAATTACCCCTTTCCAAGGGTTGTGTTGCACACGTGGGCAATGACAGCGCTATTGCAAACATTAAAGGAAGCGGATCCATACCTTGCTTCTAATCTAGCTTGGTTCTACTCCTGTACAAAAAAGAAACATACATACCACATAATTGGCCAAGTACTGTGGTATATATATATATATATATATATATATATATATATATATATATATATATATATATATATATATATATATATATATATATATAAAGAGAGAGAGAGAGATTACAACATTTTAAAAACAGTAATCCTATATTAAACTGTATTGTTATATCAAACCTTATTGCTGAACTAAACATTATTCCTGTATTAAACGTTACTGTACTAAATGTTGGTCATTATTGCTGTATTAAACTCCTGTACAAAGCATTATTTCACTATTGAACATTGTAACAGGATTTGACTTCAATGGATGCTTGGATTAAATGACAACACAGCACATTGTGATGAAAGATGGAAGTTTATGAAATGAATTAATACAAATATGTACATCCTCCACAAATACAGCGTGATCCTTTCAACATCTAAACACACGACTCATTCAGTTACTTTACTCAAACATTTACAAATGGGAAAACAAAAATGTGACTCATTTATTCTCATGTAAGATAGGTAAGATTCATATAATCTCGTGTAATGGAAGTAAGATTAATATAATCTCACGTAACGAAAGTAAAATTCATCTGAACTAATGCAATGGAAGTAAAATTCATATAATCTCATGTAATGAAGGTGACTCAATTGTACTCAATTGAAACACGCCATATGTTCCATGTACTCACTTGAAACAACATAAACAGTTGAAACAAACATGATCAATTCTAATCAACATAACAATTGTACCAAACATACGACTCGTGACTTGTTCATTTGTACAGTCTGTACGATTCATAACCAAGTATGACTCATATAAATACGTGTATAAACTTGCAAACGAAATAGTGTGACCTGGTTCATACATCCATTGTCAAAACACACAGTTCTCCTGAATTTTTGGGTCCGCCCACAGTTATATTGGCCACACACACCCTTCATGGATCCACCATGCGTACATACACAGATAGCCCTATGGCTGTAGAACAAAAGGAGAAAGGACTCTCCTTGACAAGATCACTAAAGACCAATGGCAATTAGGAAAGAAAAATGCCTTAAATCTGTAAGGGAATGAGTATTAGTAGGGTAAAATACCCGTGCATACCGTGTTTTTGTGTCTCTCGCCGCAAGCGATCTACGACGAAATACATGCTAGTTCCGTCACTTAACTAAATGAAAAACAATTAACCACCCTTGGTAACGTTGTACGCTTGTACGACGAAAAATGATCAAATCGTTCTAAGGTGAACCAAGTTATGTCTTGCCTTATTCTGTGCAAACATTAGGATTATTACGATGCTAAAGTCCTTTCGTTCACTTGGGTGACCGTAATCATTGAACGTCTGACCTCTGTATGTGTAGCTTATTTTCAGATTTCTTTCAAGAGCAAGTGAATTAATATGGAGACATTTTACCACGGCATGTTTCCCATAATTAATTATGTGCTAAAACCAAAAAATGACAGTGTGGAGGAGGTTGTCACAACTCAGATCGCAAATTAGTTTAACTGTAACTGAATTCACAAGTTACTGAAACTAATTGATATTGATAATTAGAAACTGATCCGAATCTAAATCCGTGAAATACTTTATATAGTATTACTGTGAAACCAGTTGGTTACGTTTACTAGGATACAGCATGAAGTTTTCTCCATCCATAACACACCGTGTAACTGCCATTTGTGCGTTAAACATTTAATCGTTCATAACTGAGCACGTACTTGGGAGATACCAAATTTTATAGGTGCCTAATTCATGTCTTCCATTATCAAGACTGAGTAAAGAACAATTACTTAAACTGGAGTAATGACATATAGGCACCTTGTAATGACAACATATGAACTCCAATATACATAATGGAACCTGACCTGTAATCCTAACCGACTTACTCTCACCAATTTTTACTGCCGACTAACTGCCAACCAGAGCATGTAATAAAAGATATACATTATGTTTTTGCAATAAATGCTCCAATCCTGCAACTTTTCAAAAGAGTCTCTGAGAGTTCAAGGTGAACCTTATTAACTAAAGTAGATGAGCCATCCTGAAAAATAAAACCAGAAAAACAAACAAGCTTGTCTCTTTTGTAGTAACGTTCCAAAATGATGCCGAATTATTCAGAAAACTTGACACCATATTGATCGTCCAAACATCTAAAGGGTACATTTGAAGAAGTCCGTATGGTTGTGTACTGTAGATATATAATCTCAAGGATCGTCTGTTGCTTGCAGAGGTAATTTCAAGCAAGACCACAGACGCAGTCACATACCACTAAAAAGACCAGCGTTGCCTAATTTGCAAATATTGCCCTAGACCTAATCTTTCAGAAGTTGTACCGCAGGAGTTATTACACGATCAATCAGAACTTTGGATGTCTAGCCAAGAATGCAATCGATCTTCTGATAGGCAAAATCTGTGCCACCTGTTACGTGTTTAGGCCCTTACAAAACGCAACAAGAAAACAAATGAAGACAATAACCTTTGTAAAAATTTAACAGATAATTTATTTCCCTAGAAAAAACAAGGTAAAAATGAGAAAAAGAACTGAAGGTTTTACGAATCAAATCCAAAATTAATCCAAGAGCTAAAAAATAGAAGTCCTATTGTTAAAATGTCCTAAACGAAACTGAGTTCGAATCCCGACAAAATCCAAAATAGAAGACGATGACGGCTGATGTAACCTGTGAAGTGTTGCAGTGTCAACTACCTCTTGTTGAATCGCAGAAAATATTATTCCAGTTCTTGAACTCTGTACAAATTTCGATAAATGTTTTTGTCCAAGAATTAATTTAGAGCACAAGTATTTTCAGGGAAAAGAACCACATTTCTTTAAAATAATTTGAAGAAAATAAAATAATTAGCCCAAATTGGACACAACATAAAAAGCTGGACGTGTCCAGTGTTAAGGCACTAATAATTATTCTTTCTCAAAACATCATTAATACGTCAAACTGCAACGCAAAACAGATTCCCGGATGGAGATCAAGCGTTCATCCTTCTGGCGAAAAGCTAATGAATGATCACAAAAACCACATTAGCAAAAGTCTCAACTCGAAAGTCGACATCCACTACAACTAGATTGGACATTTAGTCTATTTAATCAAGCCTGGGGAGGACAGCAAAACGCAGTGTATGAAACAATATTGAATACTACAATTGAATACTCGTGGTAAGTTTTTCTAAATAAAGAAACTCTTATGTTCTCGTTACAGTCTTATCAACATTAGAGCCAGTCATCTGTGCTTTTTGATACCTTGTTTATTGTTAAACAATAATAAGGTACACACCACTTTAAAACTTGTCAAGATCATAACTTATTAAATGTTCCATGAATTTCAAAAACACTTTTCAAGGAACAATGGCATTACTTATCCTGTTGGATATAACGATTATCTTCACAGATTTGGATTATTCACTGCTTGGTTTCTGCTTTACTTTATATTGTTACTAAGATTCCACATGGAATAATCTGAAATATTTTTTTCTTATTGCTGTCATCTCAGGAAATGTGGATTATTTTGGAAATATTTCTTTCTGTTTCTAAAGCGATGGGTTTGATTGCTACTGCTTTACATGAATATATTTTACTGAGTTATCTCAGGGAACACCTGTAGAAACGGTTCTTCATTACTTATCCCTGGGGAAATGTAGTAGGTATTTGCAACACTAGATTATTCAATGGCAAAATACTGCATTTAAAACGTTTCTTTGATACTATTTCTTCCAGAAATATTGAAACTTTGTTCTAGATGAGCGCGTGGGTCTGCTTTATATAAATACTTTACTAAGTTTCTGGGGGAAGTATTGGGGAAAACGTCCTTTATTATTAGTTCCATTTTCATTCTCCATTATTTCTTCGAAAAGTTTAATGACTGCATGCCTGCTGTTGTATATGTATTTATTACAGAGTTCCATCCGCAATTAATTCGATATACTGTTCTCAACAAACATTCCTAGGGAAATGTAACAATTAATTTATTGCAATGCTATATTTGTTGATGGCAATGTACTGGCTGTTTATTCACCGAGTTCCCCCAGGAACTAATTTAGTGAGTCTCCATTGCTTTTCCCTTCTAAAGTTGCTTTATACAAAATGGTGTTCAATGGCCGCATGGCTACTGTTTTACATAAAGTTTCTACAAAGATTCCTCATAAAATAATTTGATATCCTGCTGTATATTAAATTTTACGATGGAATCACGGTAGTTTGTTGCAGAACTGTTTTTGATAATTGCTATCTCCACGGTTGCATAGAATTTCCACGTGACATAATTTGACGTTTGATACTGTTCTTCTTTACTTCTGTCTCAGGAATAGTCTGCAAGCTTTTTGTTATAGTGTCTTGGACAAATATAGTAGACTTTGTTTTATAAAAACATGAATTTAATGACTTCATAGTTACTTTTTGTTTTCTTGGAGTTTTCGCTCATGAAACAATTTGATAAACTGTTCGATTACCAGTTACCATCACCTCAGGAAATACGGTATGTTTCTGCAGGCCTAATCCCGCTGACTTCATGATTACTGATTCGACATAAAGTTTATATTACTCTGCTTTAAGATATATTCTATATTTTGTGTTACATTAATATTATGTTAAGTAATACGGTAAACTTCTTTTATCATTGGGTTTGATGAATGCGGTAAGTACTATAATACGATTTTTATTTTCATTTAGCTCCCTATGAAAATAATTTGATGCAATCTTTCTCATCACCGTTTCCCTAAGACATATAGAAGGCTTTTGCAAACTTTATGTTAACTGTAGGAATAGCTACTGCCTAATATGAAATAGTTTGAATTAATATTTACCAATTCCAGGGTTAATTTCCAGAATTTTGATTGAATGTCCATTTTTGATATATTGTTCTAAGTCCAAGGTACATATTTGACACATTGTTTTACTTCCCAATTGTACCAGGTTCTGTAATAAGGAATGTGATTTAGTGTCTTTAAATACAATTCCCTCGTTAAATATAGCAGTTTTTGTAGAAACGTGTAAGGATAGCAATCATTGCTGTTTAATATTGTTCGTTATAGTGAGTTCCCTCTAGAAACATTATGATGTACCACTATTCTAAATTAGTCATCCCGCTGTGTTCTACGCTGAAAAAGATGATTACACTAATGTAGGGATGTGAGATTAGAATGTTCACTATCTCAGTTTTAATTTTATTCCATATAAATCGGGTCAGGTGACAAGAACGAACAACTCTTTCAAGATCATATCTACGTTATACTGTCTTCAAAAGTAGAACTCTCATTTAGACTTCTTAATGCGTAACATATTTGTGTTTGTGTGTGTGTATATATATATATATATATATATATATATATATATATATATATATATATATATATATATATATATAGAGAGAGAGAGAGAGAGAGAGAGAGAGAGAGAGATATATATATATATATATATATATATATATATATATATATATATATATATATATATATATATATATATATATATATATATATATATATATGTGTGTGTGTGTGTGTGTGTGTGTGTGGCTTACTAGTGTTCTGAAGAAGTAATGGTGCAATGGATGTTTGTCAATGCAGCTAGACAAACGTTTCTGTCAAAAGTGTGGATGGATAACAAAAGGATGTATTTCCCTTCCTCATATTCATTGGTTCTGATTTCAAAGATCCACAATTTCTGATCAAGGTTAGAGGAATATAATGCTTGCTCATCTCATAAATCATAGCAATTTACATTTGACAGCTCATTCCAAAAGTGCACATCCATTAAGTCAGGTAGATGAGGGAGTGAAGTCATTATATCAAAGAAATTATGTACTACGAAATATGAGCTGATTTGCATATATGGAAATTTTTTCATCTACAATCTTAGTGCTCTCAGAATATCGATTTGTTTCAAGTTTGGTCAATACCGCAATATAAAAGTAAAGATTGCACGGAGAAAATGAGGGACTCATGCATACCTTATTCATCACCGAACCTATAAGTCACCATACATTACAACCTGCCGTGAATGATAGTGGCTTAAGTTTAGGAATTTATATTTAAAAACTTCTTCACAGAGCACGCGGCAGCTAAGCATTATGGGAAAAGCATCAATTCGTGTGGTGTGGTGTTTCTTCCTGATTTTTTGCGATCCTAACCTTGTAAACCCTAATGGTGTAAAAGGTGCTCCTCAGGGATGGACAGATCCCGCTGAAAATGAGGAACACGGGACTATAAAACCGCTTCTACTCCACGGGTAAACAATTTAATTTTCATTATTTTCCGTTCAAATATTTGTATTGTCTATATATGTTACAAATTTGTTGAAACTAATAGGATATAGTTTGATACCAAATAAATTCAAAGAATGCAGGAGTTAGTACGTACATTGCGCTTTTAAAAGCTTTATTTTGTTTTCTTTTGTTTAAAAATGCTACGGCGTAACTTGGCTACCGACGGACCATGTACTGTAGTGGAGGTGTAAAATGCAAGAAAGCCAATGAAAGAAATATAAATAAAAACAAGCAAAACATTACCTTAGAGGAGTGAATCCCTGCACCATTCTAGGATCGCACTCAGAATCACGAATGTGAAATTTTATTTATTTGTCACTCTTACATTGCAGACGTTTTTAAAATATTTTTTTTCCATCGTATTTCATGTGTTTGTGTATGTTCGTTAAAAGACGGTTATAACTATTATGCCAATCTCATAATCTAGAAATAATATATGTTAAGAACTCACAATATGTTCACTTAAAATCAATATACCGTGTTTTATTACTCAAACGTAACTGGAATATTGACGGGTTTCCAGTCAACCTGATTTTCAAGAAGCTAAAGTATTATACATGATCTAAAAACTGTTACAGATGACTACTTTACTTTGCGTCCGCAATATTAGTTCCAAATTGGTTGACGTTTTAAAATATTCAGTCGACTAGTTGATATGCTATATATCCAAAAATATACAATTACCTCAGCAGTGCTATTCACCAAGAAATAACGTGCATATCTCATTGTAGTCTATAACACACTGGGAATATCGAAACATATTACCAAACTGAAAAAAGTATAACAAGATAGAAGAAATAGTTTCCTTTGGAGCTGATAAAATAAGGATTCAAACATCTGTATTTCTATTTGTAGGCTTAAACTGGAAACGTTATAATTTTGACTATGATCCTTAAAACTCGATAACGAGAGCCTGAGTGATTGAAATCTGTTCATATATTTTGGAAATGTATTTCTAAATGAAGATCATTAGTCTTGATTTGAAAAATGAATAACAATTTCGCAGTTTGGTCTATATTCATCGGAAGTTATAGTTGAAGTTAGTAGAGTTCATAAGCACTGCACATTTCATATGCATTTGTAGATGTTGTGAGTATCAGCTTAACTCTTCAAAATTATCGATATTTGTAGCTAGTTCCGTAAAAAAAGAAAGAAAATAAAATTTCCATATTATATTTTATTCGTGTACATTAACCAATTATCCCTCCCAGACTCGAATTTCAAATGACTTTTTTATATATAAAATGGTAGTAGCAACTGCCTCGCAGACACCGTAGCTATATGACTACGTTAAAAATCCAAATCTCTCTCTCTCTCTCTCTCTCTCTCTCTCTCACACACACACACACACACACACACACACATTCATGGTTCTCGATGTTTCAATTGGATGTCGTCAGAATGAAATCGTTTTTTTGGTGTACGTCTCTAAAGATTACATTTGTCGTGATGTGTCAAGTTTTCTCAACATATTCTCATTTAAGAAAGGGAGGGAAATGTATATTTCCTCTCTGATGATGAAACTAGTTTAATATTTTTATATAGTGTAAATAACAATAATCGGTTTCCACTTCAAAAGTATACAACACTATCCCGTAACATGTAAAACAGCGACAACATTCAAACTTAATGTCGACAATTTTGTGTTATGTATATGTAATTTAATTATTTGTTTGTTAGTTTTAATTTTTTTTTAAATTCCATTACTTGCTATTGTAATGTAACTTTGTTTACTGGACTTGATATCGTCCTGAACTGGGTTTAATTATGTTTGATCTGACATTTTTATTTCATTGATAAACATGTAATAATAGAAACACTGTCTAGTTTCTGAACTTGATTCAGAACCAGTGACAGTTTTGGTAAACAATTTTTTTTTTAAAAAATCTATTTTTTCTCAGAGTAAGAATTATTAAGTAAAGTCAAGGTCATGCCTGGATGACGTGGTAAGTATCAGGTAACAAACTTATATTCCTTCTGGAAAGATGAATTCTTGACCCTTAGCAGGCATCTGTTACGCGTTTTATAACTCATGCCATGATAAGAATTTAGTCAGTCGTGCCTTAACACTTGAAAAGAAAAAGTTGTTTTATGTTGTGATAAGTTAAGGCTAATTATTTTAGTTTCTTCAAATTACTTTGAATTCAAGTAATTCTTTTCCCTGGAAATATGTGAGTGCTCCTACAAAATTCTTGGACAAAGACATTCACTGAAATTTATACGGAATTCAAAACGTGAATAATATTTTCTGTGATTCAACAAGAAACTGTTGACAGAACAGCACTTCGCAGGTTACAACAGACGTCATCGTCTTCCATTTTGGATTTCATCGGGATTCGAACTCAGTTTCATTCAGGATTTTTTATTACTAGACTTCTATTTTATAATTCTTGGATTATTTTTGGATTTGATTCGTAAAACCGTAAGTTCTTTTTTCTCATTTTTCACTTGATATTCTAGGGAAATAAATTATTTGCTAAATTTTACAAAGCTTGTTGTCTTCACTCGTTTCTGTTACTTTTTGTAAGAGCCTAGACTCGTAACATCTGGTGATGCTGAACAGGAACGGGGGCCGTTATAACCTGTCTCGAAAGTTTCAGGTCAACTTTCTCTGTACTGCTTTTATAAATGATTGAACAGCTAAAATAGTGTGTGTGTGTGTGTGTGTGTGAGATTTGGATTTTTAACGTAGCTTTAACAATTTTTCAGTCATATCGCTACGATGTCTGCAATGTGACAGTTTATAGTGATGTCTAGCACTGGGGCATGATACCGCAGTCATGTATCATGATGTCCCACCTAGTCACATTATCCTGACACCAGGCCGACCAGTCCTAACACTAACCTCTTAATGCTGAGCACCAAGCGAGGCAGCTGTTAGTACCATTTTTGTAAGTCTTTAATATGACTTGGCCGTGGTTCGAGCCCGCGACCTCCCGTATCCGAGGCGGACGCTCTAACCACTAGGCCACCGGAGCTGTGTGCTAAAACATTGTCAAATATGGATAGGATTAATGTCGACAAGTTTATGAATTGCCGATATAATCAAGAAGAAAAGCTCCTTTTTTGTACTTTATAAATAGCCCTTGTCGTCTAATGAAAGCAATACGAATGTTGTCTGGCATGATGCTCAGAAACGTATTTGTAATTCATATTAAATGATTGACGATATCTGTCATCTTACGTGTGATATTCCTTCTGTGATATCGCATGTTGCCATAAATAAATCATCAGATCAAAGCAGAGTCATGATGGAGAGATACCAAATTCGAATTGATATTGCTCCAGGTGCTGTAATAAATACGTCCACCGTGTCAATCAACCTTTCTTAACACCTCACATCCTTGCTTATTGAACGTGTCTTCAGATACAGAAAAAATATTCAAGAAGTTACAAACATGTCTTAGCAGAACAAAAACAACAAAATCAAAAGATACGAATACACACACACACACACACACACACACACACACACACACACACACACACAGACCCCGCCTGGTTCAGCCAGTCATTTTAAATTGCTGATCAACTTATTATGACCTCCACATTTTTTATATTTCTTCACGCTGATAATTATATATTTAATTTGAAGGTCTTTGCAAGGAATTAACCAACGGGAAAATCTGTTGCCGTTTTACTTGCTTCGCCCCCATATAGTACACAATCTAACAACTTCGCACTTGTCTCTGTATAGTACACAATCTGAACACTTAGCACTTGCCAGTTTAGCAAGAAGGGTAGGTCATTACAATCTCAACTTGAGTGTTGAATTTGAATGTTAACGAGTAACATAGTGTCTGGCACACTGTGTCGATCAGTTATAATTGTCTTAGATATCCAACTATAGAGAGAGAGAGAGAGAGAGAGAGAGAGAGAGAGAGAGAGAGAGGGAGGGAGAGAGAGAGAGACACTGCAGCGTTTACGTTTACTTGGTACCACGGTCAATAACCTAAACGATTCCTTTACACAACAAATGACTTGATTTATCTATTGCTCTAAAATTGCGGATCAAATATGCTTTACTCCATTGAAGATATGTTACTGTATTTTAAAACGAAGTTCTCACAGGGGAAGAAGTAAATAGGGGTGGGTGGGTGGGTCACCAAAGAAATTACAGTGGAAAGCATCATGAGGCGTTTTTGTGGTGATTTCCAAGTGTTCCTAGATTACGAACGCATGCAAATAATTCTCTGTTTATTGGTTAGCAGCGAGGGAACATAGCCACCATTTTTAATTTAAATACAGTAACAGTGGCGACTATAGTAATTTTTACGAGCTAAGAAGATACAGCTTATTTCAAAGAATCAAATGCTGACGTATTTGACACCATTATAACCTAGTATGTGCCTTGCCCGCCCTCCCCCCCCCCATTTCTACATTCAAAATCTCTACATTTTGCATAGTTTCTCCATACCGCTCGTAGACTGATGATATTTCTAATTATATTGAACATATTTTACAGTTTTAATGAAACATCTACCTTCATATGTTAAAAGCACTTCAAAGTTCATTTTCAAATTGAAATCGCGTCCTACATTATCAAACAAATCTTTCTTATTTAATTTAAGTGTTACTTCTTTCTGCTCAAATTGACTACATCCTGGTGGTGCTGAGGCTTGTAAATACTACATTAGTACTGATGACAGTACACGTAGACAATCCAGACCAATAAAAAAATATGATTAAATAAAACATGTCTTTCTTCAAATTGGTGGTGCTTACTATGTTCCATGTGTAGGTACAGTAACATGTACTTCTATGGATCCTTTTTATCCATTGATATTTATGGGAAAGTGAGAAAATGACTTCTTGAATAAATGCCTTTTGAAACCAGATGTATGGCTAGGAATTCAAGATGACAATTTTATTATCTGGAATCATTTATTAGAAGACCTGTACACTTTCATCACCTGTTTAAGTAAAGTTCACACTACAATTAAATGTACATTCAACGTGTCGAAAAATAAGGTACTATTATTGGGACATAGATGTCGCTAAATTGAATGTAACAATATGACCACCACGGTACACACTAATAATATAAATCGAATTAACAATATGAACACTACGGTACACATTAATAATACAGATCTAATTAACAATATGACCACCACGGTACACATTAATAATAGAAATCGAATTAACAATATGACCACCACGGTACACATTAATAAAAGAAATGTTCATTATTATGTTGACCATTCTTTGTGTCAGCGAAAATCATGTAGAGTCGGAATACCGTACAGTCAAGAGAAACGATATAAACTAATTATTTCTGATAATCATTTCTTTAGAAATTTTTTCACAGCAGGTGCATAGCATCCCCGCAACTGCGGATGAAGAGAGAACATGTGACTTACAAACTGGTCATTTTATTGTGTCTTTGGTTTTTATATAATGTGATGGAAAACATAATTATTTATTCTTGTTTTTGATATCGGTCATTGCGAATCTATAATCAGTGATTCTAGTTGTATTCAGATATAATTTGAAACTAATCATTTATTTAAATTATACATTGGCATTATAAAGTACTAATTTACAATTTGGACTAAAACACTACTTAGAGATTATCGTGAATTCATTCGAAGACATTGTGGATTATATCTACCTGATTCATCAAAACTATTGGTATATCTACACATTCAAGACCATTGGTACATCAGCACTTTCAATATTTGAATTCATTCGGAAAATTGTAATCTTTTGGACTTGTGATGGAACATTTAGGATTATTTGGGATTTAATTCACAATACTGTAAGTTCGTCTTAAAATTTCCCATTTTAACTTAGATAACTAAATGTATTGGTTGAATTTAATAAACTTTTTGGTTTAGCTTGTTTCTCTCACTTAATTTAAGAGCATAGAGTCGTAACATATTTGATCATTTGTAAAGAGTGTGGCATATAGTATGCTGAATAAATCCATCAGCAAGCACCTAACGCATGAACAAACATAGATTTGACATAATTACCTTATCGATTCATCTTTTTCATCTCACGACACCAAGCACTTTAGTGACTGCTTCCATAATGTACAAGATTTTTTATTTAAGGCAGTTGATATTAGTAATTCGTAAATGGAATGTCTGTTAAACGAAGCATATTGGATTCACCATCTGGTTATTATCTGTCAAATGGGTTTGAATCCTAACTTTGTAAATGAACTTCATCGTAACAGTCTTTAATGTGTTTGGACACTTTAGATATTATTGTTGTATGTCAGAAACACAACCTGAATAAATGGTTTAGTTGGGCCAAGTGCGCTTTAAAGTATATGAACGAAAACCGATCCAAAAAAGTATGTTTCCCCACCTGTTTAAATATAATAAACATTACTCACCCATTATCCAATGAACTGAACATTTAACACTTCATTTATTAATTGTAGAAAACTGATAAATATGTCACTAAAGAAGTATTGTGCAATTTAAAAATGTACATTCCTCATTGTGGTCTTTCTTGAAACTATATATTTATCAGATTTATAGAAAAACAATATTTTCCTAATATTATTTCTAATTTTATAATCTGATATTAATGAACTTTTACAATCATAAAAATTTGTACAAAGGGGAATAATTCAACATTAGTTATGAAATGGTTCGTCTTTCAACATCTTGCAAGAAGTCCATAATTTAATACTCGCGTCTTTCAACGTCTTGCATAAAATCCTTAATTTAGTACTCACGTAATTCAAGGTCTAAATTAAAGTTCATAATTTAGTATTCATGTCTTTCAACGTTTTGCAGAAAGTTCTTAATTTACCAGTTCGGACGGCATTTTACTAACGAAATAATTCAGTTCTTTTGCAGTTTTGCTTTCGTAGGATACTGCATTTATTCCTAATGAAATAAATACGATTTGATCGATATTAGTGTAAACGATTAAGAAAGCCTTATGCAAAATATAAACTATGATCCCTTAAAATACATGAAGATATTGATGTCAAGGTGGCTATATATGCACTGTCCAAAAAGTTTTAAACAAACGTACACATACATTTATTAATTGTATATCCCTACAAGTTTATAATTTTGGTCTATGCCCTGATAATTTTTGTTGAAGTCTCATTATTTATTGAAGATATTTAAAGGTCTAAATGTTACTCTCTTAAACTCATTTATACCATTGCTTTAGTTTTATCAGATTACGACCTTTAGCATGGCCTTAAACCTTGACTATCAACCTTTGACCTTTATTTAAATTGGTTCTCAAAACGAAGGGTAAATGCTTAAGCACAAAAAGCAGCAAATGTGATCAAGTATGTAATAATATTGTTTGCAATTAATGTTTTAAGAAATATCTGATACCACAGATACCATCCGATGTTTACAGTAAAGCAAATAAAACTCATTACATATCAGTAGTTTTCGCCTTTTAGATAGTTGCATTTCACAACAGATCTCAGTCAGAATATTATCAGTGAAGAAATACCTTTCCATACGCTTCAGTAGTGTAGGGTCGGTTCAATGCATGCTATCTAGAGGGAAAACCGTCACCTAATAACCATGTTTCTAATTCATGAAGTTGCCGATATAAATTACTCTGCATATATTGTCAAATCTGAATTAATTACTTACCAAGTAGTAGATATAGCAACTATATGATTTAAAAGAAAATAGAAAAAGAAGACTTAATTTACGAAGTTGAAAGAAAACTCAGTCTTGTGTAAATCAGATCTTCACATTTATAAGTAAAGAGCTGACGGACAACACTAAAAGGGAATGTTCGGTGATCTTAGGCATTACCGAAACACTTAATTTATAGAATAATTTCCCATAGTCGGTTACAAAATCAGGCAGGTTTATTATCAGAGATGAAATTCACATTAAGGTCATTCAGCAAGGATACCGTAATTTTAATTGTGTCGTTTTAGGATACTGTCATTTTAACTGTGTCTATTTAGGATACCGTCATTTTAATAGTGTCCATTTAGGATACCGTCATTTTAATAGTGTCCATTTAGGATACCGACATTTTAGTTGTGTCCGTTTAGGATACCGTCATTTTAACTGTTTCCATTTAGGATACCGTCATTTTAATAGTGTCCATTTAGGATACCGTCATTTTAATTGTGTCCGTTTAGGATACCGTCATTTTAGGATACCGTCATTTTAATTGTGTCCGTTTAGGATACTGTCATTTTAATAGTGTACATTTAGGATACCGTCATTTTAATAGTGTCCATATAGGATATCGTCATTTTAATTGTGTCCATTTTAGAGAAAGTAATTTTAATTGTTTCGTTTTAGGATACTGTCATTTTAATAGTGTCCATTTAGGATACCGTCATTTTAATTGTGTCCATTTAGGATACCGTCATTTTAATAGTGTCGTTTTAGGATACCGTCATTTAAGTTGTGTCGTTTCAGCTTCAGGAAGATTTGCCCCTACCGTTTATTGGCTCAGCTTTTATCAGCAATAATACTGATCGGAAAGATCAAAATATAAAATATAGCAATATTTTTTATTTATTGTAATATATAATTCTTCGTACAGTTGTACAGTTGTGTACAGTATGCATTAGTTTTTTTTATTACTGACTTACAACTGCGAGCCATTTTAGTTTGGACGAATCTATTTTATTCATGTCATTTGGGCAGGGTATGGGATAGTAACCCAGAATACGACGAACAGTGCAAAGAATTTAATTTTAAAAGCATATGCTGTCATATAAACATTATCCAGAGCATTTACATAATAATCACCCCATATATTCATCACCAAGACGTGTACAAAATTAAAATGTTCGTGACGATAAAAGCCGCCATACTATCATTTATTTATGTGGGCGAAGTTTACCATTAAAATGTTTTTAACTCGAAATGTTCTCAGCACTCCACTTGTCACCAGTAATTTGTCACTTAATAGGCAAACACATTCGTAACTTTGTGCCGTCTTCTGTTTATTATGCCTGGCATTGTTTTGTTTTGTGTTATAACATTTTAGCACACTATTGTCTCTCTCATGCCGAGAAATGAGAGCATGGTGCTTTTCCCAAGGACACGTGAAAGTAGCCAACCTCAACTAACAATGGCGAGTATCGAGCCCAGGACCTTTGCAGTACGAATCTGACACTGTACCCAATGAGCCATCGCGGCTCCCTGTTTGAATCAAGCAAAAAGACAAAATAGGATGATGATAAATAAACAATAAAACATACAAAAATACTGATGTTTGAAACCTTAATCTTAACGTGTAATGAATTATGACGAAACAATGTTTTTACAACGACCGTGCCTTGCACAGGGTCTATATTTTAAATCTCTGTCATAAATCAACCTAGATATCCTAATGATGCTATTAACATTGCTTTAGATCGTTAATTTGAAAGAAAAGACCGACAAATAAATGAAAATAGCAACGACAGTCTACCTCAGTTTATATTAACAACACTCTCCCACGTAAGATAAATATTTGTTTTAAAGAAACACAGGCATACACATAAAGAGGAATGGACAATGGCCAAAGACATACAGACATATGGAGATTAATGGACAAAGACACAGACATATATATATACATAAGGATGAATGGACCGATACACATACACATATACATAATGATGAATGAACAAAGACACATACGTATAAATAAAGATGAATGGATAAATAAACAGACATGTGAATAAAGATGAATGGAACTAGATAAGGGCAAATGTATATAAAGATGAATGGACAAAGACACAGACATATGATAAAGATGAATGGACAAAGACACAGACATATGATAAAGATGAATGGACAAAGACACAGACATATAAATAAAGATGAATGGACAAAGACACATACAACATATACATAACGATGAATGGACAGAGACACAAACATATATGCAAAAAGATGAATGGACAAGGAAACAGACATGTGAATAAAGATGAATGGACAGATATATATGCATATATACATAAAGATAAATGACAACAACACAGACATATGCATAAAGATGAATGTCAAAGACACAAACATGTGAATAAAGATAATTGGACTTAGACACAGAAATACAGGGCCGACAATGGTGTGTGTGTGTGTGTGTGTGCGTGTGGGGACAACCGTGGATATATCCCCGGGTAATGGCCCGTTAGGGGGGTCCGAGCCAAACGAACCAATTTTTTTTTTTTTTTATAACAGAAACATTCTGTTTGAACAAGAACTAGGAAAGGCCCGGGTGTTTCTTAAACCAGGGCACGTGATCGCTCTCTACGGCCTTGCAGACATATTTACATATATATGAATGGATTGGTGATAAGGAAATAATCAATAGAATAGCTGACAATAGGTCTTACTCTCCCACATATCATCAATAGATCTATGAAGATATACTTCGTTTCATCCATCAACACATATTGGCTTGATTAAAAAGATATGTCGTAGTATTACAGAGAAATCAAAGCACACAATGGCATGATTAAAAAGATACGTCGTGGTATTGCAGAGAAATCAAAGCACACAATGGCATGATTAAAAAGATATGTCGTGGTATTACAGAAATCAAAGCACACAATGGCATGATTAAAAAGATATGCCGTGGTATGTACAGAGAAATCAAAGCACACAATGGCATGATTAAAAAGATACGTCGTGGTATTGCAGAGAAATCAAAGCACACAATGGCATGATTAAAAGGATACGTCGTGGTATGTACAGAGAAATCAAAGCACACAATGGCATGATTAAAAAGATACGTCGTGGTATTATAGAGAAATCAAAGCACACAATGGCATGATTAAAAAGATATGCCGTGGTATGTGCAGAGAAATCAAAGCACACAATGGCATGATTAAAAAGATATGTCGTGGTATGTACAGAGAAATCAAAGCACACAATAATAATGTATGATGCAAAATGGTTGATGTTAAAATTATAATACCCAAATATATTTTAGATCCAAAAATCAGAAGAAAATATATGTTGGAAGTTGAAAAATAAAACCTTATCATAGGATAAATTCTTAATTCCGCTTTCGGGTATGATATACATTTTTAATGCACAAATTTGAGCTTGCATACACCTGCCTAATATAAAAATTCATAAAGAAAAATTACATGAATGAGGTCACAAAGGTCTATATTATTGGATAGTTATAATAAAGCAGCACATAAGAATATCATTCACTTGTCCTGACAAGTCAGTAGAAAGTCACAGAATAAAAGGTTGACGCAGCCACCCCCAAATTTACACTAGCAGTTTTCATTTCCGAAGGCCAAATTTGAGAACATGTGATGCTCACAGCGCAAACACGAGACATTTCTCTTGGTGAAAATTTTGGAAAAATACAGTGTACTTAATAGCTTAATGTAATTGTCATCCGGGTAGTTTTTGAGATATTCTGCTTGCCTTGAACCAACGTGTCTACTGCTATATGTGGCTAGCTCTGCTTCTTAATCGACTATTGGTATTTCACTGGCTACATGCTGTGCAGTGACCACATGAGGTGTACATGCATCACATCAGTTTCAAAAAGAACACAAGCTGGAAAGACCAAATTCACACACACACACGCACACACACACACACACACACACACACACACACACACACGCGCGCATATATATATATATATATATATATATATATATATATATATATATATATATATATATATATATATATATATTACATACATACATACATACATACATACATACATATCATTAATTATGACACAATAGTTGCTCACAGAGTTACACCATAGCCTTAAGTTAAGAAATTTTTCAGGGGCCAAATTACGAAACTGTCCCATGCCACCTAAACAATTGTGCACGCTTTTCATGTAATTCACAAAACGAAAAGCATAGCTATCGCCTTTGAATCACGTGAGTAATAGACCTTATTTAGCATTTAATTTGAATTTCATCCAAAAAAAGATTATCAGAACGATTGGTTGGTTGCTCTTGACACATAAAAAGCTCCACTCAGATAAACTCGTTAAATGTTAATGCACTATTGTTAAAAGAGGTTCCAGTGAAAAAGCTGAAGAAAAATAAAGTCCACAAAAGTTCTTTTCTCCACTTTATAAAAATTAATGCTGGTCCACACATTAAAAACATATCTACTTTATCCTAAAAACTTTAGTCTAAAAACTTTAATCTTATAAATTTACTAGTAAAAGGCTGCGGCTATTAAAACATTAACACGTAACTCACATAAAAAGTAACAGTCATAACATTCTTTGATAAGACGTGTACACACTCAAGCATAAACACTCTGTAACGACGCGGAGTGTGGACGGTCGTGTTATTCTTGAAATTAACATATATACTGTTGCATTATGGGTATTGAGTGCATGCAAAATGTTTCAAGAATATTGTGTACTCAAAAAATGTATATCAACGTTTCGTTTACAACTTAAAATCATGGACGAAATTAAACTACGTAAACTGAACATTAGCTTATACTATAATCTACAAGCATGGACAAAATATTAAGCACACGTAACAGATATACATAACAAGTATTACGCTTCTATGGACCTGTCGAGTATCTAGCTTACTATCGATGATGTGTGCGTTAAACCTAGTCCTAAGCTTAGGTGAGCTAAAGCCAAGTGGCTCATCATATAAAAAGGCGGAATGATACTTCTTGTGCAATAGTTTGAGTTGTCCTTCACGGCGATTGGTAGCGTTCCTCATATTGTAGCAGAGATCCTATTTGCAATCACGAAGTCGACGTCCATCTTCATTTCAGTGGATCACTATGGCTTAGGTAGAGTACCAAAGCCAGGAAATCGGTTCGTGTAGCAAAGAGTCTGCAAGCCTTATACATTTGTCAAGAAGCCTGATACAAATATGGTTCTTCTAAGTGCCATCTTTACCTTTATGATATCCAGAAGTCCGCGTGCTGCATGAAATAGCTAAGTCTTGGCCACTAGGGACTCAGATATGGTTTAACAAGGTGGATAGTCTTCCAATTTGATCAGAGGAATATACTCTTTTTCACAAGGCAGAGTATGAGATCTAGCATACAAGATAGCGTACACAGATCTAGCGTACATAGATCCAACCCGTGTTAGGACCGAATTAAACCCTCAAATATTAATGCCTGCTCTATCGGGGTGCCGATTTTGTAAACAACAAATCGAAGTCAACTCATGCGCGATTCGCACCATTTGTTTCTTGGAGCCCTGTTAGCCCGATTTTATGCTTGCCTTCTTTTATATTTCTACTACAGAGAGGGTTAGATATCGGGCAGACAACATAATCTTCAGAATTTCATTTTTATCTGAGCAGTCACCATACTCTTGCCGCACTGACGCCTTATCTAGGCAATGTATATTCTTGAACCAGTATGCCGAGAGACCCCAAATCACTTTCCGCTCAATAAATACACTATTATATTCAAGTATATTACTTTGTTAATACAAAGGCCTTACAACACGCGTTTCAGCCTAGTCATCGTTTAGGATAAAAGTTACATCTCCAATTCCCTAACTCGTGGCAAATATTGGTTCTTTTACTTCTCAGGGCTTTACCATTCAGATATAATCAACATTACAATTTCTCGTAAAGGATTTAAAGAAATGGTTTTGAGCACAATTCCCTTCATTGATAATTTGTCTTGGTGACATTGTTTAATCAGTACTTGAATAATACATTTAATTGGTTTTTTTTTATATATCAGATATTCTACACAGAACAGGCGAGCAAAGAACAGCGGCAACGGAAACACCGTAAGGGGAACGGAATCTGGAAACGAGGCGAATGAGGTAGAGAACGAATCAGCTTCCGGTGGTCAATGGTCTAAGCCGTTGCCTAGACCGAAAAATAACTTCGGAAACAGAGGTTCCTCAAACCAAGGAGCCTACAATGATCCCTATCACTATGATGGGTCATCTTGGAATGATAGGTCTACGCGCACATTGAGACGTTATGGAAATGATTTTGGAATGCAGAATACGTGGAGTGACGCCAGAGGTGGATATACAGTTGGGCCTTATGGCAACAGTTGGAATGATGGCTTCACTACAACCTCAACGTCCACGTCACCTAGTAGTCCAAACTACCCTGATACAACTGAAGACGATTAACTATGAATTCCTCAGCGCTGCATATCTTGGTGAACCATAGAAATTGACATGCATAATCCATCTATCAGCGATGCGTATCTTGGTTAACCATATATATGGACATGCATAATCCATCTATCAGCGATGCATATGTTAGTCAGCTATATATATATATATATATATATATATATATATATATATATATATATATATATATATATATATATATATATATATGCATTCATAATCCATTTACCTTTAAAGTCTGCCCTTTCTGATCTTTGCATTTATAATTGATACGCAGGCAACAACCTTTGCTATGCTGAATTTCAGCAATTCTTAACAAATTAAAGTGAAAAATACTATTTTGAGAATTTCTAAGAGATTCAGGACGTAAATAAATTTAGTTGCTTTCGTATGAATATATGATATGCCTTTGCATGAATGTTTTATGTATACTTCATAAATTAGATGTTCAGTGTTTACAAGCTGAAAGGGAGAGTTTGCACAACCTCGTTTACAAAATAACACTTAGATAAAAGAAAAACGGCTTCCAACAGAAGTTTATATTTGGCAATTGCGCCACACACTAACAATCTTAAAATCATATTGTACTTATATTTATATTCAACACGTGTATATTGCTAAATTGCATTAATGGAATGCGACTATAGCCTTTTGATTGAGTCCCTGATTGTATGGTGGGATGATGCGACAGGTTCTCTATATTGTAAGGTTTTGCTCAGGAGGTAAGTTTTTCTAAAAAGGGAACAAATTGCACACAAGTCAATAGTACACATAAGTCAATAGTACACACACGTCAATAGTACACACAAGTCAACATATGGAGGAGCGATGTCAACGACATGTTTTAGCTAGCATATAAAGGCGGAACTGAATGCTTTTTAATAAAACTAAAATCAATTGCAGTACAAAATATCTTATAAGAATGTCACGTTGACACAACTCAAAGACGGAGAGAGGTTGCAATTGCTTCAATTGTATGTAAATAGCATAAAAGAGAGAAAACCAACATGTTTAGTACACTTCAACATATAATTTATTTCTATTGTGAATTTAAGCCCAAATAGTCCTAAAAGTTCGATCACATGTCCAAGTATAGTCTATTCCGAATGAATTCTAATCTTGACTGTGCTTATGTTTCAGCAATAATATTATACAAAGTCTATTTGAATCAATTGACAATAATTTCCAAACTATTAATTTTGTCATAAGTCCAAGAGCTTTGTACTTTGTAATTCCAAGGAATAATTTTAATAAATAAAAAGTCTCAAATTCAAACTTTACAATAATTGATTCCCCTAAAGACTAATGGTAAGACAGGAAAGTGTAATTAAGATGTAAACAACTTTATAACCTTTCCACCTAACCCATGACGCAATCATTATTTTCTGAAAAATACGGTCATTTTAAAGCAGTTTTGCATCCAATTTAGTATATATATATATATATATATATATATATATATATATATATATATATATATATATATATATATAATCTAAAATCAAAGACAAGTATTAGCTATGCATTGTGTTCTTTACAAAATAGTTACGCAATATAAGTTAAGTATACATAACATATAATCTTGGGCAAAAGCCAATACACAACACAAAATAAATTTACATCACACAATGTTGAAATAACTAATATGAATCCATCAGACGGACTTAAACAAATTTAGAAATCCATGACAAGGCCGTGTTTCTGTCTTTTCATTCTTTGTAACTGCTGCTTGTTGAAACAGCCTCTAATATTGTGGAGAAACTCCAACCTATCACGTTTGGTAACACAAATATTTTCTTACATATACGAGTTACCATGATCACATGATGCAGGTAAATGTTGTAGATACTACTGGTTGTTGGTTTTGACCCTGAATCTGATATCATGGATAGAAAATCATGGAACGTGTTCTAGACGATCAAGATATCCTGAATGCAAAATGTGGTTATAATCAACATCTCATTGGAAGATGCATAGATATTTAAGTATCATCGCTGTATTTATTCATCAGATATATCCACAAGCAGTATAAATAAATAAAACTCTGTTCATAACCGACTTTATTACTTTGATCACAAACCAGATCTGCTGAAAGCTTGATTCAAGACCTTTAATCTTATAAGCATTATGAGGATGACGATAATCGGCTTGTTGATTGCAATGCAACAAAATGTAATGTCTGGCCAACATTATTGTATATTGGTTCGAATCACTGTTGTTTTGTGCATTTAATTTATTTTGTGTGTTTGACCTGTCTCCATTATTGAGGATAGAGTTTGGTTGTTTACTGCTTTTTGTCATTTTTGTAAGTTTTAAATAGCTTGTTTACTAATATTTGAGTTCAGGGTTTATTTTATTTTAAATTTAGAATGTTTTGAAAGCAAACGTCTGACTACACACTGTCATTTTATTGTAGCATTCGGTTTTATATAAAGTCCTTGTCAAAAAAATTATTACTTTCTCCTTGAAGTATAGTCTGGGAAGTTATTTACTGTTGTGCTCAGATTTATTTTTAAGAGGAATCAGTAATTTCGAAATTATTCATTTCGATTACAAAATGTTCATTGATATTTTGAACTAAAACTCTAATTTGGTATTATTTTGAATTCATTCGAAGACATTCTGAATTATATCACTATAAAAATCATCAAATACAGCTAGACATCATTAAATACATTTTAGTGACAACGCCGAATCATATAGTCTTCATTAAAAAGACTCTTAGTAAAAACCACACTTTTTTATCAATTAATGAGGAATGGCGATAAAACAATTTAAAAGATTAGGTGACTATATTGGATGTCCTAGGGGCGCTATTTAATTTAGAACGAAGAAAACATTATTATTAGTCTTTAGTGAGCACTCATGTCGATAAGACCATCCATTAGTGAGCCCTCCCTGTCGATAAGACCATCCATTAGTGAGCCCTCCATGTCGATAAGACTATCCATTAGTGAGCCCTCCACTCGATAAGACCATCCGTTAGTGAGCCCTCCAGGTCGATAAGACCATCCATTAGTGAGCCCTCCATGTCGATAAGACCATCCATTAGTGATCCCTCCATGTCGATAAGACCATCCATTAGTGAGCCCTCCATGTCGATAAGACAGACCATCCATTAGTGAGCCCTCCCTGTCGATAAGACCATCCATTAGTGAGCCCTCCATGTCGATAAGACTATCCATTAGTGAGCCCTCCATGTCGATAAGACCATCCATTAGTGAGCCCTCCAGGTCGATAAGACCATCCATTAGTGAGCCCTCCATGTCGATAAGACAGACCATCCATTAGTGAGCCCTCCCTGTCGATAAGACCATCCATTAGTGAGCCCTCCATGTCGATAAGACAGACCATCCATTAGTGAGCCTTCCATCTCGATAAGACCATCCATTAGTGAGCCCTCCATGTCGAAAAGACAGACCATCCATTAGTGAGCCCTCCATGTCGATAAGACAGACCATCCATTAGTGAGCCCTCCATGTCGATAAGACCATCCATTTGTGAGCCATCCATGTCGATAAGACCATCCATTAGTGAACCCTCCATCTCGATAAGACCATCCATTAGTGAGCCCTCCATGTCGATAAGACCATCCATTAGTGAGCCCTCCATGTCGATAAGACCATCCATTACGTATTAGTAGCGCTGGCAAAATATTCAAGATGGCTACCAAGATGGCCGTGTAGATGTCGGATCAACACCATTTTCACTTTTTAAAAAAATCTAAAATTTTTCGGAAACTGTAAACATTAAAGAACTTATAATGTTAACCTCCTTAGTTATTGTCAGCATATTTGTGTTTCGTAATTTTATTGTGTTTGCTTTTATAATCTTGTCGTTGTATATGTTTTTAAGTGTTATCTAATACAATAAAGCGCTTAGAGCTTCTAAAGCTGTGCCACTGTACGAAGTTTACATTATTATTATTATTATTATTATTTAGGACAAATTGTACATCATAACAAGTCCTTTTGTTGAAAAAGCCAAGACAATATGAACATCCGTCCAGGAGGAGTAGAGATAAAAGCACCCACGTGACCATAGTGGATATCTTATCAGTAGCATTTTTCGGGTCAAAACAGCTGACAGACCGACGACATTTAAATACAATAATACATATAAATCAAAGTACAGCAATCCACAGACAGACAGACAGACAGACAGACAGACAGACAGATAGATAGATAGATAGATAGATAGATAGATATATAGATAGATAGATAGATAGATAGACAGATAGATAATTTGGTGTACATACGACTTGAATGCAAAAGCTTAACAAGGTACTGTAGAAACGCTATTCCAATTCCTTACAAAACAAGTCATGTCTTAAGCATAATACGTAGATTTTTCTGACCCAAAATGTACTTGTTCAAAGTCAGTTTGAAAGGAGACGAAAGGTTTCTCCACAAAGAACCATATCAAAGTTTTGTCCTTTAGGAAGAAAATGTAAAATTTAGTTAAACAAATATTTTAGACTTACCCTCCTTATTGATAGATTTTGTATTCTTCAGTTGAAAGATTAGCCCAATATGTTCGAAGTAAAGTCAATGCAGTCGTAATTTCCATAAAAGTGAATATTTGTCAACTTAAAAAGGGCGTATACCCAGATAAATGCTTAGATATAATTGCGACTAATTGCTAACGCAGCTGGAAGATTTGGGATATTTTCGCGTGACTTATTTTTACAATTCAACCGTAAGTCTTGTGACGCAATATAAAGGAAGTTGACAAGATGTTATTAATTAATAGAGTCATAATTGCCATCATGTTTACTTGGTAACAAAAACAATTTATTGTCACAATCAACCTGCGGCAATGCACGGTATCGTCATCTTAGAATCACCAGAAATTAAATGTTATTATTTTTTATTTACCGTATAAACCAATTCAAATATCATCGTGGAAAATATACAGTATTTGTTTTTATAAATACAAATCAAAACAGAATGTGCAAAGCACAATACAAAATATACCAATCGGTGAAACATCTATGGTGAGACGATAAAACTAACTTGGCACACATTTACGATATGAATACATTTTACATTCTTTCTATTCTAACAAAATAGGAAAGAAAATTACTCGTCAAGATTAGAATCCGGTTAAAAGATAGGTATGTTGAATCCCAAAACTATAAAAAAGAGACAGTGGTATGATCAGTTGAATTATCAGTTACAGCATCACAAGGTCAAAATAAGAACATTTTCCTGTAGATCAAATCAATCATTCCTTCATCCTGAATTTGGTATTTTTGTTTCCAATTGTATTGTTTGGTCATTTGAGATATATTCATTTTGTAAAGGACTATTGATGGTGAACTCACAAATAAAACTCTACGAAGTGTGTTGATATTTAGTATGGCTTATACAGCCATACGCCCTGTTCAGGTCAAAGCGCTAAAAATATGTAAATGACAATATCCAAATGAGTGGACGAAAACCGCGGAGATATGTAGAAATAAAAGGACTACATCCAAATGAGTAAACAAAAACCGTGGAGTTATGTAGTAATATTAGATTAATCTGCACCTTTCATAAACCAAGTATGGTTTTGACATCGGAAAGAAATTCAAGATGGGAATGTTATATGCAATAATGAACGTGTTAAATTCACCTGGTACTCACTATAAAGGAATCTAGTGGTTTTTCATTTCTTGTGCACGAGCACATCCTGCAAGAATAATTACCAAGTTACAATTATCTAATTGCACTAAGGGAATAATGTCATCACGTTTTGTTCATCTATGTCACAAATGCGTAAACAGATGTCCCTAATTAATTACACTGCATGTGCATATTGCATTCAGTTGCCTTCTTGTTGCGAGAAATATTAATGTCTCGTAATTTCTTTACGATAGGACGATCTTTACATATATTGAACGTAACATAAGTTACAATTGTATTTATCTTTTAAATTATCTCATTTGTTATCACATATCTTTAGCATCTCACATAAAGTTAATTAGGCACAAAGTATTTACAAACATTATTAGTTCCAAACCATGATTAATACTGAACACACATATACGTTTATTTTTTTGGATTAATATATATATATATATATATATATATATATATATATATATATATATATATATATATATATATATATATATATATATATATATATATACGATAATAAAATGACAAAAGACACATTTAATGCACGATTGCATAACTCTTCAGACTGTCGCTCCACCCCACCCAGATTACCCCTAAAATGTGAAATGGAATAAAAATCTGCATCATACCAATAAATACCGGCACAAATCAATAATATAAGTAATTTGGTCACCATTATACGTTACTGTCGGGGAAGCCACGTAAGATTATGTATCCAGTGATACGGTAATTATCGAATCTGCAAAGAAACATATTAATGTGTAAATTGTTTTTTATTTATTCTTGCCATTACCTCATTACAAATTACTGATTTTTTTACGATCTTTATATTGTGCAAAAAAGGTTTGTGGCCATTGATTTATTACAAGACGATCAAGACGTTTTCAAGTTACACTCGTCTTAATATGACACTTCAAATACCATTAATAACTGGGACTGGTCTGAAAAGTGTTTGTTTTGCAAAGAGCAATTCGTTTTCACTATCGAAGCCCCTTTGTCAGCATACTCTGGGTGCCAATGTTTTACCAAAAACAATTAATAAAGTGTATCTTTTGATTGTACGATTAGTTTTATCTTATCTTCTATCTCTTGTTTGTATACTGGTAATGTATTAACTTATATGTTTTGTTACTAATATCATTGTTGGCCTCTTATCATCAGAGATCGAAACAAAATTTATTTCCTAATGTGTAATGCACTGAATAATAGCTTATATAAATATGATAATACGTATATCAAGCAGAGCTTCGATGCAGTACCGGCGGCCACATGCATCTTGTCATGTTGGGTGTAATCAACGATGTCTTAGCTAATAAGAAAATTAGCCGAAATAATTCAGTTTTAACGCCATCGCTTGTGAATTTTGTTTACTTGTTGTCTTTGTTGCTTTAAAGACGGTGGTGTGTCGTGGGACTGATAAAAGATATATATGAGGTAAGAGCGTGAATAAGAACAATCCATTATTTTCATAAATCTGATTGACCGCCAGTACACTACTGTAGCTAGCGAATGACGAGGCATAGCTCCTGTCGAGTATCGAACACGGTACTTATGCTTCACAATCATGCACACACACACACACACACACACACACACACACACACACACATAATGACGATATCAATGTGTCCTCTGTAGAACCGCGAGGTAGTGCGTCCCAGACGAACCATAAATGGGTGAGATGCAAAACAAAGTTTTCGCGAGCGAGAATCGATCCTTGTTAATATGTTTCCTTGTCAAGGCAACAAATGTAGCATAACATATGTTTAGTTTAGAACCGAGCACTTCCGCTTCGCAGTGAAGCATACATATCACACGGGTAAAGGATCCGGGCCTGCTAGGCTGATTAATCCGCGGCCTCATATGCCCCAAAAGCTGCATTACAGATAGCTAAACTTAAAGGTCACCGGCCACCTATATTGTACAAACGTGTGATATTATTATAGTTATAAACAAAACCCATTGGTTATGTATGCACACCATGTTGTTGTTGTTGTGGGGTTTAACGCCATTTTTCAGCACATGATAGGCTATACATGGCGGCCAGTATTAATGGTGGAGGAAGAACCCGGAAAACCCCGGAAAGAACCACCGACCCACGAGAAGCTACTGGCAAGCTTTCTCACATACCCACATTGGCTGAATCCGAGACTCGAACCGCCGCAGACAGAAGTGAGATGGCAATGATCCGTAACGAAGAGCGCTTTAGACCACTCGGCCACTCGGGGCCCTATGCACACCATAAAAACGTTTAATTAGACTTAAAACTCCGCTTTATAAAATGAAAACATTATTCGGCAATCTCCGTAAACAATCGGTAGTTTTCGCGTGCCAAAACCGAATATGACGTACATTTCTCCCTTCTTTTCAACCTAGCCATTCAAGTGCTTAATTTCCCCACGTAAAAGTCTATGTGATATAGCGTACGATCGTGCTTTTGTACAGCAAATATGGTGCACTGTGTTGCATACGGATGTAACCAAAATAGTGATGATGGGGGGAAAGCGTTCTTTCGTTTTCCGAAAAACCATGTTTACCAGAAAAAAAAGTGTATTTAATCTGTGGGATCGAATAGGGGAGGGATTGGAAAGTTGTATCTTTTATTCCGGATTATAGTGAATTTGGCCCAAAGACAATTCGGCCCAACTCGAAATATAATAGAAACAAAAAAAAAATAACAATTAGAAAGGAAATAATTTTGTTTAATTTGTGCCCCCCCCCCCACTCACTCACGATACAAAATAAATTGATAAACATACATTTGTTTTAACGGGCCCCGAGTGGTCGAGTGGTCTAAAGCGCTCTCCGTTACGGATAACTGCCATCTCACCTCTGTCTGCGTTGGTTCTAGTCTCAGATTCGGCTAATGTGGATATGTGAGAAAGCCTGCCAGTAGCTTCTCGTGGGTAGGTGGTTCTTTCAGGAGGTTTTCCCGGGTTCTTCCTCTATCATTAATACTGGCCGCCATGTATAGCCTATCGTGTGCTGAAAAATGGCGTTAAACCCTACAACAAGAACAACACAACAACAACAACAACACTTGTTTGAAAATAAAATGAAAGAAATTAACCTTGTATTGTTATCATATATTCGTTCCTTTTTCATCATGCGAAAATTATTTTAGAAAATATATATATTCACGAACTCCGTATATGTAGCGGATGCCGGCTTGCGTATGCATCCTTAGTGTAGTGTGTATCGCTTATGTCAAATAACAAAAGCACAAGTGAGACGATAATCTTTTTGCTAGCATGGTTTACAAAAGTATTATTAAAGCAAATTATAATTGTGTATAATATTTGCCCTGCAAACATCAATTATAATTACATATGGCAAACACAGGGAAGCCAGCATTGATTCTTTTTACCTGTATTAACAGGAATTTTCAAAATAAATTGAAACAATGAAACAGTTTTGAAAGCGACACAATATAGTGTGTCGTGCACGCATACCGATATAAGGCTGAACTGTAGATTAGTTTTCATCTAAAATATTCCCTATCCATAGTTTATAGTGTTTTATTTTTCGACAATAAGAAGCATGTACTTCGTCTTGTAGGGATAAATGTACGTCATTTCCGGTTGCGTCCTCTATAGGTGGGAAATCGTAACTAAGGGTAAGTAACAGCGTTGTATACTTCTATTTCGAGTAATTCAATTATTATTTCTTCTTAACACTTGATAAATTTTTTTTTTGTGTGTACGAGTATGACTATTTTCAATCATGTAATGCAAATCTGATATAAATAGGAAAATGTTGGAGTATGGCCGGTGACCTTTAAGTAATAGATCAGTCATCTAGGTCAAAGCCAATTTGTAAATCGGAAAAGAGATTCCTTACGGAGAAATATTTCAATGTGACTTAATTTGTAGCAATTTGATGGATGACTTTAACAGAAGAGTAATAATGTAGAGTGACGAAGGGTCGATAGGAAGCAAAAACAAGTAAAGGTATGAATTTTACAGTCCAAAAATGTAATCCCTCGTGATTACTATACAATAAAATACATAGGATACATTAATATCAACTGCCAGAAAAGGTGTTAACTCAAGATCCTCGACATAAATGTTGGTTGTATAATTAAATCTGAAAAAGAATAAAGGCACGTGTTTTAATAATCGTAGACCTGTAGAAAGTGATCCATCAGCTCGAATTTAAGGTAAAAAATTCCATTCTCGTTTCAGTGAGCCATATAAAAAATGAATACAGATTTATCAAAAAAGTCAAAATCATGAACAGACTGAATTAAAAAGAAATTTAATCGCTGAAGAAACCAATGCACTTACAAGCAATAATATATTAATAATAGAAAGGCCCACTGCTTTTTGGGGTTATCTTTACATCCATTTCGTTTATTGACTAATCGTAAAAACAACTATTAACTTAGGAGTTGCCATTACATCCCTTCAATTCCTTGACTAGTGCAAATGCCTATTAGCTATGGGTTTTCAAGTACGTCCCTTTATTTGATTGACTAGTCGTCATAATGTATTACATCAGGTTGAAGGTATGCCATGAATATATATCGCACTTGTATGTTTGGTCAAAGAGGCATTATTCCTTTGTCTTCTCCAAGACAGATGACCCATTGAAACTCATCTATTTTGTATTGAATTCATTTATACCATGCTTTTTCTTCTGGAAGATGGGCTCACGAAATAGTGGTCGTTGATTAAGGAGGAGGTAAAACAATTTGTAGCCGCCCTTACGAAGCTCTCTCTATTTAATTATGCTAACAAAATGTCCTGTGCAAAAACATATTATGGCATAGACATTACTTCGTAAACCTTGTTTATCGGTGTTTTACTTTCAGTCCACAGTTATGTAAATGCACCTTTATTATGAATTAGTACTGTCATATGACCTGCGTACACTGACAGATGATGGTATCTGTATATACGTCTTCGCATTAATTACCTTTATTTAGGCAATACAAGCATGCATTTCACCTTTGACATAGAGTAAAATCCTTGAATAGTCACGTGATGAACTTATTGTTGTTCTGTGCCTTCTGAGTACGTATCTAATGTATGTATGTATGTATGTATGTATGTATGTATGTATGTATGTATGTATGTATGTACGCATGTTTGTATGTATGTATGTATGTATGTATGTATGTATGTATGTATGTATGTGTGTGTATGTACGTACGTACGCACATACACACACATATGTGTATGTATGTATGTATGTATGTAAGTATGTATGTATGACTGACTGACTGACTGACTTTATTTCCTCTTCAGAAGAGATTTCATTCAGTTAATTTTTCGTTAATACAGAAAAGATTGGAACATAGCTTGACATTAATGGACCTACAGTACGCTATATATATATATATATATATATATATATATATATATATATATATATATATATATATATATATATATACATACATATGTATACATGCACACATATATACATATATACATACATACAGACACACACACACACACATATATATATATATATATATATATATATATATATATATATATATATATATATATATATATATATATATATATATATATACATATATATATATACATACACACATGCATACAAACATATATACACATATGCATACATATACATATATATACACATACATACATATACATACATATATATACATATATGTATGTATGTATGTATTTATTTATGTATATACACGTGCTTGTATTTATGTATATACACATGCACTTAGAATATATATATATATATATATATATATATATATATATATATATATATATATATATATATATATATATATATATATATATATATATATATATATATATATATAGATAGATATCAAGAAACGTAAGAAATATGCAATATCTAAACACATGAGTGAGAGAACTAATTGCAAACGAGATATATACGCAACATAGATTAAGAGAGGAAGATAAAGGAATTGGAATTATTTACATTCGACTGTAACGATTTAAATGGATTATCATGTTCTCTCTCACTTATGACATCTCTAAATCATGTATAAGATAGAAATGAAATCGTTCCATTTCCCTAATTTACTGAACAAGCATAATATCAAATATCATTTTCAAATTTATTTGTTCTTCTGTATATTGCGTCTATTCCTTCTGCCACCACACACATGAATGCCTGCCATGATTGAGTATCCATATATATATATATATCACGCCATACCGTATAAATGGCATTCGCATTGTCCAGGAATGCAGCATAAACTTTTGATTGACCTTCTAAATAATGGCTTATTCCCTCTTTTATAATAAAGGCTGCAGTGATGCCACTGCATTCGCTTCAAAATCCCTGTTGTAATGGATGAGGGAAATTGATCCTTTCACTAAAAAGAATTAGTCTTTTCAACAATATTTTTGCAATACTTTTTGAAAAAACAGGAACGATTGAGATATCTCTATAGTTATTCATATCTAGTCTGTCTTTTTCCCCACCTTTGAAGATAGGTATAACATTTACAGTTTTGAAGTAGTCAGGATAGGTTTCCAAGGAAATTATGCTATTATACACTTTACACAAAATGGAACTAATTGATTGACAGGCAAACATTAAATGCTCTACATATATTGTATCATGTCACGTGATTTATTTTTCTTCAGCTCTCTTGCAGCCTCTTCAATGTCTTTCTGTAATATGGTTTCACACATATCCTTATCTGCTCAGTCATCAATATTTGAATCCACACTATTCTTCATTTTGTTTCTTATTTCAGCTGCGAACGATTCGTTAAAATGACTATCTGGTATTATTTCAGTACCTAAAATTTTAAAATGCTGGCGTCACGCGTCACGAATCAAATCAGGTTCTTGTATTATTTCTCCTTCCACTTTTAGTTCAGAAATGTCTTGTCTCTGTCCCTTCTTAAGAAGTTGTACTATTCTGTAGAATTTCCCAATATCCAGTTCTGCAGCTTTTTCTAGTTTATCGAATTGTTCCTGTTCGTATTGCTCTTTTGCCTTGTTTAATTGGTTTCTGAATTTTCTTTTCGCATTTTTATAATCTGCATAAGTTTTAAATTGTGTGCCATGTGGCCGGTCTTCGTTTATCCATAACGCTTGTGTTCTTCTCATCTCTTTATGTAGTTCAGCCATATTAGTGAATTTCCAGTAAGGTTTTAAGTGTGGCAGGAAGGTTTTCTTTGGAAGAATTTTGTCAGCTGTATTGCGTAAAACAGTCGAAACAGTAACTAGGGCGTTTTGTACATCTGAAATCTTGTGTAAAAATAGCTCCAATGAGTTTAAGTGCTCGTTGGTTTCACTTCTGTACCGCTCCTGGTGTTTTGAAGAAGCTTTTAGCTAGTTGATTGTAACTGGATATCTGGAAAAGGTTGATTCCAGGAGTTCGTCTGGAACTAACAACTCTGCTCGTACAGGTAAATGATCAGATAGATTGAGATGATGGTCATCTTCAATATTGGCACTACGGACTAAATCTATTTTGGAGGAAGGTATCAAAATGTAGTCAATCAAGGACGAGTGCTTGCCGTCTGATGAGCAATATGTATATCCTGGTATTACAGAAGGGAAAATATCACTTGTTGACATTAGATGCCTATTTTTAAGAAAGGATTGAAGTATGTAACCTTTACCATTTGTACTTTTTGGAATCACTTTTTTTGTGTAGTTCCGCATTAAAGTCACCACAAATAATCACTAAACCTTTTTGACTATATTCATCATTAAGGCATTCCACAGTTTCCAGTATTTCATTATAATCATCTGGTGAGGCGTTTGTGGAAGGAAACCACACACGGAACAAAAACAATTTGATAGCCCGCAGGCTAATTTCAATTGCAATAACTCTGTCGTTCCCGATGTTATTCATAATACGAACCGGTAACGATTTCCGATAGAAAATTGCAGTTCCTCCAAATCCAGAGGTACGCTTTCTTTCCCATGGACATGTATCAATTCTGTTATCCGGTCTCGAAAAAGCAGTAAATTTCCTGTCAATGCTTTGAAAAAATTGCAGTTGCTCTGGATATAGCCAATGCTCTTGTATGCATACAATATCTACCATTTGAAGATAGGGCGTTCCTGTCATAATGCTCTTCGCATTCCAAGTCATTATGTTTAGAGTAGTCTTTCAAAAAGTAAACAAAAGCTATTCCACATGCAATTTAGGGACACGGGATCATTTATCTCTCATACCATTCTCTGGCTAATATAAATTCCGGCCAAAACCCCTGCTGTAAAGATTTGGTAAGCAGATTTTCCGGAACAGTGACACGAACGGTATAAGTTTCTCCATTCATATTTGACCACTTTTTAAGAATCCAAATATTTGTGATATTTACTCCTCGATTGTATGCATGTCTGCGTATTACATGAATTAGCTCTTCTGGGCCATTGTCTGCTTTAATTCGAGATAACAACAAATATTTTGTTTTCGAACTCCTCTTCATTCCACTGAATGGCATAGTACTGATTCGTACCTGGATTGGTTTTGAATTATTATTATTCACATCATTCATGTCATTGTTTTTCAGAGGAGAATTTCTAGCATCCGATAATTGATTCTGATTAGTATGTATGTAAGTATGTTTGTATGTATGTATGTATGTATGCATGTGGTGACCTCTCCGGTGGCGTAAGTGGTTTGAGCGTCCGCCTCTGTATATGAAGACCTCGGATTCGAAACTCGTCTGAGTCATACCAAAGACTTATAAAAATGTTACTAGCAGCTGCCTGACAAGGCGTTCATCATTAATCTGTTCCTTTTTCGACTGGTCGGCCTGGTTTCAGGCGGTACATGCTGCTGCATATCTGCGGTATGATGTCCCAGTGCTGGACATTAGCATGAACTACCACAATTCAGACATCCAGGCAATATGAGTGAAAAATCGTTAATGCTACGTTACAAATCTAAGTCACAAACAGACACAGACACAAACACACACACACACACACATACACACACATGGAGGTGGGGTGAATGTATGTTGGCATACAGTTACACTTTGTCTGTAGTACCAGTCAACACAGCCTTCTTCATGACGTCATCGTTCCAGATTAGACAATTTACGTGACCAATAACCCCTAACTTCATTAAACGTAATCTATCCATTATGAAAGTATTAATATGTTTTTCACTACGTAAACCATCCATGTTTTAAAATAATCCATAAAAGGCTTTGATTAGAATAGTATGAAGATAATGTTACCTCATTTTTCAGCTTCTAGTTGTATTAGCATATCTAATAATGTAAGAAAAAGGATTAATTATAATTAGCAAAAGACCAATTCCATCGATCATAATATTTTACCTCGTATTCGTCATTTAAAATGTTATACAATATTTATCCAGGATGCAAAGATGCATAGTTTCTATGATGTTTGGTTTAGTACGTTAAATGATCGTACAATGAACTGCAAAAGAAGCCCTTTATAATTGCTCAAATCTTCACGTTGCCTCATATTTCACGTATGAAATTAGATATAAAGAAGCCTCGCTGGATAAGACGTGTCTTTCATTGTATAAATGTTAGACGGTGAATACAAAATCTCCGTCTTCCGATTTCAGATCCTTATTCAGTTTGATATTGAAGTATATGAAAAATATAAAGGAGAACCGAACACCTAAAAAGTCAACACCGCGCAAAAGTAAGAGATGTCCCCAGATGTGCCTGCATATAGAGATCCCCGAATGGAGGTAAGACCCGGGTGTTTTTCTTTAAAGTAGAAAAACGTTTTCAAACACCGAAAATATAGTACTCATCGCAATTACCTGCTCTGGTCTAGTTGACAGAAAGACCATAGACATACTCCATATTTGATGCCTAATTGCAATGTTCATAGACGTACTCCATATTTGATGCCGAATTGTATCTCTGCCTCTGTATCTATCTATATTCAGTCTAACTCAGGTTATATACTTTGTTTCAAAGTTGATAAAACTAGGTCTGAAACTGTCGATGACGTTTATTTTGGAGTCGTAACAAAGACAATCATTATTTGGAAAAGATGAGTTACTTCTCATGCACATTTATTTTAGTGTCGATTGCATTGGTTTTCTTTTCCATTGATACCGAGAAAATTTCTCTAAGAGTACGAGAAGCAGAGAGGGTGAATCGAGTTTTTGCTGAAACGTCACTTTTGAAAAATTAAAGCTTCCTACGAAAATGAAAATAAAAAGTCAATAACTCCAAACCGAAGCCTCTAACTTACCGAGAGTTTCTCTAATTGGGTTAGTTTATTTTGTTACTTTATCGCTGTTGTTAATGCTTTCATAAAAAGTATGAGCGTTTCGTTTACCGAGGAACATTTTATGAACTCGCAGCCTTTCATTTGCTATAATTAGATCAACCAAATATTTTATCAAGTCCCATGCGATATTGTGATCGGCGATCGTGTTGAACTTAATCAAGTCCATATCTCCGCTGCACCAAGTTTGATGAATTTTACGCCGAGTATGTGTATCGACTCCGTTAAACACAACTAAGATACTATAATTATATATATATATATATATATATATATATATATATATATATATATATATATATATATATATATATATATATATATATATATATATATAGATAGATAGATAGATAGATAGATAGATAGATAGATAGATAATGATACAAACAAAGATTGAATGCAGGTGGCTTATGATATGTTCTAGGAGTTTAGGACCAAAACCATCTTTACGGTTGGAGTTAGAGTAGAAACTGTGTGCAATGTGGCGGTAAAGCATACAGAAACCTCAAAAGATATAATGATAAAAAATAACGACAATAATGATAAAGTTATAACAAATGTAAAAGACTATCTAGCTAGATTTTCAAAAAGTTTAGACAAATAATAATTTAAACAAATAATATTATATATAAATGGAACAAAAAGAATTTGTGAGACATCCTGTCATAACGAATTATGAAGCATCTTGTGATGGCATCATCAGGAATTGTCAAGTAGAAGACCTATAATCGGCTATGTCAGTAATTTTTGTTATCTAAGATTTACTGCTGGGAAGAAAATATATTTCTGTCATTGATTTATTTTCGAATGTTAATCGAAGAATATATTGTGATCGATTATGTTGATTCAAATGAGAAACATAATAATTTGTGCAATTTGCGAGCTGTTACACAAAGTCAGAATTGCAGATTTGGAAATACTAGCTCTAGTGATAATAGAGTCAAAGCAGTTGTATCTGTAAATGTAGAGACAGGTGAAGAAATAATATTTCAATTAACATATGCAGCTGCTAAATATTTCGCAAAATCATATATAATATTGTATCTATGCGAGTTTCAACACTTGCAAGGGTCTCCTCGTTGGTGGTAGGTCTTCAGTTTTCGGGAGATAACTCTATCTCTATGGCAGAGTCACTCAGTAGTTACATCGTTTGTTGCTGCGAATGACCTAAAAGAAGGAATATAACTCTGTAGCTTTCTTTCTCCATTGAGCTTAATATTTTTGTCATCGTGATTAATTAATTAACCATTTATATAATAATTAAAATCAGTGAAGTAACATAATTATATAATAGTTCAAAGTAGTAAAGGGATCTTAACGGTTTCTAACTTATCGGCAAAAATCAAGGTAGAAACAATGGTACACGCGCCGTTACATGTATGATACAGATAAGCTATTTTTTAGATCTCTAGGTAAATATTTACCTTGACTTTGTCACTGCACAAGTACTGTTTAACTAAACATAATATATATATATATATATATATATATATATATATATATATATATATATATATATATATATATATATATATATATATATATATATAAAATAAACTACGAAAATATTAATGCTATTATTTCTGAAATTAAACATTTAAAACATGACGGTATAAAAATATCTGATGATCTAAATCCTGAAAAAATAATTTGTGATTTTGAATCAATACAACAACAAAAATTTCAAAATGAACATACGTTATCCGCTGAACACAGATTAATGAAACTAATTCAGCAATCTATGTTTAAATCTGTTGCTGCGGTGGAGGAAACAGAAGTTGATAAATTCATCTCGCTTCACACGCGATCGAAAAAATTAGTTCAGAACAGTCTCACGAATACGAGAGGAAGAATATTATAAACATATGTGTTAGAGAATTAAGAAAGATTATGTCAGATGGTGAAAACAAAAGTGATGTCAGTGAAAGTAGGGACTGTGTGTAAGAGAATCAGTGTTAAAAATCTGGATTTTGTCTGTATTTTGTTATCCTATGAAATTGTCATCAATCTGAGGAATTAGATTACATTTTTATATTTTGATCAAATTCAATAAAAGAATGCGCATAATTCATAATCTGATCTCTATCACACGTGATCATAATAATATGTTCTCGCTGCAGTTCATTTAATTGTTCCTGCGTCAATAATGTATTTTTGACTACCGTATCCATAATTTTTTTATATATTGACACTAAATTGTTCTTCCGCGGCTTGAGGAGGTGTCATTATTGTTCTGATGCCGTTTCTAGTACGTCTTTGGGGTGTATGAAAACTCTCACAATCTGGTACATTATATAATAACTCTTGATTAAATAATTAAGTGTAAATCACTCTTCATGATTAAAATCGTTAAGACTTTAAGTAGAGATCTATATTAAAATTTTCATTTCTTAAATCAGTTAAGTGTCCGGATTCGTCAGTAAGTTTGAAAAGTATTCTTGACAAGTATGGATTATGAAATAAACCGGATTGATCGGTTCTTGCACAATCAAATATCTGAGGTACTTGCGGTGTAAATGTGTATAAAATGTATCTTTGTTGAGCCTGACTAGATTTTTCAAGATCTATTTTATAACTGCCATCAATTGCTTCACATACAAGATTGACTGTAATAGTTGATGTTATATTTACAATTCCAGGCGAAATAAGTCTACCGCCACCGTTCGGATCATTGTTATGTCTGAAAATAGCCGGTGGTGGGGCTATTTTTCTCCATGACTCAACGATTTAGGAAAAATATTCATCGATAAGATCGTTAAGTAATTTTTTTTTAAATTGTCATTTTCACGTCCTGGTTTTGTAAAATTTGGTAATTGTTCATCGTTTCTTATAATGATTTATATAATAGTTCCCTATAATTTTTATTCCGTTTCCTCCAATATCGTAAGTACTATTAATTATTATCATAACAATATATCGGTTAACAAACTGGAGGTCTGATACAATATTATTTAAATGTTGTATTGTTGCAATCATTTTATTTTTTAAATCGTCATTAGGATACTCCAGAACAAAATTATGAAACAACTGCTCTAACGCTGTGAACATATCTTTATCCTCAGTATTAATTGTATCCACCAGTGATTTGAATTTTTTTATAAACAATATTTCCACCAGCAGCAAATAATTATAACGACAAAGTGATATATTTCTTACCATCAATTTCAATCTCGTCAGTTCCCCACCTACGCCATGGATATCCATTATCATACTTTGGAATTGTCATGTATTTTCCTCTCCGTGTAAGGAATTCATTTACAGATGGTTCTGGTGGTCGGTGATATTCAGGTGGAATTTTAGGCCATCCTAAGACGGTTCTGATCGATGATTGATACATGTCTACGGCGTAATCGGGCGAATATATTTCAATCGCAGCTGATAATGGCGGTTCGTGGACTGTTATAGCTATATTCGATTCTTTATAGATTTTATTACGCGCTGAAGTTCATCATTGATTTTTTCGATTTGATTATTACCTGTTCGTACGCCAACAACCTGCCAATCGGAAGTTCCATTGTCAAGATTTTTATTTGCAAATACAAGCAATATATTCGCCTGTAATCCACCAAATGATTTTGATCTGATATTTGGCCAACTATGATACACTCGTAATTGTGCAAGAGCTATTTCTTTTCCTGGAATCGCAGTTGGAAAGTTAATATTAAATTCAGGATTGGTTGAATTTACTTATATCATTGTAGTTTTTCACGGAGTTGTATTATTTACAATCTGTTGCAGTAACTCGTTTGGCGATGTCAGTGGAGTTGACATTCTTATTTAAGTCCTGATTTTCTAAATCAGGCGTGGATTATATAAAAGTCATTACTTCATTGTAAATTTTAATTATCTCCGTGAACTCAAAATCTGATATTTTCCCATCATTAGGACTTGTTGATAATAACGAGGATAATTAGGAATATGCTAGCATTGATGCGTGTAATTTTATTATATAATCATGCAATTTTGTATTTGTGCACGTTAATATATTTTTTCGCAATGATATTAGGAAGACCAACAATCGTTGCTGCGGCTGAAACACAAACTGTTATGACCGCTGGTGCCATCATTGTTATCGTTGACAATAATACACCGGTTCCAACAATAACAGCAGAGACTGAATAAACAATTTGTAAGCTTGTTTATTTACTTATTCCAAAGAATTGTGTAAATTTAAACAGCTTTTCTTCTTCTTTTCTTTCAGCTTCATCGTATATGTGTGTGTGTGTGTGTGTGTGTGTGTGTGAGAGAGAGAGAGAGAGAGAGAGAGAGAGAGAGAGAGTCATGTATGCAAAAAGAGCGAATCAGAAGGTGTCTTCAGAATTTTCATTGTGTTCATCGTGCAGACAGATTTTGACATAATATCCTTACTTGCATCATATTTAAGGAAGACAATTCACATTCGTGTGTGCAATTCTGAACTTTGTTGGGTGTATTTATGTCATAAATGTTAATCACTTTGATGAGTGTAGTTATGTAAGAACTATTAATCACTTTGACTGGTATATTTATATCAGAAATATGAATCACATTGATATGTGTATTTTAATGGGTGTATTTATGTCAGAAATATTAATCACTTTGATCGGTGTATTTATATCAGAAATATTAATCACTTTGATGGGTTTGTTTATGATTTAATAAGATACAGTTCATGATGGAACGTCGATGATTTTGTTGTGTGTGTGAAAAACTTCAAAGGGCTATTGTCAGGGCCACAAATAATGTCATAAAAGAGATACTGGTCTTTGATTATCAAAAACAAGGCAACTGATACGATATTTGGACATGGCTGGATATTGTAAGAAATTTTGCTCAACCTTTTCCATAACTGCTGAAACCCTGACCAATTTATTGATTAAGAAGACCAAGTTTTATTGGACTGACAAGTGTCAGAAGGGATTCAATAAATTAAAGATCACACTTAAAAGTCCACCAGTTCTTTAAGATCCAGACTTCATCCAATTATTTAAACCGTCTGTTAATGCAAATGATGTAAAGGTTGGTGGCGTATTAATTCAAGACAATGACATTAATTACGCAGTGTGCTATTTTTCTAGCAAATTAAATAAGCACAAGAACAATTAACCGAGAAGGAGTGTTTGACTTTAATTTTGCCTTTATAATATTTTGATGTGTATATTAATTCTGCTCCTTCTCTTATTGTTGTATAAAGTAATCACAACCCTCTTACTCTCTTCAACAAAAGGAAAAACAAAATTCAGACATTGTTACGGTGGAAATTGATGTTGCAAGATTACAACATCGACATTAGGCACATCAAGGGAAAAGAAAACTTGATCTCAAATGCACTCTCTCATGAATATAAGATCTGTATTACCTTAATTTATATGTATTTTTGTGTTTTTATGAGACATCTTCCTGTGTATTTTTTGTTATTATCATATGTATGTTTTTGCTGATATAGAAAATGAAAGCTTGACTGCATAAATCGTTCTTTTGTTTATAAGGGGAGATCTTATGGCGTTATGTATATCACTATCTTATGGTGTTATGTATATCACTATCTTATGGTGTTATGTATATCACTATCTTATGGTGTTATGTATATCACTATCTTTTGTAATTACTGATTCATATCTGTATCTATATGATGTGTAGTTTTTATTCATCACAATAAATTGTAGTGATCATCTGTAGATAATATATTAGATAGCTGACGTTTTATAATCGGGTATAAAATTAAATTTTAAGATGTTTCTTGTGCAAATTGCGCAAGATCTATAAATAGACGTTGTCATGTTTCTAATAATAAAACATTGACAACTTTAAGGTAATTTTTCATTGGGTAGAGGGTTTAGGTCAGGTGGGTTCTATGATGAATTAAGTAATTTCCCATTAGATGAGTTAGGTCACATGAATAGTGTTTTGAAATATAACATTGAGTAGTAGGATCTGTCAGGTGGGGTATATAGTCGTCATAGACTCCTGAAGGTATATATAAGGAGGAAATATAAATCACAATTATTCCTATTTTGGATTCGTTCTTATGTCGGAATTTTATTCTATATTTTGAAATCAGTCCGCAGATGTGTTTGATGTTGTGTTTAGATAATTTGAGACTAAACATTTGTTACGATTATTCAGTGGAAATAGAAAATGCTGATTGGACTACACTATTATTCTGGTAATATTGTGAATTATTCAAAGTAGTTATGGACAACGCCATTCTGACAACGTAAGATTCTTGCCGCGTCAGTACATTTCCGGATATGAAATTTATAAGAAACATTTAATTCTTTTGGACTTAACAAGACATATTTTAGGATCATATTGGATTCATAATGCTGTATGTTCCTCTTGAATTTTTATTTTATAAACATTGATAATTAAATTGTTTGCGAAGTTTTACAAAACTTGTTGGTTTTGCTTCTTTCAGTTACATAGTTTAACACGAGACAGCTAAAAAAATTATACATGTATCTAGATCGATCAGTAGAAAACATTCTGTTCGCTTGACATTGACCTGCTTGTTTTATTGCATACATGTGTTGCACTTATATTTATCATCACCAAGATTCAAGAATGATCATGTCATAATGAAAGTTTTTGATTCTTTTTGTACGCTTTGCGCGCAATAGAATGTACAAATTCTCGCAGAGGCAGGGCAAAGATCACATTCGATATGGTAAACTAAAGATTTACAATGGAATGCAAGAAAACAAAAATCCACCTGCTTTACATATTACATCTGATAAAAGCGATAAATATAGTTACTAAGATCGACACACATGCATTAAATGAAACTCTTGTTTGATTGACGAATTAACAAATTAGTTACTCTAATTAACAAATAATATGCCTTATCCTCTTGTCATCGTCATTGTCATCATCGTCGTCGTCCTCGTGTTTCTTCTCAAAGTCATTATATACTCCTTCTCTTCCTCCTTTTCCTCCTCCTCATTCCTTATAAATCTGCCTGCTAGGCGGCCTTCGTACATGATCATCGAAGTCATTATCACCATCAGCATCACCTATTGCTTCTTTTTGGAAAGACGAAGAGTTTCGTCATTGCATTCTTTACCTAACGCAGAATTGTTACTTTCAAAAATGTGGCTCAAAGAGCACGGAACATGTGCACGTTTTACTCTGGCACGTGAATGTGCACGTTTATTAAAAAAAACAAAAACAAAAACAATATATGTACATTTTGCCATTTACTCTTAACATATTCAAAATACTCAGTATGTTCTCAACACAAAGGTAAACAACTCTGGTTGAAAGACTGGAGATGTGATCAGTTATTACTTACCTTTAAGACTGGAAATAGCTGCTGACAAAGTCTAGATTGGAAAATTGATTGAGAGAGAGAGAGTCAATGGAGGTGTATGTGGGAAGCAGCAGGAAGGGCGAACAGACCACTTGATTGAAATATAATTTGCTTAAAACAAAACATCATACGAAAAAAAAATCAGGTCACAAATATCTTAGGGGTTATTATTTGTATGTACTTTGTTTACATATATGAGGTCGCGCCCTTCCTGCTGCTATTAATTTATCCAAAAATTTTATCAAGTCCGATTCGATATCTTGTTCTGGGATCATGTAAATTATAGATTATCCAATAATCTTGCGTTTTCATTAAAATCTTTAAGCACATCGTAACATCTCTGATCATCTACAGACGGGGCTACTAAATACAACTTATCCCACTTTAACCATCTCATTATAAGATTAAGTAACAACTGTGTCTTTCCACTTCCAGATGGTCATATTATTATCATTCTAATAGAATTCGGTAACGCAGCATGATGCTTGACAGGTTCTCGTTTACTTGTCGCTGAGAAATCAATTATATCCATGAATATAAAATATCCGTGGATTTATATTGTGTGAAATGTAGGACGCGTACCCCAACATGTGATCTAACAACTATTATAACAAAAAATAACAGATCAGCACTTACGTGTAAGTGTACGCGGTGTGGTACGAATAAATTTAAATTTATTCCTGGTGATAAGTCAGAGACAAAGTCAGTGTTAAAAAAAAAACAAAAAAAAAAAACAAAAAAAAAAAAAACGAGGAGGTGATATTGCAGCAAAATTATGAAAATTACCGGGATCTCCCTGGGCTAAATACCCTGGAGAAAAACATCTTCCAGGATATAATTACTGTGGTCCTGGTACTCGACTCGATATCAGGCTTGACAGCCAAGATCAACCACAACCAGGTGAATATCCTATAAATGATATTGATGAAGCGTGCCATGTTCATGATGTAGCTTATAAAAGCAAAAACCTGCAAGACAGACATATTGCAGATGTGAAGTTGATTCATGCGCTAAATTCTATAAAAAAAAATAAAAATATAAGAGAATCATTAGCTAATTGGTTAGTAAGATCCGCGATGAAAGGTAAATTAGCCCTAGGTGCTGGTAATGTATAAATAGAATCGATTTATTATTCTCCAAGAGGATACTGGAGGGGTAAAGCAGCAATTAGTAAACTCGCTGATGCAGCAAAAGTCAAGTATTCTACTGTTAAAGCGTGGTTATCCAAACAGGCAAGATGGCAAATTTATCTACCACCACCTAAGCAAATTCACTTTGCACATTTTGATGTAAGTGTTCCTAATGAAGTTCATTAAGCTGATATATTACTTCTGCCACATGATACCGTTAAAATCCAAAGAGGTCAAATAACATATAAATACGCGCTAACAGTTGTTGATGTTTCAAGTAGATATAAAGATGCAGAACCGCTATCAACTAAAACAGCATCTGAGGTAGCTTCTGCGTTTGAACGAATTTATCAACGAGGTGGTCTACGATGGCCACAACTATTACAGCTTGATCCTGGCAAATAATTTCTTGGCCCAGTATCATCGTTGATGAATCAACATAATGTCAAAATACGACGAGGACATACTGCAATTCATCGTGATCAGGCAATTGTTGTCGATTTAATCGAACACTTGCTGAGCGGTTATTTGGATATCAATACGCGAAGGAATTTATTCAAGATAAAAGATCTCGCGAATGGGTTGCAAGATTACCAAGTGTGACAACTGCGTTAAATAATGAAATAACTCAAACAACCAACATAAAACCTATTCATGCAATCACAAAATAAATATATATACCTACACAACGACGTGATTTTTCAACACAGCCAGTATTAGGTAATACCACTGTCAGGTATTTATATGAAACGGGTGAACTTGAAGGTGGTAAAAAAAAGAGCGACTGATCCTATTTGGAGCATCACGACACACAATATGTCTAGCGTAACAAGATCCACTGGTAGACCAGCAATCCACAGACTGGATTCAACTGCTCCTCAGCGTGAATTTACACGTGAACAATTACAAATAATTCCCAAGGACACACAATTACCGCCCAAATCGCTTAACTAGCACCTCTACGTCAATTACACTCAAGACAGGTCAACATCGTGTTTTCGCGTGCATGACCAAGACGGGTATCTTTTCTATCTACGGTAAATTGTCTTGGATCATTACTCGAGTACTTCCACAGCATTATACAATTACAACTTGCACAATGATTGTTCTGCTGTTGTTTCAGCGTGTTAATAAATTCAACATCGGGATCAAAATCGCGTTTATTTTTGTTTTGTCACTTTGTTTGTAACCAGCCAATTTTTTTCTTATTATATCACCTCGATATTTATCGAGGTCATCATTGATCACTGACGAGTCCATAACGATTCTCCGTAGTTGAGATATTCTTCTAACTCGAGATGCTGTAAGATTAACTAAGTTCGACCACTCGATACCATCATCAACGATCCAAACAACTGTATCAGTAATAGTTAATCCTTGAAATGAGTGAATCGTCATCGCGTATCCAATCGTCCACGGGGATTTATTTGCTTTTAGCGCTTCCTCAACAACATTGACATCAACTGCAACAATATAATTCAACACAAGATTCTGTTTCCCCTGTCCTTGTATATCAACGTCAATATTTTGCCGTATCGTATCTGCTGGTCGACAACATAACGGAACTGGCAACGTTGGAAACTTTTCTCGTTGTAACTGAAACAACTCACGTTGAAGTGTATTACGAACTATTTTTCTACTTGCCACTATCAAATCGTTTGGTCTCCACGTTTGCAGAAAGTCGTTTATTGAAGTTTCTGAAATTATTTTACGCATAATTTCACATTGAATTTTATTCGGTTGTAGTCTGATTAATTTTGTTAATTCTCTTAATTCTGCATCAAGTGCTCTATGTACATCAGTTATTTCTTCATAGTAATCAACGAAATTTTTCAGCCAATCATGTGGAGATGGTCCAATTATAGGTGGTGGTTGAACGTGATCGCCACACATTATCACAGCAGTATTTCTTGTTAATAACCAATCAAGAAATGTTTTTAATGTTTCTGATGATACTGTACATATTTCATCACAGATTATAATAATTGGAATGTATTTTTCTCCCATTCGATCAGGAGTCCATGCATCACCACTGTACCTAAAAAAGCTGTGATAAGTACATGATTGTACTCCTCGTTGTTTCATCTCTCGCGCGAGTCTGTGTGTACGTGTTAGCACGATCATATCTGAGTTCTGAAATACTTCGATCGATGGTTTTACCAGAACCGCCAGTCCGTTTAGATAAACCGTTTTATTTCTAGTTATTGGATCGTATACCGATGGTGCAGACGATAGCTTTAATGTTTGATATTTTTTACAATAAATATCTTTAACCGCAACATCAGCGGATTCGGAATAATTAAGTAATATTTCCTTTTTTATTCTCCACGAACCCCACAAGTCTATATTTAATTTTTCTAACAGTCCGGAATATTTTTTATTGGCATAAAACGAATCCGTAACGACTCTGACAGCAAACTCAGAAACCTTGTTTATCATCGATAATAGATTTATCGAAACGTACGCTAACATTGAAGATCTTAAATGAGTATATTGAGGTGACTTACCGTCCATATAGCTCACAATTGTACCTACTTTAGTTCCATTTGGCAAGAAAGCTATTTCTCGACTTATAAACGTGTTTCTATTCGTTGTATCAGTGATTATAAAATCTAACTCAGCATCGTCCATAATCAGTCTTGTACAAAGTTGTTTATGATCATATGATCCTCCCTGGGTGAACTTACCAATTATTTTTCTGCCAAGATCTTTTGCGATTTTATTTTCGTAATCTGTTTTATCGGGGTTTTCATCATCGGAATATTTTTTTGTGGTAACCAAACTTCGGTTTGTTTCCGATATGATATAATTGCTTCACTTACAATCAACGATATGAAATTCGCGCAATCAAGCATATACCGTAGCAATACTATTGGTGCCAACATCTTTTCTGAAAAATGCCTACAGAATGAAACATAACAAATCGTATGGAGATCATCAGCAAACTCGAATGACTCGACACAAGCAAATCCAGTCAGGTCAAAATCAGGTAATGGTTCATTTATCGATACTCGTGTCATTTCTTGTGTGGGATGACCGAATCTCTTGAAGTATACAGAACAATCTCCGTATCCGAGAAAACTTCCCGGATAACATGCAACCATATCAACTGAAATAACATCTTTATGATCGTATTTAGTATTTCATAGCCCACCGTGCCCGTATTCGACACAGCTCGATATTACATCATCAAGAAAATCAAATCGAGTTGGTTTCCAAGAATTTTTCTTTCTAGCGAAATGAGCCGCAACTGAGGAACAGTAAAACAATTGCTCGATAGTTCGTCAGTATTATCAGCATATTGCAGCGCAAGATTTTTCATTTTCTCGTGAAGAAGATCTGTTCGATAAATAACGCCATTCGGTCTTACAAACTGATCAAATTTACTTTTTTCTTCCATATCTGATTCGTCGTTCTCAGAACTTTGAAACAACCATACTGACACAGGATCGTTTTTACTTATTTCGTTAATAAAATCAAACATATCTCCGCGGTAAAATTTAACAGTTCGATTTCATGGAAACACTATTACTGCGCTAGTCCACGCGTACGCGTTATGATCAATAATTTTAATCGAAGCTCCTTTTGATTTATATTTTGATTCATACAAAATCTCTCCAGTTATCGTCGCTACGGTTATTGGAAATTTAAATTTTTTTCCTAACTAAGCGACATCCTTGATAGACACCCCGGTATCTTTAACCATTTCTTCCCACTCGTTTATTATTTTACGTCTTTTATCCGTTAAACCGTTTCCACGAGTAGAAAAGGTAAAATGTTCTGTTACTCGTTCAGCTACACAGTTTATTTTTGAAAATTTCATCGGCTTCAGATTATCAACGCTGGGTTTTTCATTTATCGGATAGATTCCATAAATGACTGCTGTTACAGGATATGCTCGTTCATAATACGGTTTGTCAATACCAGTCAATAGACTTGGTTTGGAATCTTTACTTAGTACGACAGTTTTTTTATTAACATGAACAGGAATATATTTGTCACGAATGATCCAATAATCTGTTTCTGTTAGCACAACAAATTTTATTCTGGAAAGATATTTGCGATTATCAAGGTATTTAATGATAGTTACCGCTCGTTTGTCGTTCATCGTAGCGTCGATGATATCTTTGTTGCGTATAATCTTGAAAGTTGACCAGAAATGAGATGCACCATCTGCGTGAAATTCTTTCTTCGCGTCGTGAATTTTATTAATCAAACTTTTATTTTTCGGATCAACCAGATCTCGCATCGGTAGGTCAGGAGATATTCTGTCGAGATTAAATTTATCTGCTTTCCAAGGCTTGATTCTTGATAATCTATCGAATTCATTCATATTATATTTCAAACAAATATTTAAATTAATAACAGTAACAACGCTATAAAATCCGTGGAGGACTATCTAAGTTTTCAGACAAATTCTGATTTAAACAAATCATATTATTATAATGAACAGAGAGTTTATGAAGCATCCTACAATAACAAACTACGAATCAAGTCGTGATGGTGTGATTAGAAATTGCAGGTTAAAAAACCGGTTGGTTTTGTTATTAATACTGGTTATCTCATGTTTGGTGTTGGGAATAAAAAGTATTTCTTTCACCGATTCACATACGAGTGTTTCTTCGGGGTGATCAAAGACGGTCTTGTGATCAATCACATCAACGTGGTGAAAACCGACAATAATTTATCCAACCTTCAGGCTTTTACACAGAGAGAGAACTCGGCACGGGGAGGGACTGGAAAATACTCAAAAATTCCTAGAACGATTAAATCCTTCAATACAGAGACTAGCGAAGAGAGAGGTTTTTTTTAATCAATCAGTTCAGCTGGCAACCAAGAATACCTTTTCTAAAAAATATAAATAAAGAGTCATCTTCCAATATCAATAATGGAGATAAACTATCATCTTTAGTAAGTAATTACCTCGAATTATATTTATTAACTATTTATTTAATTTTTTTCTATATCGTTGAAACATAAATTTAGTGTATTTAAGGGAGATAACTCCGTTGAGTATACTCATGTAATTAAGTTACGTCTCTTTGACCATGTCACGGACCCGCAGACATATTTACGATAAAATATGAGACTTGTAAATGAATACATTTTTTTGGCGTTAATTATCCTTGTTATGTCAGGTGAAAACCCGTAATATTGTATCATAAATTCGATAAATTGTTCTTATTTTGTATTCTACGTTAAAAATATAAATTTCAGTGTATTTAAGGGAGATAACTCCGTTGAGTATATTCATGTAATGAAGTTACTTCCCCTTGACAAAGACACTCGCAAATAAATATTATCACATGCACTCTGTGTAAGCGGAGAATTGTTATACATAAATATAAACTTGTAAATAATATTTTTTTGGTGGTTTGTTATGTATTTCTAAAGTCAGTTGAGAAACAATTAATTCGACAAACCGTACTTATTTAATTTCGATTTGTCAAGAGTGGCTTACAGGAAGAGTATCAGTTATTTTCCTTATATTTTCCGTTTGCTTACAGGAAGAGTATCAGTTATCTCCCTGATATTTTCCGTTATTTTGTATCAGTGACAGTCATTATGGTACATGTGATCTTTTTATTAAGCACAAACAATATATTTTTAAGAAACAATATTGTTATTTTATTAAATTCGTTTGGTTTCTTGGTTCATCTGTATTTTTGTCTGCGATAATAGTTAATAACGCAAACAACAAGTAACCAGAACTTTTCTCTAATTATTTTCGGGTACATATATTATCCCGAAAATAACTAATTTTATAAATCTGACTTGTTACGCAGAAATACGTTTATATTATTTATTTCTGCCGAAGTTATATCTTCAGGACCAAAATTCAGTTGTATTTTAGGACAAAATAGTAAATACTGATTTCTTTAGTGATGGTTAAGCTATATAATAATTTCTGAAACATATACAAGCAGATTAGAACCATATCGCAGTGGTAAGGCAGCTGATTCATGTTCTGGGGGTCAGCGGTTCGAATCTCGTAACGGGCATATTGTCGACGGTACTGATCTATAGGGTTTTTCCTATATAAGTGGGGGCGCCAGCCCGAAAGCATTCATGTACACCTCTCGCCACGCAAGCCGCGCGGCGAATGCATTTTACATTCGCCCCTGGGTTTGTCCTGGCGGGAGGTGTACATGAATGAAGTGCATGGACAATCTTCTGAATATCCTAACATTTCGTTTTGGTTAGAAAATTCGCAGGAGATATGTTTATGAAAGAAATTGTGACACCCCCAAAATAAACAGTAGCGTGGATGGGTAAGCTCTAAATCTCATTGAGGGTACCCTACAAAAACATTTAGAAAGAATGTGGCCAAAAAGAAACAATCATAGGGTGCCGAGAAGACCATAAGAAAGATCTCAAAGAAAGGACCCCATGGAGACACACAAAGGGGCCCCAATGAAAGATAACCGCTCATCATGCTACTGTTTATTTTTGTTAAAATTTATTTTAAAGATATATATATATATATATATATACTAAATAATGTACCATGAAAATATCACTGATGTAATTGTTGCTATTAAAAAATTATAAAAAGACGGTATTAATATATCTGATGAACTGAATCCTGAAAAGATTATTTCTGATTATGAATTTTTAGAAGAACGTACAATTGATGGTGGTTATACACTGTCGTCTGAATACAAGTTTATAAAACGAATTCAGGCGGCGATGTTCCAGTCACTAGCTGCAGTAAAAGATGATCAGGTCAAGGAATTTGTCCCTCTCTCTGCCGCAGTAGAAAAAATATTAGATTGGAGTTATCTCGTGAATACTAGGCAAAGAAAACAATTAATGCTCGTGTAAGACAATTAAGAAAAATTATGTCAGATCGTGAAACGATCCAAAGTAACTTCATTACTGATGAAACGACCGAGCATGAGCACGTGTAATATTTTATTATTATTCTGAAATATTCTTTTATTTCTGAAATATTTTTTTATCATAAAATCTGATCGATTTGTATAATTTTGAGTACCATCCACCCCATCAATTTTAGAATAAAAATCAATATTTCAGAATAATAAAAAAATATTTTAGAATAATAATAAGATATATTTTTGTAGTATTTTTGCAAAACTGATCGATTTGTATAATTTTGAGTACCTTACTACCCTATCAATTTCATAAAAAATAAAATATTTCAGAAATAATTAAAATATTTCAGAATAAATAAAATATTTCAGAATAATAATAAAATATTTCTGATAAAAAATCAGAAAAATCTACAATTTTACATACAGATTCACAATAAATTCTTACCCACGCAGGTGAATTAAGCGCCCGATGTGGTCTGTGAACTTAAAATTTATTCGTGTTTACATATTATTATGACAACGCAGATAAACAGGATTAGTTGGTTCTTGTACGATTAAACTTCCGGGGGAACTTGTGGAGTGAACGTGTATAAGATATATCCTTGTTGAACCTGATTTGATTTTCCAAGGTCTATTTGATAGCTGCCATCGATCACATCACAAACGAGATTAACTGCGATTGTCGATGTTATATTGACTATTCCCGGCGATACATGTCTATCGCCTCTGTATGGATCATTATTATGTCAGAGAACAATCGGAGGTGGGGCTATTTTTCTCCATGATTCGACGATTTTAGGAAAGTTTTTCGTGATAAGATCGTTGAGAGATTTTTTTTAATTCGCCTGTGGAAAATCCTGGTAATATGAGCGTTGGTATATCCGCGTCAGTTATCTTATAATGATCAGTAATAATTTTTTAAGTGTTATTTTTACCTCTATATAATCTGGAATAATAATATTAGAACCTTTGTTATCATCAGCTATTTTTTTAACTCCCAAATCAGAAATTCGGCGTTCAATTTTTTTAACTATTTCATCACCTTCTAAAATTACTTCTTCGGTAATAACCTTATTAATGAACTCAAGGTCTGATATAACCTGGTTTAAATGTTCTATTGTTGAAACTATTTGTTGAATTATATCACTATTTTAATGTTGTATAATACCTAAAAATAAATTTTGTTGTAGCTGAAATACAGATTGTCACGGCTACTGGTTCCATCATTGTCATTGTTGATAATATCACACCGGTTCCAGCAACAACAACGGATACTGAATAAACAATCACGTCAACGATAACTAGCCATCGTCGATATTTTTTATTTTTATCTTGTATTTTTCGATGATATCTTTTAATTTTGCTTGCCATTCACGTGCTTGATTGTACCTGTATTGAGATGCATCGTCGATTGAGGTACTCATTATTATTTTATGCAGTAAACAATTGAGGTGTTTAAGCTACAAATTCCAAACACCACCAGTAAGATGCTGCGTTTAATGTCTTATCAGCTGCTTCCAGCATAAATTCTCCTTCGGTTCCTTTACTTAATACAACAGACACAACCCCGGAAAACCTATCAGTTGAATGTCGCCATAGATACTTTGTAAATATCTCAAATTTTGCAGCACTGAACACAGACAGCCTGTACACGCCAGTGACTGCTGCGGTATATTTGAGAGTTTTATTTTGCTGTGACCATGTTGCGAATCCAGATGATACCGTGTATACGATGTTGGTAATATGCCCGGGAGTTACTCCGGGTGGAATTTTAATCAAACTAATTTTATTAACGATTTCAGGAATCGCCGCTACGATGTCTTCTTGTGTTTTTTAATCGTATCTAATGTTTTTATTTTATATCAGATAGTTTTGCGTCAACGGTCAACGGATTACCAAATAATTTATCTGCGGTTTCGTTAAGTTTTCTAAAATTTCTATGGAGATTTGTAAACACGTTTACGTGAACGTCATACTCGGCCCGCAACGTGGATAGTTTACCATCTACGGTGTTGTAGTTAACGTAAACATATTTTTTTGTTGCTGCGTCTTCGTCAGATGTTGGATCTCTTAAAACCACTATCTTATTCCAGTTCATACTGAGTTCTCCCGTCATTGTGTCACCGGTATTTTTCACGCGATTAGCAACGCTTCTTGTAATTTCATCTCTGATAGTTGCAAACGATATACTTGAATCCCTGATTTTTCCGCTGTCAGTAAACATAGGGATGTTATCCATGACAGCACCGAGTACTCGTCGAACTATATCATTCCATTTGATATTACTGTTTTTAGTTTACCAGATCCATCCTGAAAAATAACAACCTCATCTGGGTCAACTCCAGCAAGATTCATGATATCAGCAAGTTCATCTTTAGTCGCGTACTTCGACAGATCAATATCATCTTTCCTTTTTTTAGCGCCGGTAGAAGAAGATCTTCTTCCGTAAATATCAACCATTATATAAGATCTAAGATCTATTTAAAACGAATCGGTTACTTGTATAATCATGCACGACTTTATGTGGCGGTTTGGATGATTTTGATATAGCGTTAAGTACATTAATTGCTTCACGGCCGCATATTGGTGGATCTGTCATTGTTTGTGTGGGTAGCGTTGAATACCAAACTAGCGTGCGAAATGGCGCGACATACTTGATAAACTCAGGCGGTGGAGCTAACCCGTATGAATCAAAATAAACAATTCCACGTGGATCAACCGCGTATGATACCCAATGAGTACCGGGTCCTGAATTTGAGTCGAGATTAATAATACCTGTTTCAACACTGTTTGGTTGTTTCGGTAATTGATCTCACATAAAGACACCTCTGAAGTTTTTTATTTTTAATCGTTTAGCATCAAGTAAATCAAAATTTGATGCTGGAGCGTCTAACGAAGTGATCCTGGAAGCCTCAGACCTCATCCCCAACGAGATCCTGGTAATCTTAGACCCCTTCCTTTTTTATATATCCTTTTCCTGTTGCTTTCTTTAGAGCCATTCCAACAGCGGTTCCAACATCACCTAACGCAGCTGCCTTTGCTACGGCTGGAGCAGCAGCAGCTATTAACGCAGATTATTGCTGCAGGAAGTGGGAAAATACCACCTGTTTTAACCATATCTTTAATGGCGCTCGGAGAAAGAACAAGTTGAACTCCAGTTTTTGATTTCAGTGCTTTATTGAAGTGTTCAATCTGATTTTTGGTTAGTGACAGTTTATTTGGACCACCACTAGAAATCTGATCTTGTTTTAACGTTTTTTTTTTGTTCTGCAGTTTTGTTGAATTTGTTTGAAGCTTTTTCACCTGACCAGGAGTCAGAGTTACGTTAACATGACTGTATGACATTTTATGATAAATACTTGCCACGCTCCAAATAATGATTATAGACTTTCCACTGGTGCATCAACGACTCTCATTCGACCACTACCACCTTCAAGTAACATTGTTTTGTCGCTGAGTATAACCGCGATTGCTCTGTAATTAACACCACCTGCATTCACGCTGACTTTAAAGTGTATATCAACAACAGATTGCTTCGTTAAATCAATATGCTCCAGCGAAAAATAATAGATCGGATACCGAGTTCTAAAATCATGTTGTGATATTTGCAACCCAGTATCTACATTTTGATCACGCCCCATGAATGTCATCAAACGATGATATACACGTGCTATATAATTTTGTTCATAATTTAGTAGTATATTTTCAGTTGATTCTTGTTGTCCGTTTATCCTCAACGAAACCTCTCTAACATCTAGTTGGTCAAATATCATATGTGAACGTTCCTGACTATTCAACCGATTATAATTTTGCAGCGCAATAAAAATATGTCGCGGTGCAGAAACACTTTGTTGTGATGCTATATGCCATGTAAACTGGTTAGTATTAATTTGTATACTATCCGTGGTTGTTGTTAACCACGACAACAGAGACTTACCACCCGTATCCATGAAAGAATGCAAGTTTTGTTCTTCTGCGATCGTTGGAGTCATTACCGGCATCCACAACGATAGTGTTTTTTTAGTACTACTTTACCAGCATCACCAGCAGGTCTCCAGACAGCATCGTCGTCGGTAACCTTTCTCACGAGAGCAACCGTGTGTCTAGCTCCAAAGATAACTTTTCTAACATTTCTACAAAATCCGAAGATGTGCGATAGTGGAATAGCACACGAAAAATTTCTCCTCTGTGTATTCAACATTAATCAGCGTGTTGCAAATCCCAAGTTGAAATTTGGATTAGAACCATGAACTACTGGCGCCACATCAGCGTTATCGTTTCCTGCAAAATTTCTTGGTCGTCTTATATTATACGGATTATCATCTGGATGATTAGAATTATCTTTTACAAACATCATCGTGGGACCTGCTGATCTTGTATAATCATCAGAGTATCTTGCCAACCCTATTATTGTTGTAGCAACGTCGACATCTTTCTGAATCGTCTCGATATTTTTCCATCGATCATATAGGTGGCGCTATCAAACAATGCCATAATACCGTTGTTGACAAAACCAGCTTGTGCTGCATCTGCGTATTCAGTTTTAATAATTTCACCTTCTACCTCAATAAAAGCCTCAGCGGGTAGAAAATATCTACTTGTGTCATGAACTTGTAGTTAAATTCTTCCTCCATGTTGATCTGGTAATCGTGCATCATAGGAATAAAATTGATAATCACGTACCGATTCATCCTTACGGACAGGTGCTTCCATATCAAATGCTTCGTCGGATACGCGCTAGAACATTTTATTATAATTATTTTTATCTAACACGAGAATCATCGTGTTCGGGAAATTCCACTCCCTGATATTAAACTTGAAATATTATTCCTTGGTTAACCGAGCCCTTGATCTGCTAGTGCTGCTCGTCTCTGATTTGCAGCTTGATTTATTATTTTACTGACATCTGCGGGCATAATTTCAGTACTTGGTAATTTTACTGGTTGTGATTTTCGTCTTATTAATCGTGCTAGTCTATCTTTGATCGCTGAGAAAGCCTTACCAGCAGCATTGACAATTGCACCAGGAGTTTTTTCACAAACAATATCAATAGCCTTCATCGATAATTGTTTTACAATAGGTGCTGCTTTTGGGGCCATCCTTGTAAATAATCCCCGTACAACATCACCAAGTCCATCTCCGTAAAATACCTTGTAGACAGGTAATCGTGAGTTCACTACTCTGACAGGTACAGAGTTACAATGATTATTGTGTACAATCATCTTATTTTAATTGCCATTTATCTAATAAATAGTCACTGTAATCATCAACAAGTTCATCGATAAGTTCTCGGTAAACGCTGATATGCATAATACCACCTTGAAATAATCGCCGACAAATATCAGCTGCTTCATTAATAATTTCTGGTGAGTTATTTCCGGCACGTTTTCCTCCTATGAGAACTTCTAACCGTGATACGTCATTGAGGATATTATCAGGACAAACATAATTATTTCCCAAACCACTACCAGTAGCACCTGGTTTCTTTCCTGGAGATTGTTGTTTATCTCGTTTTATTTTAACATTTATATCCCGTCTAAATTTTAAGTACTCTATATCCCTTGTATTAGTAGTCGAGTTTTTAGAAGCAAAATATAATGAAGAAATCCAATTTTTATTATCTACTATCTAGAATATTCAGGTTTCATATAATTCTCTCTAGAATCATAATGATACGCAGCAATATCAATTAATTTATCCCCGTCAGTAAAAATATCAAGAACCGCGTCGGTAAACATTACTGCAGGTTGTGATGGTAATAATTTCTTGGGTTGTTCTGTTTGTTGCAGAGGTGGAGGAAGTTGATATGGATCTTGCTCAGGTGGAGAAGGTTGTTGTTTTTTCTGTTGCTGAGGAGGTTATTGTTGTTGTAATCGTGTATAAAATCTATCTACTGCTTTATCAAAATTAATATATCTAGGATCAGTGTTTTTAACCTGATCAGTATCATGGCATATACGATATATCCATTTATTCCAATTTTCGTGACCTATATTATCACTGGCATACTCGGGTTTTAAAACTTCGCCTCGTCTAAAATAACTCCGCACGGCAAACTCAGCAAAAATATCTGTTTTTAATTATCCTTATGGCTTTAATACTATCTTCGGTAAATTTTTCGTTTATATTAACTCTAGCCCTGGCTTGTTCTGTTTGTGGTGTGCGATCTGTTTCAGTGCTATCCTCAGGTATTTCTTTACTAACAGATTGAGACTGAGCTGCAGCTATATTAGTTTCGTAAGATCTTTTTTGTTTGGTTGGTTCTTCTTGCTATTTTTTCAGTTTGTTCTGCGGTTTGTTTTGATACTGGAAGATCTTCCTTGATGACAGTTGTAACTTTCTCAGTAGCTGCAGTAACATGTTTAAATAGTTTTTTAGTGTCTTCTTCGTACTCAACTTGTGCTTCCTGCTGCGCTTGTAGGTTTTTTCTAAATGAGTCTCTAACAGGAAGAAATTTCTTAATTGCTTCTAATCGTTCTCGAGCTATTCTTGCAGTATAAGATTCCGGATGTACCATTTTATTATAACAATAAATTTTTTTAATTAATAGCAGCGGGAAGGGCGCGACCTCATATATATAAACAAAGTACATACGAAGAATAACCCCTAAGATGTTTGTGACCTTATTTTTTTTTTCGTATGATGTTTTGTTTTAAGCAAATTATATTTCAACCAAGTGGTCTGTTCGCCCTTCCTGCTGCTTGGGGAATTAAATATATTTTTGTTCAGAGAAGCTCGAAAGGGGACTTGAATATTTATTTCCCTCTTTATTCTGTACATGTTATCTTAATTACCTAATGACACTAGAGAATGCATTCATTCGATACAGTGCATCCAATCCGTGAAAGCTTTTTGGGGTTAGTAACACCCATATAACCACCATACATCATCCACAGCCACAATCCCACGTGTGTCTAAGTAAGGCGAATAACTCGCTCTGCTTTTAGCATTAGTAATTGTCACCTCCTTTCCAGATTTGTAAACAAACGGAAGTCGTAATTACCATAAAATCTAAGCAAGCAAACCTTTGTCGTAATTACTATAAAATCTATGCAAACAAAACCCATGTCAAAATTACCATACAATTTATGTAAACAAACCCATGTCATAATTACCATAAAATCTATGTAAACAAACCCATGTTATAATTACCATAAAATCTATGTAAGCAACCCATGTCGTAATTACCATAAAATCTATGTAAACATAGCTATTTATATTTTGGAATGCATATAAAATATATTTTCAATCAATATTTAGGAAAAACAATCATTTTCTGAAACAGTTATAAAATAAGTGTTTAATTATAACTTAAGCTATATTCGCGCCGAATGCACGTGAGACAGTCTGTCGTGCAAACCAAAGTCGTCTGCTGTCATTGAAAAACAATTAAAAATAAAAAGAAGCCGAAAATAAGAAGATGAGAATTGGCAAGTGAAGGTTGTGAATATCCAGATTTCATTCTAAAGGATGACATCATGTTTGCAGTCAGTGACGATAATGATAGTTTGTTGTTTATTAAGGATACATATAATAATGCCAGGAATGTGGGGTGTCTGACACTCATGACTATAATAATGCCAGGAACGTAGGGTGTCTGAGAGTCATGACTATAATAATGTCAGGAAAGTGAAGGCATCTTAGAGTCATGTATATAATAACCTCAGGAATCTGGAGGTGTCTGAGAGTCATGACTACGAATGTGGGCTGTCTTAGAGTCATGACTATAATGATGTCAGGAATGTGGGCTGTCTGAGAGTCATGACTATAATAATGTCAGGAATGTGGGCTGTCTGAGAGTCATGACTATAATAATGTCAGGAATATGGAGGTGTCTGAGAGACATGACTATAATAATGATAGGCATGAGGGGTTGTCTCACAGTCATGTCTATAATAATGCCAGGAATGTGGGTGTCTCTAAGAGTCATGACTATAATGATGTCAGTAAAGTGGAGGTATCATAGAGTCATGACTATAATAATGACAGACATGAGGGGGTGTCTGACAGTCATGACTATAATAATGCCAGGAATGTAGGGTGTCTGAGAGTCATGACTATAATAATGTCAGGAAAGTGAAGGTAACTTAGAGTCATGTCTATAATAACGTGGGAGTGGGAGTGTCTGAGAGTCATGACTATGAATGTGGGCTGTCTTAGAGTCATGACTATAATGATGTCATGAATGTGGGTGAGTCTCAGAGTCCTGACAATAATGATGTCAGAAATGTGGGCTGTCTAAGAGTCATGACTATAATAATATCAGAAATGTGGATAGTCTGAGAGCCATGGCTATAATAATGTCATGAATGTGGGTGTGTCTCAGAGTCATGACAATAATGATGTCAGGAATGTGGGCTGTCTGAGAGTCATGACTATAATAATGTCATGAATGTGGGTGTGTCTGAGAGTCATGACAATAATGATGTCAGGAATGTGGGCTGTCTGAGAGTCATGACTATAATAATGTCAGTAATGTGGAGATGCCTCAGAGTCAAGGCTATAATAATGTCAGGAATATGGGCTGCTATCTAAGAGACACATCACATTCCTAACATGGTTGCTTGTTTTGTGTACGGTACTTTAAAGACATTGCTTGCTATATTATTCCGAAGAAATGGGTGATAAGTCCCTTACTCAAAGATGCACGCAGTTAGTCTACCCGAGCTGGTGTTGGCGTTTAGGAAACCCGCTGAAGTAATTGAATACAACTCGGACCAGTTGAGCTACCGCGGCTAAGATGAAACCCAGAAATGGATTCTCAGCTCACCTTTACACGGCGTGGAATATCACGATGATAACTTACCTGACCGTTATGAAATTTCATGGATCCAATTGAAGATGGGAAGGAGAGTAAATAAATCAAGAAATGCACTGAACCGCCTGGTTCGTCAAATAAATTTGTGGAAATTGAAGTTAATGGCATACATCAGTTCATTAAGAACCAGGAATACTGCTAAAATTGAAATGATCTAAACTTCGTTCCAAAACTTTCTGAAAATGAAAACGAAACATAAACTATCCAAGAAATTCCTTCTGTCACTGAACGGAGGAATGGATGGTTGGAATGCTGCTTATGGAGAATATAGAGACAACCTTATGTAAAATATAGAGACAACAAACACAAAAATTAAGAGGATTTAATTAGATGATTATGATGAGTGGAATATATATATATATATATATATATATATATATATATATATATATATATATATATATATATATATATATATATCAGAATCGTGACAGAAAACAACTGCAGTTAAATCGTTATTATGTATTGTCTGTTCTTAAAGTTCTTAAGAGCACTTTATATTCACTGCTGCTTTCGCGTTGAATTATTATTCACTTATTATATAAGCCCTCCAATAGAATCTTCACTGCATTTACCCACTCAGAGGGAAATTCGTTAGTTCAACTACCTACACAACTTACCGAGTGTAGTTTTTTAGTTGACTTACGATACGAGAGAAATGTATAGTGCAAGAAAGTTTCGCCTTTTTGCTCATAAGGACGCAATCTTTATTAAATATTATATAATTGTAATACAGAAATAAATGAATTTAATCTCAATATATTTCAATAGAAAATTACAGTCATTATAATTTAATGAAAAATTACTTTTAAGACAATTTAGAGAATATTTAAATTGTATTACTTTAACTAAAAGATTCTGTCCTAATAATACTAGTTTTTGTTAAGGTCATATAGTTAGCGACAATATCAATGATAATGTCACGTGATCTTAGTCTGCGATTTAAAGATGAGGCATGTCAGGTCGGCTTCATTCATATAGTTCCATGGTTGAGATTTACTGAAGTTCAGATAAACATCACGTGTTCCAACAAGGACATTAGTTCATGTGAATGGAAGATGTGGAAATTGTCAGACAACATAGTACCTGATTGGATAGAACTGAATCAGCTGTTCAGGATTTAGAAATATCAGATGATTCATCCAAAGCCCAAGTAGTATCTACAGTACATGTTAATTTGCTTTATAAAGGATTAATTCGATGAATAGTTCATTCTTCAAAGAATTACTGATCTTATAAGATCACTGAGACGATTGATTTATTTACTTATTATAATCATTCGTTGGCACTGCAGTACTGTAACATTCATTCAAAGATTTTGGATTTACCGTGAATTCATAAAATGGACATTTGTATTTATAACACGATTTCACTGTATTGTTGGTACATCAGTACGTTACAGTTATCCTTCAGAATACGTTTGGAACGTATTTGGATTACTTGTAACTATAAGGATTTGTGGAACTTTTAGGATTTTCATAATAATTCATTAACAACTGTACGTTATATTTAATTCCTTCAAATTGTGCTTTAAGCAAATAAATTGATATTTTTCAATTATACAAATTTGTTGGTTTTGATTTTTCTTGTTCTGTGCCTTTGGTGGCAGGGTCCAGTTTCGTAAATTGGCCCCTGGCAAATTTCTTAACTGAAGGCTATGGTATTAGTATGTTTAGTACACACTGTTTTGCAGAATTGTCATCTAAGGAAAGGGTTTGTGTTTGCACTTTGAGCATCACATGGTGTCAAAAATAACCTTCGGACATGAAAATGGCAGGTATAAATTTTGGATTGGCGTGCAAAACCTTCTGCAATGAACTGCCATTGACTTCTCTGGTCAAGTGGATACTATTCTTATGTTTTGTTTTAATGTAGGTATCCACAAATATGGACCTTTTTGACCTCATATGTGTATTTGATTTTTTAAGAATTAGTTATACTAGGTCCCTGATTGCGGCATTTAATTTGTTCATAAAAACTGTCCCCGTCCCCTTTAAGGAAAACTGCTAATTTGTATTGGTACTGTCAGCCACATCTATTATACTTTTCTGTTTCTTTGTTAATATCTAAAATGTGTATGCATTAGCTTCATTATATTTCCTTCCTTTTTTTCATATATCACTTAGTTCTGTATGTAAATCTATTTGGAGAGGGAGATAACTGTTTTGTACCTCAATGTGAGAACTGTTTACATAATGACAAAGTAGCATATTTTGGATTTAACTTACTAAATATGGGAACAAAATGGTGACCATAATGTATTGTCTTGCTCTTTCTGTAGTTGTCAAGGTTTGCTCCCCTATTTTTATGAATATTATTCAAATTTCAATACAGACACACAGAAACAATTGCATAACATGTCAACATGCATTCTTAAAAGCAATTTAACTCCACAGGAGCAGAGAGACTTCAGAGAAATCATGCATAAACATACTGTTGTGAATATTGAATGTCACCAGTGGAACGGTCTTAGAAACAGTATGCAAATGACATATTACTTGCCATAGTTTGGTGAAGAGAATGAAGGTTATAGCACACCGACATAGTTTCAAGCTTCATGACCCCACTCTGAAGTTGACATAAAAGATTCATATCTCACACTTGGGTGATAATAGGAAATGTTTAAATGTTATATATATATATATATATATATATATATATATATATATATATATATATATATATATATATATATATATATATCTTGAAATTCCTAGGTTCAGTTAACAAAGGGGGAAAAGCTTAAAACTAAGTGGCATTTTCATGCAGTTGACAATACACATACAGTTTCTCTTCTGAAATTCTTATGTTTTTACTGAATGTTAAAAGTACATTAATATCACTTGTTTCTTTTTCTTTGCATGTCTCAGTTTGCATGGTAAAAGATTAGGATTAATCGGTTAGTCATGATGAGTGTTTGTGTGTGTGTCTGATTTGGATTTTTAACGTAGCTTTAACAATTTTCCAGTCATATCGCTACGATGTCTGCAGTGCGGCAGTTTATATTGATGTCTAGCACTGGGGCATCATGCCGCAGACATGTGCCATGATGTCCCACCCAGTCACATTATCCTGACACCAGGCCAACCAGTCCTAACACTAACCTCTTAATACTGAGCGCCAAGCGAGGCGGCTGTTAGTACCATTTTTGTAAGTCTTTGGTATGACTCGGCCGGGGATCGAACCCACGACCTCCCGCATCCGAGGCGGACGCACTAACCACTAGGCCACCGTAGTTATGATGAAAGAAACAACAACTTCAATCTCATCCACATACTCATTCTGATCTAAGGGCACAAAAGAGTGATTTTGACGGACAGATTTAGCTTCTACAGGAGTTGTTTTATGGTATGTGCTTATTAAAAGCCAAGCAGGTGAAATGCCTTTTACCTTGAACTGAATTTTCCACTGTAAATATTTTTTATATACCATATCTTATTTTTTTACTATGATTTTATAAACTCCAGAAATCATTAAAGTCAGTTGTAAGCGAATTGTTGTGTGAGAAAAACAAATCTGTTAAATTGCACAGAGTAATTGTATTTGTATGGTTAATTTTAGTGGCTATATATGAACGAATTTATTTGATATGCCACTTTGTAAGTTTAACAGGTCGCACACATCAGTATATCAATATTCCAGCATGGTCTAATGTTAATTGATTAAAATTTGATCTCTCCAGATTAGCTAGACTGCTGTTGTGATACCCCCCCCCCCCACACACACACACATTCTTGTATTTGGTGGATATAGAGGACTTGTGTATGGAACCGCGTACGGAGGACATTTGTTCTGGTGATGTTAGAGCAAAATTAAATACTGTTTGAGGCAGTACATTAATAGGAAATGGTGATGTATCAAGGAGGGAACTGTATTATCAATTCTAAGGAATATGAAATTTAACAATGCAAGCGAGGATGCACACGTTTACACAAATCTTCTATATAATCCATACAAACTAAGGACTCACACTATTTGACAAAATCACGGAGACCGTGGACATTCGTACATTATGACCAACAAGGACATATTTGCACATCTAATCCAGTCTTAACAATCAGTAAGACCACTCAGGTGGCATATTGGTTTGAGCGTCCGCCTCGGATGCGGGAGGTTGCGGGTTAGAACCCAGGCAGAGCCATAACAAAGACATGACAATGGTACTAACAGCTGCCTCGATAGGTACTCAGCATTAGGAGATTAGTGTTATGACTTAGTCGGCCTGGTGTAAAAATAATGTGACTGCGTGTGACATCATGCTACATGTATGTGGCGTAATGCCCCAATGATAGACATCACTATAAACTGCCACACTGCAGACACCGTAGCGATATGACTGAAAGATTGTTAAAGCTACGTTAAAATCAAATCTAAATCACATATTATTATAAAGTAAATGTAATCTCTACACGGGTTTCGACTGCAACTGGTCTTTAGGACAATTACATTATTTTTTTGAATATATATCTTGTTGTTATTGACGGACTGATGAATTTATTGATTGACTGATTGTCCTGCAATTAGACTTTGGTACGACATAACACGCTTCGGACTAATCCATCGCTTCGGAGATCATATCGTAATAAATTTGGAGTATGCGCATTTGGTTATAGCGCCCCGTTTTAAGGAATTCTTAGGTTTGTGTGATTACTTGTTTGATTATTGGAACTCGATGCAATGGAAACATTCCTTAGCCTAAATTATTAGCCATTGAGTAGGAGCAAAGGTCAAGGAGTGAAGTGTTTGTGAGTTTCCATGATGCCATGGTTGACTTTTAGTGAATTCAGGTCAAAACCGCATGGGTTTCCCTGTCGTAATATAGTCCCTATTAAAACCTAATGGTGTACATTAGTTGTGTGACTGCAGTGGCAGTATTTACGGCAGGAGACCGGCAAATTACACAAAAGAATAAAGAAGAAGGGACTCAGCAGATACCGTTTATGTCGCCATGGTGGCAAATGTGACGCAGTTGTACTGGCGAAATGTGCTTTGAAACCATGAATTGACTGGCCTAAGGTGGCGCAGGAAAAATAGTTCCCTGTGTTAGAGAATAGTTGTATAGTTTCTATGGCGTGAACTGCTGACGGTACGGAAAGTTGGCAAATTTTGAGATCTGTGGTCTTGCATTGATTAGCGAAAAATTTATGTATAGAATGGACACGTCGGGCTTTCAAATTTATAACCGAAGTTGTAGAGAAGTCTTTGGAAATTTGGGGTAAACTTATGACTTCTAGTGGAATCGTGCCAGGGATTGATACTGCTCGGTCAAGCAAATACCCCTAGATTATAGCAATACTATTTGGCTGGATTAGATCATTTATGGCAGGAAACTCGCCTTATTGGCAATGACTATTAACTTTTTTACAAACTATAGTAATATCTTTGTTGCATAATACGCGTACGAATCTTCTCTCTTTCTTTTTTTCTTTCTCTCTTTCTTTCTCTCTCTCTATCTCTCTCTCTCTCTCTCTCTCTCTCTCTCTCTCTCTCTCTCTTGGTCATGTGGATATGTAAAGTTGAAAATAAGAACGAGTGTTTGTGTTAGCTATATTGTGTATTTGACAGACTTTTTATTTTTCAAGTAATTTTGGTTGAATAAATCGATGATGCATACAACATTATTTCTGTTGTAATCTGTATAATGTTTTATCTCAACCTCAACACAAAGAATAATGATAGACTAAAACATCGACAACAACAACAACAACAACTTATCTGTGTTAACTGAATCGAAACCTCTTAAAATGCTTTAAAGTTCAGTAATTGCAGAGGCGAAGAACAGAGTTCTATGAGAGTAGATGTGTGCATAAATTTAGTGGATGGGGATACATGTCTAATACCTTTTTACAAACAGTTTATTCTGTTTTATTGTTTTGGAGCCATGAATGAACAAGAATAAACTTTAATGGTACAACACTCTCTTGGTTCACATTCAGAATAATTTAGTTTATACATTTGCTAATTCAAGGTACCACGTAAAGGTGTTTTGTATCGCTGATTGGAAGTTTTAAACAGTTCTTTTTCCCGCGACGCCTTCTGTATTAAACATACTGAAAAAGACTAAATGAGTAAGAATATTACAGTCTAATGCAGCAATAGGTAAATATTCTGTTAAGTTATAATACAAGTTGGTCCAGTAGAACATCCTGAGCTTTTTGGCTATTGTTAAAAACCTCTTTAAATTTGGGAAAGCAATATAGATTGACGTCTTGTATTTACATGTTGTAATTTGTTTTAATAAGACTTCGTTTACAACAGAAATAGCGATACAATAATTCATGATATGTTCAGCAAAGTCATCCAATCACCAACGGAAGCAAGTAAATACATTTAAAAGAACATTTAATGCATTCAACAGTGTATGATTGCTTGCACGTTTAGTCGCAGGTCTTAAGAGCGTGATAATGAAAAACATATTCCTGTAATTAAATGTTTCATTTTGGGACTAATCATCTTGATGATAAATGTTTGACCTATGTATAATATATTTATCTTTCTATATATTTACTGAAGTTCTGTGCATGTAACTTCCAAATTCGGTTAGTGATAATTCGATCTCACTGTGACGGGATTTTTTACTTGAATCACATCTGTTCTATCCTGTTGGAATACTAAATAGGCAAATGATGAAATAGGGGTGGATATAGCTCATTTAATAATCACAAAATAAACTTTGCATATCAAGGATGTCTTTTCAATATCTTAACGTGTGTAAAATCTCGCCGCACACAGGACGTTTTAACTTTACAGATGGGTCGGATAATTAGCAATTTCATTCCAGCTCTACAATGAATTCATGCGTATTTCCAATAGCATTTTGATGTACTTCTTTCGTACATGTCGTAGATTGGACGTGTATGGTATGAATGTATCGTGAGTTTCCCAACACTATTGTCTCACATGTATGAAATATTAATAAAAATACCAAGGACTGTTATATGCACCAGCTTATCTTCTTATTATTTAGCTTAGTAGTTGGTATCTGATGCTTGGATCTAAAGGGAGATAATACGTTTTTGCAACGTGTAATTTGATAGTGGAGATCTCTCTACAAGTTTTCCACCGGGCAATCGAGGACATGGTTTCGGTCGTCTGTATCACCAACTTAGGAGGAAAGATACACTCCAAAATCGCGAACAAGTACCAAGCGTGTAAACGGGAACCTTCCTACAAATCATGATTTTACGTTATTCTAGGCTAAAATAGTTGGGAGAAGCAAGATTTTAACATTTTTCCAACCGAGGACGTCCTCGGTACGTTGGTGTGTAATCTCAATAATGTCCTCGGTTTACAACAAATACAAACACACACACACACTATTGCTATTAGCATCTCCAGAATGATAATGAAAGGTTATGAACTGCTTGTTTTATATCAGCCTAAAAGTACTTCTAAAGCACGTCATATTCTTAGACGTATAATTTCTTAAAGTTTTCTAGAAGAGTCTATAGAAACATTTCACTTCTGTCACTGACAACTAACACAGCATTTATGGCATTCCCTCCTAAAATGTATAACTTCCAAATCTCTTCTTAACATTCATGAAACATTTTAAATGAATTTTGATATTGACCTTATGCTGTGGTGGTAAACAAATACCAAAAGCATTGCAAACAATTTGAAATCTTTCAAGAAATGCAGTGAGTCATAACTCATAATGTAAATAATGCAGTGCTCTTTGCCGCAAATTAGTCACGTTCTAAAAGCGTAATACCAATTTTACTTTTGCGCAAAAAAAACCCCTCCTTTATACCATTTTACTAAATAATGTCTAAATATGTGATATGTAAACAACTTTTGACATAACCCATTTTCAGCCAAATTATTAAGGTGGCAGGGTCTGTTTCGTAAATTGGCCCCAGGCAAATTTCTTAACTTAAGGCTATGGTGTGACATTTTCAGCTATTATTGTTTACTATTTAAAGATATGGATATATTTGTGAACTGGGTGTTTTGGGCTTGTGTCGTTCTTGAAATTTATGTCTAGCATGTACACCTTCCATAGTTACACTGCAGTATGTTGATAGTGAAATACCAATAGTCGGCCAGGAAGAAGAGCTAGCCTCCCATAGCAGTGAACTCATGGGTTTGGAGCAAGAAGAAAATCTTAAAAACGGCTTGGATGGCAACTTTTATTCAATTGCATCAGCCTGTTTAGTATATGCTGTTTTGCAGATTTGTCATTTAGGAAAATGGCTTGTGTTTGCACTTTGAGCATCACATGGTGTCAAAAATTACCTTTGGACGTGAAAATTGCAGGTATAAATTTGGGGTTGGGGTGCATAAACTTCTGCTATAACTGCCATTGACTTCTCTGGTCAAATGGATCATATTCTTATGCTTTGTTTTAACATAGGTATCCAAAAATATGGACCTTTTGGACCTCACGTGTGAATTTGATTTTTTTAATGATTTTTTTATACTAGGTCCCTGATTGCGGCATTAAATTTGTACTTAAAAACTGGCTGCTGCCCCCTTAACCCCTTAAATCGTAACACAATATACTAGAAGGGTGAGCGATATCTTTCACAGTTGTTTATACTCTGTTGATACCACACAAATGGAACCCAATATTTGACCTTATTCTTCTTAATTTATACAGAGAAATGAAAAGGCTCCGGGACGGAATGTACAAACATGCTAGAATATGGTTCTGAACACAACATATACTACCATTGTTTACAGTTATTGTCTGGTTGTTTAGCACTGAGCTTGATGTATGTCAGATGATCAAAGCCAATATGCACATTCATGAGAACAGATATTATTTAAAGGAAACTTTGTTTGCCGTTAATGACTGATAATTACGCTTACTTACACCGAGTCAATAGAATACATGTATACAGTGAATACTTTGTTTTCAGATATTGAAATACAGTTAAATAATATATACTCTTAATTACACCGAGTCAGCAACACAGAGATAGGGGACATTATTTTCATTTTAATGAAATAATACATAATCTTAATTACACCAAGTCAATAAAATAGAGTTGGGAAATACCATGTATCACCGTTTATTTTACGCTAAACATCCTTCTTGTGAAGTTTTTCCACGTATAATATGTTCACTTAACTTCCTAGCCATGTATATATGAGTACGCAAATACGTGTATGTACAGTTATGAGTCACAAAAGGCAAGCAGTCCAGCAGATGGACGTGATATAGAAAGGTGCGTATGTAGAGAAGTATGCTGAGAGGAAGTTTCGTTTTTTTAAATGTTGACCTCATGCTAAATTATTACTCTTTTGATGTAACTAGACAACGAGATACTAAAAATGTTACTCTGACACATCAGTACATTTGGTCCTTGGGCGTTAATTTTGATTCAGTCTCAGTCACAAATAACTTATGAGTCAAGTATTTTCAGAGCAAACAGTTTGAATTATCACTCCTAATTACGCAGCAAATGTGGCCACCTCCTCCGCATTTGCAAGAGATCACACGGATAGGAAGTATCAAATATTTCCAGATAAGTAAAGGTTACAGTCAGTTAAACATTTAAACATCGTAGGTACCCAGAATTCGTTCAACCTAATTTGTGATCCATTTATACCATTATTTCGTCTCGTTTTTCTCGTCGAGCACACCAAATAACCTAAACTGTTTCCACTACCACCACCACCACACCAAAATAAAAGCGATATATCAACACCTATACGATATTTTGAAAAAGAAGTTCTTGAATATTTTGAAAAAGGAGACTACACGTTTACTATCTTAACATGTATGTTTCTTTTGCATCTTTAGACCTAATGGGGTCAATTCATTCCTTAGCAATAACTATCTCACTCTGATAATTCACTTCACTCCTTAAAAGTGCATACTATATGGATGTAGATACTTCAGTAGTATGTTACTTGTAAATGTGAACTTAAATCATTTCTAGTAAATTGATAAATGATGTAGTCATCAGATTGACTGTGAAGATTAAATTTTCGAGAACAGAGAAGTCAGCAGGGGGTGACGATTTGCTGAACTATTTCCAATATATAATATTTTCCATTGCACAATCTATTTGGCGCCGATAGGAAGGGCGTTGGACCCACAGTAGCTCAGTTGGTAAAATATCGGATTTTAAATATCAGGGTCTCGATTTCGATGCTCGCTCATTGTTTTCATACTTAACTGCCTCGTGTATTAGACGGCTAAGTCATTTGCAACTTAGTTCTTCTTAATAGGTCATCTGACTCGGGGTTTTTGTGTAATCTTGATGCTGGGGTCAGTGGTGACGTGGGTTCGATATACAGGTCTTGTAATCCAAATGGTGAGTGGCCAAAGGCCCTGGACATACGGGTACACTCTTGAATGATCCTTTGGAAAGACGGGACGAGCGGAGCACTTGTCAGTGTTCCTTCATCAATGGACAGCATCTGTGGAATCGAGAAATCTGTCGTGCTTTTCGACAGAGCAAAACTAGATAACTAAAATCATATGTTCCACTTTTGAGTCGAATCTATTTAGAATGATGGTGTGAAAATTCAATTCAGTATCACTATGAGTGTGAAACCCTTGTTCATCCAGTGGTAAACCATAGCAACACACATTTTTAAAGTGTTTCTTATCTTCAGATTGTTAAAATCATATCGGATGATATCCTACCCCCAAAAGGGCACTATCATTCTCTCTTAGTAAGCAAACACTTTTAAGTTGATCGCAGTGTGATACATTGAGACAGACTTACTTTATCTTGGATGACGTCACTGCTAGCAATGTAACTTTTGGAAGTATCAACCTAGCAAGAAAGAAATGTCCCCCACATGATTCGCTTTACTGATCGTCGTTGTGTAAGGATGCGTTTGTTGAAAATGCATAAAGGTTTGTATATGGACTGCTCATTGCTCCATACAAGTATAGCATCTGATCCATCTGTTTTTGTCTGTATTTGAGCTCTCTGACTTATGCAGCTTAAACTGAACTGGAAGGATATATACGATTCGTAAAACTTGTTTTTTGTTCCCCTCATCTTTAGCAAGTCTTGAAATGGTTGCTCAGTTTTTAGTAAATAATCTCTCTCAAGTGAACAGATATTTTGAATGTGGACAGCCATTCTAATAAACACAACCACCCCACACCGTCTCCCCACCCCCTCTTTCTCTCTCTCTCTCTCTCTCTCTCTCTCTCTCTCTCTCTCTCGGATGATCCAGGCAAATGATGCACTGCGTTAATTCCGTAGGTCTTTGTCTTTAGGACCATAGAGTAGACACCATGACCACTTACACTGGACAACAAATTTTTACAAAAGTCATGTTACTGAAATAAAATTAGTCAATTCTTATCAATTTGTATGTGCTGAACACGAATATGACAGTCAAATTGCAAAATTGGCTCTAGTTTTTTTGTAATCTGCAAGAAATTAATGTTTACATAACGAAATGCATTCCAATAGTAAAAGGTCAACTGTAATAGCCTACCTATAAAAAATCAAGTCATTGACTACATCTTAGATTTCTTCGCCTGTCTCTTGTACAGCTGTTCGGGAGCATCTCTGAGGAGTGTCCAGCAGTAGTCAGCCAGCATTGTAGTGGACCATTTTCCCTGGTATCTTTGTTCCATTGTTGCGATATCTTGATGAAAACGTTCGCCGTGTTCATCACTAACAATACCACAGTTGCTAGGAAAGAAATCCAAATGGGAATGAAGGAAGTGAATCTTTAGAGACATATTGCAGCCAAGTTTCTTATACTTCATCAACATGTCTTCTACTAGTTCCTTATAGTTTTCTGCCCTAACATTTCCGAGGAAGTTTGTAGAAACTAGGCGAAAAGCATTCCATGCTTGTTTCGCGTCACCTTCCAGCAAGTTGTTGAACCGGTCATCTTTGAAAAGCTCTCGAATCTGAGGACCCACAAAACTCCCTCTTTAATCTTTGCTTCGCTGAGTCGAGGGAATTTTTCATGCAGGTATCGGAATGCTGGCAAAGTCCGGTCAATGGCTTTCACGAAGTTCTTCATCAAACCTAGTTTGATGTGAAGGGGTGGTAGCAAGATTTTCTGAGCCTCAACCAGAGCTGGGTGTTGGATATTCTTCTCTCCAATGGCTACATTCTGCCTGTGAGTCCATTCCTTCCTCATGTAGTGCATTTCCCTTGCTCGGCTATCCCACTCGCATAAGAAACACATGTATTTTGTATATCCTTGCTGCAGTCCCATTAAAAGGGCAACTACCTTCAAATCACCACAGAGGTGCCAGCTGTACTTGTTATACTCAATGGAATTCAGTAGCTGCCTTAAGTTATCGTATGTCTCTTTCATGTGGACAGCATACGCTACTGGAATAGATGGAAGAATGTTTCCATTGTGCAAAAGCACAGCCTTGAGACTCAGTTTCGAAGAGTCCACAAATAGTCTCCATTCTTGTGGGTCATGAGTGATTTTTAAAGCATTCATGAGGCCCTCAATATCGGAACAGAATATCAGATTACTTTCCTTTCTGAAGAAAGGCTCCAATTGCTGGTGGCGCTTTCGATATGCAGTAATTGTGACATCTTCTTCTAGAAGATTCCATTGTTGGAGTCTTGATCCTAGCAATTCTGCCTTGTTCTTTGATAAGTCCAAATCACGAATCAGGTCATTTAGTTCTTCCTGTGTTATTCTGTGTGGGGTTGATGATGCACCACAGTGAAAATCTGGATCACTGCATGCTGATGGACCAGGAGAAGAACAGGTCGACTCACCTTTGTCTTCGTCAGATGAATCAAGAGAATATTCTGCTGGAGGTTCTGGAATAGGAAGTCCCTCACCATGTGGAACTGGTCTCAATGCAGACGGAATGTTTGGGTAGACTATTCTCGACTTCTTTCGCTTCGTTATTCCGCCGGAAAGAGGAGGAACCAAGCAGAAGTAACAGTCATTTAGGTGGTTGCTTGGCTCTCTCCACACCATTGGGACTGCAAACGGCATTGATGACCTTTTGCAATTCAACCACTGTGAAAGCTGTGTTGTACATGTAGCACAGCATATATGCGGAGCCCAAGGCTTGTCTTGGTCACCAACCTTGCATCCGAAGTAAAGATGATATGCCTTCTTCACTTGAAAATTGATACTTTTCTTCTGGTTGGCAAATGTCACTTCCCCACAAATATAGCAAAAATTGTCCGCGGTATTAACACACTTTCGAGGCATTACTGTTCTTTATTGTACGTAAATGGATAAAATAATAAGTTTTATGTAACAGTAGCTTGAACTGTCTCGCACAACGTCTAAAATATTTTAAATGCTGAACCTATCTGATTGGGCTTTATATAGTACACTGCTTACGTCAGCTTCAGCAGCCGCCTGGCATTAGTATAATAGGCCTACACATGTATAGTACACTGCTGACGTCAACTTACTTCAGCAGCCGCATGGCATTAGTATTGCATTGCATCAGAAAATGATGCAATCAACTGTGGATGATGTGAGCATGATGGTATTATGCAATGTTACATCATTATTCCGGATGTTGCTGCAGTCCTACTGGAGAAATTTACACAGTGAAACATAGAAAATGAGGTATATGAATATCTTCAAAACGAGAGCCAATACAAATTTTTCACGGTTATATTCGTGTTCGGCACACCAAAATACTACAGATTAGGGCCTTTTCAAGTCAGTAATGATTTCACTGTTGACCAGTGTTATATGAGAAACAAAAATGGTGTTATGCAACAAATATTAGATTGGATATATCGGAAAGATCTTGATTAGGATGTATGCAGAAAGCAAAGGTCAAGAATATGTATGAAACACGTTCAGTAGTAAACGAAGAACATCCTGTCAAATTTTGAAAACAATGATACAAATTTTGAAAACAAAGAATAATACAAACGATAATGTCTTCTTATCCAAATTTACTACACATAGATATAAACTTTAGGTTTATGTAATATGCATGTAAAGACAGTCACGAAATGCTATATAGCTACATAAATATACTTATTTGCTGATTCGCGTCGCATCAACGAAATGAACGATCGTCTGCATCACACACAATCCTTCCTCTTCCTCATCACCCTATCACCGGTATCTTAGCAACTAAACGTTTTTCGCAAGTCAGGCTACTCCGAATAATTACCTAGTTAAGTATACTGCAAGAATTATGAGTTCATAATAATTTGACAAGTTAGAGTACAATTTGTTACGAACGCTGTAGACCCTCGACTATCATCTCGATTCGCATACTTCCTATGGAATCCTACACAATTTACCTGCCACATAATATACCTGTTCGGAGAGACTTTTACTTTATTAAACTTTACCCCTTTTTTCACAAATTCTTTGTTGTACTATTATGTTTGCCGAAGTAATAGTTTGAAGACACCTACTTTCTGGAAGTCATTTAATGTGTCATAGACATACAGTCTGCAACATAATATAAACTGGAGGATGCCACAAATAGATATGTACGGTAATTTTCAAGAAGGATATGATGGAAGTGTATGGTATCATATGACTGCTGCTAAGAGGCCCTTCAGCTATATATATATATATATATATATATATATATATATATATATATATATATATATATATATATATATATATATATAGTTTCTGCTTCTATTAAAAGTTGCAATGTTTTGTTTCTCGAGGAGAATTCACTCAAATATTAGCCATTGAACTGGATTACGTGTGTCTGTATTGCGTGCGGTTTTGGTTCCCCGTTTGAAACTTGTATCGATGACCATATCCATCTGAAACAGAAAATCATTCTACTCACCCTTGCGTTAACCACAGTGGCTCGTATCGTAGCTTACAATTGACCTGTCATACATGTACTATATAATAACTACAAGGGAGGACACTTGCCTCACACCGCTCCGGTGTTCTAGTGGTTAGAACGGATGCGGGAGGTCGTGGGTTCGATCCCCGGCCAAGTCATACCAAAGATTTACAGAAAATGGTACTAACATCTGCCTCGCTTGGCACTCAGCATTTAGAGGTTGTGTTATGACTGGTCGGCCTGGTGTCAAGATAATGTGACTATCTGCAGACATCGTAGCGATATGATTGAATTTGTTTTAAAGCTACGTTAAAAATCCAAATCACACACACACACACACACACACACACTTGTCCCCTTGCCTGCGCGACCTATTTATGAACGCACTAAATGGAATAATGTCCTCTCATTGGTTAAAAGAAAATGACGTCCTGTATTTATTTATAACTTATTTTCAGTTGCCAAGTGAGAAGAGAGTATTCCATTCAGGGCGTTGTTTATGCATATTAAGCGGGCGTGGTCAGGGCCATGTCGAGCGGTAGCGTGGGAAAATGATTTAACATTCCTTAAAGGTACGATATTAAGTCAAACTTGTGATAAATGTTACACAGTCGAATGCCTGAGCTAAATATCGGTACCAAAGCGTAGTTTGAAATATCAGCGTTTATTCTCGCGCCTCCTTTGTACATATATGACAAGTCAATTGTTAGCAACGATAGGAGCCCCTGTGCCGTCAACACACACCATCTAGCGAAAGGCATGACAGATGGTTGAGTTCATCTTGTTACTCTATTCTCTTATCAGTCTCTTATCAGTCTCTTAGCATTGAGATTATAGGAGGATGAGGAGAAAAAAAGAGGAAGAAGAGGCGATAGAGGGATGAGGAGAAGATGGTAGAAGCTGTAGTGGTGGTCGTATATAAAGTAGTTGAGGAGGAAATAAATGTAGAAGAAAGAGTAATATCAATAGAAGTAGTAATATAAGTGGTATCAGTAATAACAGTGATAGTAGTAATAGCAGTGGTATAAGTAATAGTATTATTCTCATAAATAGCAGTAGTAACAGCAATATCATTATTTACAGCAATAATATTATTATCAGTAAATGCAATAGTAACAATGATTGAAGTAGTAACAGTAATAGTATTATTAGTAGTAACATCAGCAAGAACAGCAGTAGTGGTAACATTATTAGCAGCAATATCACCGCCCGGTGGCCTAATTGGTTAGAGCGTCCGCCTCGGATGCGGGAGGTCACAGGTACAAAACCAGGCCGAGTCATACCAAAGAGTTATTAAAATGGTACTTTCAGCGCCCTCGCATCGCGTTCAGAATTGAGAGGTTAGTGTTAGCACTGGTCGGCTTGGTATCAGGATAATGTGACTGGGTGGGGGATGATGCCACATGTCTACGTCATGATGCCTAATTGCTAATATCAGTAATAGTATTAGCAGAAATAGCAGTAGTAGCAGTCTTACCAGCAGTAGCAGTAATAGCAGCAATAGTAGTAACTGCAGTAGTATCAGTAATAGCAGACATCTAGTGCCGGCGTCGTCGAGCTCGTTTATAACAATACAAGAGTGACACACCAACGTAATAGGAAGTCAATATAATAATTAGCATCAACGTTTCTGCCAATATAATTTTATTGAAGAATTATATAGCTATGTGTAATTAGCATAAGCTGGTTACAAGGAACATTACTTGATACAAATGAATTCACTCTCAACGCCAGAAGAACATGATATAGCTACTATGTCTTTTCTGCTTCTTTATTGTTTGAAATTAGCACTGTGGTGCCCTTACATCATCTGTTTCCCTCCGTTTAGAACCCTGGTATTGTGGACTTGAAAACGTGTCAAACCAAGTTCTATGTCGTGACCATTCTAACAAAAGAGGCCCACAATTGTGAATAAGTGCTATGTTATTATATGTACTTGATTTGCTGCAATGGGGTCCATCACACAATGTCAGACAGAACAATGGCGGATCAAGTGCACTCACAGATATGTTCGCTACGAACAATTAATCGAATAAAAACGCTATCTTGCTCACAATGCTTAAAGACCGCGAATGTACAGAGATGGCAACGTTTGCGACTGCCATCATGTTTATTTACGATAACTACGGCTAAATATGGCGGCCTCTTGTTTCCTCCGTCTTGTTTCTGTCAAATTAAAAATGAACCTTGCTTACAATTTTGAGGGAACAATGACAACGGGGAGGCGAATATGCTAGAAATTAGGAAGTAATAATAGTTAGACGTTCATAACCGATATTTTCCAGCTGCAAAATAAATTGTTCGTTACTAAACGACATCTCGATCATCGTGTACCGGTCGTGCGTGTATTTAGTAAATTAAAAAAAAAAAACCACAATCTTTTTAAAATATTTTGTATTGCATGCATTAGGAAATTAAAGGATTTTGCATAAGTTATCCAAACATGCGAGTAGAAAGCGGTAAGTTCGCTTGTGAGAATAGGACACAGATTAATAGATGCATAAATACAAATGTTTTAACAATTCTTATATTATTATTATTTGATCAAATTTGAATTGCGGTATAGTAGCTTCCATATTTGTAAATATAGATTCATAAACAAGAACATATAGACTTATATGCATATGGATACATATATAATAGATGTATACATGCATACATGTTCATACACATATACATCTGCATACACACACCTGCTGCATAAATTTTCATAGTTACACACACATACATACATACATATGTATGTGGGTATACACCTATTTGTATTTGTGTGTATATACGTATATGTATATATGTATATACTTGCATATATATATGTATACGTTTGTGTATATATATATATATATATATATATATATATATATATATATATATATATATATATATATATATATATATATATGTGTGTGTGTGTGTGTGTGTGTGTGTGTGTGTACACCGCTCCGGTGGCCTAGTGGTTAGAGCGTCCGCCTCGGATGCGGGAGGTCGTGGGTTTTATCCACGGCCGAATCATGCAAAAGATTTACAAAACTGGTACTAACAGATGCCTCGCTTGGCGCTCAGGTCTCACTGGATAGTTTCGTATTTTGACACCCCCCTAATTTTTTCAGGTAGAAGGCATGAACCTAATTATCACAAGCCTAGCGTTTATAAATTCACACATAAGCTAAGTCTATAATGTGGTTCCGATTTACTTTGAGTTAGGCTTGGAAATAGGTTGGCTTGTTGGTGGCTGCCTGTCACAGTTAGATTTGCATTGGAGATCAAATACGTAACTTGGGCTGCAAATGAGCTGTCGACTTGGCTTACGTATTTATGTGAGTCTGCTACAGAGGTAAATATCCAAAAATCTAGATGGTTGAGGGGTGATGAAAAGTATGCTAATTTGTTATAGTACTAGTGAACTTTATTCATGCATAAGGCACATGCTGATTCTTTTAGCTGCCTTGTCACAGAAAAATATTCAAAATAGCTATTTCTTGTCAAAAATGAATGTAAAATTTAGGGGTTGGTGGCAGTGTTGGTTCAGTATAAAAACCACCAGTTGCATCAGGAATTAACCTGATTACTGCAGTCAAAATCTTACATGTATGCTTTCTACAAAAATCATTAGTTTGTTTTTATTTGTATCTTCAGTGTAAAATTATTCTCATTTTTCTGTAATTGGTCATCGTCGGATGAAAATTCACCAGATAAACTGTTCAGTGAGACCTCAGCATTTAGAGGTTAATGGACGGCCCGGTGTCAGGTTAATGTGACTGGGTGGGACATCATGCTACATGTCTGTGGCATGATGCCCCAGTGCTAGACATCACTATAAACTGTCACACTACAGACATCGTTGCGATGAACAATTGTTAAAGCTAGGTTAAAAATCCAAATCACAGACACAAACACACACACACACACTTATATGTATGTGTACGTATATGTATATGTGTATGGGGGAATGAAAACAAAGAAATCTTGTGGCAAGAAATAATAATTTTGTTGTTGTTGGCCACTTTAATAGGTGGGAGAAGAACCACAAATCCAAGGGAGAAATAATAATAATAGTAATAAATACAGTGCTCAAGACATCAAAGCACTATGACAGTGACATAAAGAAACAACCCTTGGATGTAACTTTATTGAACTCTTTTGCTAAATTGTTAGGCTTACAAGTGGTTAGTACGTTTGAGATAAACGGGACTCTGTTTAAATATTTAAAACTTCGGTATTAAGCGTGTCGTTAAGAGTATCATGGCCAAATCAAAGGTTGTATAGGTCAATAATTACTGGAAGGTAGCTTATAAGTAGTTTATAGGCATGTATAGGTCAATAACGACCGGACGTTTGAGTATCTTATAGACATGTATAGGTCAATAACGACCGGACGTTTGAATAGCTTATAGACATGTATAGGTCAATAACGACCGGAAGTTTGAGTAGTTTATAGGCATGTATAGGTCAATAACGAGCTGACGTTTGAGTAATTTATAGGCATGTATAGGTCACTAAGGACCGGAAGTTTGAGTAATTTATAGGCATGTATAGGCCAATAACGACCGGACGTTTGAGTAGTTTATAGGCATGTATAGGTCAATAACGACCTGACGTTTGAGTAGCTTATAGGCATGTATAGGTCAATAACGACCGGACGTTTGAGTAGCTTATAGGCATGTATAGGTCAATAACGACTGGAAGTTTGAGTAGCTTATAGGCATGTATAGGTCAATAACGACTGGAAGTTTGAGTAGCTTATAGGCATGTATAGGTCAGTAACGACTGGAAGTTTGAGTAGCTTATAGGCATGTATAGGTCAATAACGACTGGAAGTTTGAGTAGCTTATAGGCATGTATAGGTCAGTAACGACTGGAAGTTTGAGTGGCTTATTCATCAGAAGGATTCAGAAATATTGCATAGTTTACATTGCAGGAAACAGCGGAATGCAGTTTCGGTTGATTCACTACACAATGGAATGACAGCAACGTGGTCCAAATATAGATCCACCTTAAGCGCTGGGCAGTTATTCATCAGTGTAGCATGTACGAGAGTTTTCTTTCACCCATTGGATAGTAGGATGGATCTAGCCTTGTAAGGATTGTTTTTGGAAGACATATAGAAATGAGTGTTTCGTCTCTCTGATTCCCACCCACGTCGAGCATCAGCTGGTGAAATAATTTTGTTCAAAGCGTTGGTGTCATATGACTGACCCTTGTATGAAACATCTAAAGTTTGTGAAATATTCCTACGTTTTTTAAAATTCTAACTAGCCACGCTATCTAAATACGAATTCATAGCGAACAAATTCTACGAAGTCCATTTTACAATTCATGCTGCTTCCTTTTGATTATTTTCAAGTCAATTGGAATCGGTTTCATTACACTTTCCCAGACACTCCGAAATCGGGCTTGCTAGTATATTATAGGATTAAATGATCATTGTTGGGTATATATCGATGTTTAAATTTTACATAATCACTCACAAAGTAAATAAAGCCCTTATAATTCCTATTTCGTTCTTTCGTTCGTCAAATTCACTTATTCCATCAATAATGCATTCCATTTTAAGTAGCGCGTACTTTCCTTTCATTCGCCGCTTTACATCGCCCCATAATACATAACCTGTACAGAATCACACGTTTGTCACATTTACGTTTATTCAGAAACTTCATACTTTACATATTAGGCAATGGCTACTGGTGATTTCAACACATTTAATTTATTTACAACATTCTTGTTCAATTTTAGTCAGCCCCATCTGCAATGTCAGATGACTAAGAACTTATATAATAACAGCTGATTCGAAAAGAATATGTGAGCTAGATTAAATTTCCAATTAAACCTTATGTCACAATGGATTTTATCAACGAACACCCTGGAAATATGAACAAGGTGATGCTATCCCTTACTAACCTAAAGGTAACAGTTAAATAAATTGTGTACATGAATAACATTTTTTATCATTCTCAACAGCGTTAATACTTATGAAGACCCGTTCAGCGATCTAATGTCAAATGAGATTTAACTACTGTCAGTCACGTATATTCGGCAACTTCATACGTTACATCTTAGGCAGTGGCCTCCCGTGGTGCCAGCATATTTCTTTTCATAAAGAGGACATTCTTTTTTTTAATTTTAATATGTCCTATACAGGAATAACATTTTATATCTTTTTCACCGGCGTTAATACTTAACAACACCCTTTCATTTACCTAATGTGAAATTAAATGTGCAGTTGTTAAATGTAGAGTTGCTCGCATAACCGGCCATATGTTTTGTTTGGTTGCATAGTTGAGTGCTGGAAGGAATTAATGACTACACATCCAAAATAATTTAGATTAACAAAACAATTACCGTTATGGATTATTATATACATTTTTCAATGGTGTTAAGACACGTTGGTGGAGAAGGTAGTATTACCATTAAAAAACTGTATTCATTCTTGGAATAATGGTCTCATACATATTTGTTTTTATTTTTGTGTAAGTGGTAATATTCACCATACCACCAACACCCACACACGTTTTTTCAAGTAAGCAAACAAATTTAATATAAAAAAATACCATTAAAAACGCCAATGGCCCATTTAGTGTTTCATTTAGTAGCCTCTGAGTATTGATTTATTTCAATAGCTTTTAAGTCCTCAGATAAATTCTCGAATCTTGGTTTATATCCCTCAGCGGACTCAAATTTACTGGCCCAGTTCCCACGCTATTGTTGTTGTTGTGTATGGCTAAGGTGACGGGTGCTGTGTGAGGGAATGTATCAATCTCGTAATCGGCCATTTTGCGTGACTATGTAGCAGACGATTGTTGTTGTTGTTGTGGGGTTTAACGCCATTTTTCAGCACACGATTGGCTATTCATGGCGGCCAGTATTAATGGTGGAGGAAGAACCCGGGAAAACTCCAGAAAGAACCACCGACCCACGAGAAGCTACTGGCAAGCTTTCTCACATACCCGCATTGGCCGAATCTGAGACTCGAACCCACGCAGACAGAGGTGAGATGGCAGTGATCCGTAACGGATAACGCTTTGGACCACTCGGCCACTCGGGGCCCCCTGTAGCAGACGAAGGCCAAATTGTAAACTATGCATTTCAATCACAAAAGGGGCCCCGAGTGGCCGAGTGGTCTAAAGCGCTCTCCGTTAAGGATCACTGCCATCTCAACTCTGTCTGAGTGGGTTCGAGTCTCCGATTCGGCCAATGTGGGTATGTGAGAAAGCTTGCCAGTAGCTTCTCGTGGTCGGTGGTTCTTTCCGGGATTTTCCCGGGTTCTTCCTCCACATTAATACTGGCCGCCATGTATAGCCTATAGTGTGCTGAAAAATGGCGTTAAACCCTACAACAACTACAACTACAACTCAATCAATGAATATTTGAAAAAGTATAAAAAGAGTATAATGTATACTTTGATGAATAAAAAATCTAAAGGATGAAACAGTCGTTTCACAATGATGTGTCTGCAATGTTAATTTATATTGCAAACAGTACAAACACCGAAAGTATTCCCAGAATGTATCGATGTGTAAAAAATTCCAGATCAATATCACGTGATCGATATATATACACACGATCGCCAATCGTGTATATATATATATATATATATATATATATATATATATATATATATATATATATATATATATATATATATATATATACTGACTACGAACAGTGCAAAACTAGTATCTAACTAGCCTAAGCTATTTCTACTCTTAATGAGTTTTTTCAAAGGCAGACACAAAACATAGATAAGACAAACAAATAAAACAGAAAAACCGTCGTATTTGCAACACTTTACATGACTGACTTATTACGGATGCTGGAAGATATTTTATATTGATCTATAAATCGATGAGCCATAGCGACATCCGTTATTTTATGTTAATTTATGTACGCGGAAACCACATCCCAGATATTTCGCTGTTATAGTTGTAATTATATGTTACTGAATTACTATTAATTATAGGTTATTTAGTGACTAATAAGCAAAGTTAGAGATTTATTGAAAAGAAAACATGTCGGCTGCACAAAGATAATTTTTTGTGAATGGTTGTCCTTTTCTAATCTTCTTGGTTTAAACCGCTTGGTTTCAGTGTTCTAAGGCGGCGTATCCAGCAAGATTCCCTTTCTCTCCTGGTTTCGGAACTCCATTTTGGGTTGTGAGCAATAGCCATAAGTGTTATATCACTGAAAGTGTGGCCACGGGAGGAGAAGTGTTTTGCGACTGGGTTTCTGTACAACTTCTTTGTCATCCAATCAGATCTATAAAGGTTGATCCTTTTGCGTACTTTTTCAGTTTCTCCGACATACTGAATGCTACAGATCTTACATGTGATGAGATAAATCACATTCTCTGTTTTGCACGTTTTGTTTGGACCATGTATGTTCAGTTTTTATCTAGTCACTGTGCTAGAAGTTGTCCTGGTTTATATCATATGTTTGCAGGTTTTGCACCTTTTATCGCCACAGGCTGATAGGATATCATTTATCCTGACCTACCATCCAGCAACCCGAAAGTAGGTAAAATCATCGGGAAACACTGGCCCATCGTAGAATCGTGTGACGCACTAAAGTTAATACCCCGAACAAACCTGTAGTAGCCTACCGGAGACCGAAAAAACCTCAAGGACATCCTGATCAGCGCGAAGCCAATGCCAATCACTAACCAAGCCCACACTAGTCAATCTGGCCCCTATGGCGATAAAAGATCTGTAGCATCCATTATGTTTGAGAAACTGAAAAGCTACACAAAAGGATGATGATAGGAGTTAAAATCCACGACCTACGAGTCATACCAGAGACGTATATAAATGATACTAATAGATACATCGCTAGGCGCTCAGCATTAAGAAGTTAGTATTAGGACTGGTTGGCCTGGTGTCAGGATAATGTGACTTGGTGGGACATAATGCTACATGTCCGCGGAATAATGCACCAGTGCTAGACATCACTATAAACTGTCACAATGCAGACATCGTAGCAATATGCCTGAACACCTGTTAAAGCTATGTTAAAAAATCCAAATCACATCACAATACATCTATGAACATACCGTTAGATTTAATATAACTGATGTTCACACCAGAGGCTCGCTCATGCGTGTGGAACCATAATAAATTATACACCGTTGAATAGATTTGTCCGTGAAATGTAAACATATTTCCTCGTACTAACTGTTCATTAAGTCTGTGCAACAATCCTTCATGCAAATCCCGATAAAATGTATAAAAGTGTAGTTATCCGTTTCGAGCGCTTATGTGATTTGATAATGAATGCCAATCACTACTGTTGAATTTTTCAGCGGAAACCCTGACAGTAATTCATAGTTCAGCTTCTTTTGTTCCCAAAAACTTGAAAGAATGATTAAATGCAATTCTTTCAAAAAATCTTTCCCACGCAGCTACGAAGGGACATTGGGTGATAGCTAGATGGTACACATTAATCTCCCTTTATGAAAATGGGACTTATATCGGCAGTCTTCCATGCAGAAGAAAACTTTCTCTCATTTAAAGATCTATAAACATTTGTCTCTTCGAATTTACAGTTTGTATTAAAATCGACAACGACACTGAAGAAGAGAAAGCACTTCGAAATGTACCTATAAAACAAGTGCGAATAAATAGACAATGGTTTGAATTTACACTTGACGACATCGCAATCACAACACTACAACAAGATAGAAGATTTAGATGTTTTATATATTGAACGGCCGTAAGATGCTTGTAATAGGATCTACCATGTTACACGCAACACTAAATTTTGCAGTTTTCTGAACACTTCTTCACATTTTCAAACCGGACACTCCATTCTTTGAAAGCCTTCTCCCATTGCATTAAAGGTGAATTATCAGTAACACTTAAATGAACTTCTGTTATATATACATTCTTTCCCATAATTTCCTCGGCGATATAATTTCCTTCATTTTCATATCCAGTATATTTTATTACTAAATTATTTTCCTTCGTTAGCACAAGATTTGGATTCTGTCGACTAATTCTTGTGCTATTGAAATACCACAATACCTCAGAATTTGGTAGTTTCTGATTGATATCAAGAAAACTGGCAGACCCCAAATCTGTCTTGATATAGACTTTGTGTCGATTTACATCTTCATCCAAAGATTCTTCTGTATTGCCGTCCAAACACGAAGTCTGGTCAGACGGCCTGCACCCAATACTCGTGCACCAAGTACAGTTCGGATCACTTCTACAGTCCTCGCGCTTGCTATATATTGCACATCGTATATTCACCTGAATTACGGAATAATCCGAACTTACATACAGTTGCTCTTTGAAAAACTTTATTGATCGGACTTCCTCAGTGCCACTGAATATATTGTAACTTCTAGAAACTGAGTTGTTGACCGGGAACTGAACTAATATCTCGTGTATTTGTCCACCATTCGTTGCAGCAAATATGGTCGTATCATTTTGACCAGATCTATTAAAGGCAACTTCGATATCTGTGTATATTATGTCCTTAGCATAAAAAACATTTGATCCCCTCAGTTCTTGTTCCATCAAGAAATTTTCTTTCTTATACATACTATCAAAACTTTGCTGTTTATTACGGAATACGTCACAACTTCTGCTCATCGAGTCTGCGTCTGTCGAAGGGCTTACTCTGCCATTATTTGAACAGGAGGCTTGATACTTCCCTAGGAATGAATGCAGAATGACATTTTTAGTGAAGGAGCATACAATCGAAGCTTTCATTTCTTCAAATGATTTCGTAAAAAGGGCATAAAAAACATCATTTACTTCTGCGATATCCTGGATGTGATAGAAATCTTCGTGATCTCCCGGCATACGACACGATATTCGTGTCTTTTGGTATGACAGCCAATACATGTCATAATATCCTGGATCAGATTTGCATACTTTAGCAACTCGTGAAAATATGTGTCTTTCCTTACGTAAACAATATTTTCCTTCCTCCCTAAAGAAGAATAAAACTTCCTCACCTACGTCACTTCCGCCAACAAAATGGGGTTGATTTAGCCAATCAGATTCAGTTCCTGTTTTAATTTTCGGTATATTTTGTGCATTTGTTGAAAAGAACAGAGGTTGCCGCAAAATGTATGGATCATTTTTTAGGAAATCGTTGTATACCCCTGTGTATATCATCGTATTCATGCTATCATTGCGATCTTCTGATAACAAGGACACGACGCTGTCAAAGGGATCATACGGGCATAGCCCTTTACCTTCTGACGTGGTCTTTGTGTCATTGTAGAGCGTCAAAGATGTTGCCTGCAAAATAAACAAAACATACAAATTACAAAATGTAAACAATTTAAAACTTTTGAAAACAATGCTTATATGTTTAAAAACATGTTTGCTTCAACTGTCTATTCAAGATAAAACACACAGCATTAGTGAAAACCTAAAGCGACACGGACAATAATACAAAATTTTACAAAATTTCAAAGTCTCAGTTTGTTAACTATGGAAAAGTTGGTGATACAGTGGACTATATCATGCCCAATATAAAGATGGTTACATGACTAAGTACTCTAGAGTCTAGTGTCTTGACCTAATAATACCTCGTAGGCAGCGTGTCAGCTTCCAGTGCAAAGAGGTACAAAAATGTAGATACTATAAGTTTGTTCTAGTCATGGCGCCATTTTAAATTTATTTTTTCTTCGTATTTTGAAAGGCAATTTTTCCTTTTGTTTTGGCACAATCGATCTGCGTGGATATCTTTCTCCATTCTGTGTAAATGGGATTAACGGCTGCAGTGCTACATCGAGATGAGAAATTCCGATATTTCACAATAAATTTAGGATCGATGCTTTTTACAAAGTTAGATTACACAAATAATGCTTCAGATTATGTATTTTGTCAAAGTACTGAAAATAAGATTAATATTATAATTAAGTGTAAGTATTGAACTACGGTATAAGTAACAGAAACAAAGGCAGATACTCTTCTAGATGTAAAAGAAACTAGTTCCAACCTGATATCGCCACTAGCAATAAAAGTGATATCGCCACTGTGGCTATATTATTTGTTCTCCTGCCGACATATTTCAGTATCACACTATGTTTATTATATTATTTTGTTACGAGTCTTTACTCTTAAAATAAGTAAAAGACAAGAGTGAAAGACAGAAAACTTTGTAACATGTAAAAAATAATTTATTTTCTGCGAATACAGAGTAAGAATAAAAATAGAACTTACGGTATTGCGAATTAAATCACAAAATAATCCAAGAATTGCAGACAACTCCAAGTAATTTTAAGTCCTGAATAACAACTCAATAAAACTCCAGAATAAATCCAAAAACTGAAGGCAATGGCGTGTCTGTGATAACTTAAAGAGTGTTAATGTGTCAACAGTCTTTTGTTGAATCACAGTAATATTATTCCAGGTTTGAATTCGCTATAAATTCCAGTGAATGTCTTTATTCAATAATGTTATCAGAGCACTTTTGTATTTTCAGAGAAAATAATAATTTAAATGCAATAATTTGAAGAAATAAAATTAATTCCATCAGGACACAACATAATACAAATTGAAAGTGCTAGATTTTAAAGATGAATGACCAAGTTCTCAGAATTACAAGATTATATAGTTCTCAACTTGACCTATGGTCAAAATTAGCATTTTCAAAATAAAATACATAATAAAAAATAACTTTCTAGAATGAACTTTACCAAACAATAACCTGGATTATGTATAATTCACTTACGAATTTCCGAAACTTTGACACAAATAAACACATTTACTTTATCTGTTAATAACAATACTGATTTAAAACCCATTCATATAGCGGATAATTTAGCGAAGTATTAGTTGTTTACATTGAATAAAATAAAATGTTCAATTTGGGTCCAGAAGAAATGAATTCAAGTTTGGACAAGGTCAAATCCAACATATAATGTTACTAACTAACAAACAATTTAATTAAATATACATTCATATATATATATATATGAATGAAAACAACGTCCAGATAAACGGACATCTATGGGTACTCATATGCAAATATCTTTATGAACAGATTGAAAGTCAACTTCTGGACTAGGTAAGCCACAAACCATACTGGTGTGTGCGTTGAACTGACGTGGAAATGGAATGCAACAACAGGATGGAACAGCTAGACTAATTGTCATGCAGATCAAAGCGTTCCATCATTTCATCAAATTCGCTGCTGAAACTTCGAACACAGACCATATAATTTGGATATAAAAACTAAAATTGTTAACGAAACACTTCATGCAGACATTTACTCCAAACCGACTGAGAAACATCAAACGTCAATACCTTCTTTCATCCCACAGGCACCCAAGGCAATGAACCTGTACCATCTCATACAGTCAACCGCCAAGGATTAGCAAAACTTGCTGTGATGATACAACTTTGGATAAGATCTACAGAGAACTGACCCAACATTTGACAAACTAGGGCCAGAACAATGATATATCAGTGGAAGCGAAACAGACAGCCCAACAAACAAACCAATTGTAACTCCTAACATACAAGGTAGAATAAAGCATGGGAACGAGCACCCTTCATCCTCACGTTCCACCCAAAGAACCCCAAAGTAGGTCGCATCATTCATATACATTGGTCAATAATTTAATCGTGTACATCGCTTGCATTGATCTTTCCGTACAAACCAGAAGTAGCATTTCGCAAACCTCAAAATTTGAGAGACATGTTATTCAAAAGTCAAATTTAAACAAATGTATGGGAAATCGAAGCTTTGCGGAAACAAACGAAGCAAGACGTGGCAACACATGAAGGAAACAAACATGTTTCCAGCACAGTCACGTGTGACAACCTGGCTATTGACAACCCTGCTATAACAAGCAACACAGAAAATGTGATCTACCTCATCACATACAAGGCATGCAGCTCCAAATATGTTGGGAGACACGTAGAAATTATACGTTAGAATGAATTTCCACATACCAGACTGGCAAAGTAATAAAGTGGAACGGAGCTCAGTGGCAGACCATTTCCCTTCTCCAGCCATTCTTTCAATGATGTAATCATGAATGGGATCGCCCATAACCCAAAATGGAACAAAGGAAAATAGAAAATCCATTTATGCCTATTGAATTTGCCGGCTGTTTTCACTCAAACCCAGCGGCTTAAATCAGGAATAATCCAAACGGGCGTTTGTCAATGCATAGGTTACAATGAACTTACGCTTTACCAGAATCACATTTCCTACAGTTTATTCATTTTCTCAAACACATCGTCTTAATAATCAGTTTTATGTAAAAATGTAAAATAAAATGCCAACAACACATTTTTAGAAATTAATTAAAAGCATTTATTAAGCTACTAAATATTACAAACAGAACAAGGCAACATTGTTTTAGAACATAAATTCATGCAATTTTTAATATAAAAAGGTCAGCTCAACAAAATATTGGATCCAGGATGGAAATATTACATATTGGATTTAAATGTTTGTAGATCACGTTAACATTTAATTGCTGACCTACTAAGCTATCTATTGAGGGTCAGTTACTCTAGCCATTACCGTCTTGATAGCACTATAGAGTAGCAACACTCAGCATCATTCAAGATTTGTTTTGTATTTAATTGTACTTATCTACAGCAAATGCAATGTAGACTTTGTATAGAACTCGCCGTCTGTGGGTTTCTATGTTATGTTATGTTTTCATTTGTGTAATTGAATTTGGTTGCTTTGTACCCTAGAAAAAGGAATCGGTTGATTTCAAAAGCGCATAGGCTGGTTTCGAAACCATTTTTGCACCATTGTTTTTCAGTTTTTCTGTGATATATATTTTTCCCTGACCAACACGATAATTTCTGAATGCGTTTGGAAAGTTTGATAATTTTTTGTCGTGTGATTTATAATGAACGAACTAACGAACGATCGATAGATCGATCGATCGATAGATCGTTAGATAGATAGATAGGCAGACAGACAGACAGACAAACAGACAGACAGATAGATAGATCGATAGTGCGCAGATGGATACTGCATACATAAGTTTATCAGACTAATATTTTGAAAGTTTTTTCTTGAAATTACTAACTTATAAGTAAGCTGAACTGCAACTAAACTGTTCATACTGTAGTCAGTCGTATACAGCTACTAACAATTATTCATCGTGTCCTTATCACTTATGTACGTTGAGAGTTTTTTCATTTGTATATTGTACACCCAAATGGGATGTCAGGGACGTCAGGTCAGGGAAGAAAACTATAATTTCTGCAGGAGTTGCTATTAAAATGGAATTTTTTAAAAGTGAATATTTAAACCAATGATCTCAGCATTGTTGCATAGACAACAGGGGCGCTGTTTGAGTGTCACGTAGCAGAAACAACTCTGGCCCACACAAATTGACTTGTATCCGTGTCGTAACAGGAACATGGATGAAAATAAACCAACAACAAAACCTTTTTTAGTTTGTTTTGTGGGGTTTAATGCCATTCTTTAACGCATGACGGGTTTATACATGGCGGTCACTATTTCGCAGAGGAAGTACTTGAGAAGACACCGAAACGAACCACGACCCACGGGAAGCTACTGGTAAGCTTTCTCACATACCCGCGTTGTTCGAGCCGAGACTCAAGCTCGTGTGACAGAGGTGAGATGTGTGAGTGATTTGTAAAGGTAAGCACCTTAGATCACTCAACCACTTGGGGCCTCACACTACTAAACCACGCAACGCCTTAGACCACTCGGCAACGCTGAGACCTCAGATTACTCAACCACACAGGTCCTTAGAATAATCGTCAGCGCGGAGGCCCAAACAGAACAACGGAATTTGATGTAGCTAAGTAAGAGAGAACAATACAAAATGTCAGGAATAAAAATAAATGTGTTTTCTGAAGATAGGTTTATTAAGTTCACATTCTGCGATTTAACGTTATTTCAAAAGTGATCAAACACAAATGCAATGTAAAACTGCAAAATATACACTAGTATTTAAAATCCTCAAATAAAATGGCTGGTTTTACTTGGATCGTCTAAGTCACATTCAAGCGCTCCATATGTACATATTTACAAACAAATAATAATGTTCACACACACACACACACAAACACACACATATACAGAACCCAGGAAAACCTCTCGTCTTCTATTTGTGGGAGGGTAAGAATTGGGCAGGCTGAATGCTTTTCTGCGTACTCGTCCAAGCGTCGAGTATATACAGCTTTGCATTTTAAGAATAAGCCTGAGTGTATTTCTACCGTTAAAAAACGTGTAAGTACAACATCGCTTAACAAATTGTGTGCGTCAGTTACAAATAACCTTTACCCAATCTTATTTGTCAATCTAGAACATGTCGCAAAGAAACGACTTGTATTTTTTTTTTACACAGATACATAGTGCAAGCTTGATATTTAAATGGGTAAATATCGAAATATTATTTCGCAGTTTCATAACTAGCTTTCGGTTTCTCAACGGATTTCACGTTTATGTCATGTTTCTTCTTCATGCAGAAAGCTTCCAATCCAACGAGTTTTTACCATATGTATATTATTTAACGAGTTATCTCCCATATTTATCAATCAGAAGATATATAACGATAGATAACGGAATTTAAAAAAAAAAACAAAACAAAACAAAACAAAAAAGTTTTTATAAGGTCAGGCAATGTCACAGTTGTACAAGGTAACCGGTATTTTAAAAACTGAACTTTACTGACATATCAGTGTGCCAAGTGGATGATGCCAGCAAGTAGTTTTATAAATATGTAATTACTTTTCACAAGACATGTGTTGCTAACAGACATATAAAGTGAGTAATTTTCGTGTCTCAGCTGATTTCAATCAACGTTTACACAGTTCATGACGTTTTTATCTATATATTAAGCCGATAATGTCAGGTCAACATCTTATTGGTCGAAATTTAGTTCGGTTAATGGCTTATACATGTTCCTATCCATTTGACCAATTAGCAATCTTCCTTTCTATGGTGTCCGTTTGTAGTACTTTTTCGAATGCAGGTTTGACCAAACTGGATTTTTAATTACAAAAGCTGGTAGAAATGAAGACGTTTGGAATTGTGTTTTCAAATGCAAGTTACTGGCATTTATCTTTGAAAAGTATTTACATAATAATTGTATCAACAGCTGATAGTGTCTTTCCATTGGCGTGAAAATATATTAATACAACTTGGAAATACTGGTATCTGGGGCAAACGTGAAAATGTTTGATCAGATACAAGTCATACAATTTTGGTCATTCTGTGTTTTTTGACTTCTTCCATATCTAACTGTTAAAGATGTGTGATAGCAAGATGAAAAATAAAATTATGCCATTTTTATTACTGAAATTTTTCAATGTAAATAAGAATATTACCTATGAGGATATGCGTGTGTGTGCGTGTGTCTGTATGTGTATGTGTGTGTGTGTGGCATGTTAGTTGTAACTAATCTTAATACTTAAAATTCATTAACCCTTGGCGCCGCGTTTACGTCGCAGGAGGTAGTAGCCTAATGCCGAACTCTGTAGCGTCAAGGTCATGTGCGATTCACTAAAGTGGGTGGTATTATAGTAAGATAGACAGATGTAGCTCTACAATGATACCAAATAATCTGGACGTTTTAGTTGCACTACAAAATACAGAGAGAAAAAACAAATTTTTGGACCCGTTTGTTCTTCACACTAATTTCGCCCGTGGTCGGAATCCGATTTTGTGTCCGGATTTTAGACTTTTCGGCCTCAGATCTAAGGCAGACAGTTAATCCTTTGAAAAAGTGGGATAAGGTGGGCATCTGGAATAAAAAGTGGTCTCAAGAGTCGTCTCAATACGAAAATGATGGGTCCGTTAAGCAAAAAGAAACAAATTTTTTTTAACATTCTGCTCATGCGCGAGCAAAATATCTAATGGAAAACGATGTTTCTAACACAACTAGGCATTAGGCTAATGAAAAATATGTTGGTATTATGATGTATTCAGAAATCCCCCCCCCCATATATTTCCTACTCGCATTTTAGGTGAAAACGACTAAAACCTCCAGGGTTTAATAAGTTAAGAAAAGTAATAAAAAAGAAACACAGTCTGATTCGTTAAACATAGCATTCAGATTCTTCAACGACCGAGTAAAACCCTAAATTTCAAACTAGTATATCAATAAATAATTGGTCTATACGACCTCTGGCCGACATCTGAGTCTTTGTGGGGCTTGCGTTCCGGTGAGTGGAGCTTGTACTCCGTGTGAGGCTTGTGTTACGATTTAAGAGGCATTCTTTTGAACTAATAAAATCCTATAGGACTATTGGTGTAGGATAGGAAACGTCCATCCTTCTGATCAGATTCTTGCGTCCATGAGTGTCGGCTTTGTGTGTCTGACACAAAAGTCCGATCAAGAGTGTGCAGTTATCCCATCCAACACGAGTGTCATAAACGACAAATGAGGACTGAGGTCAAAAATGGTATTTTGTGAAAGCCGATGTAACTTTCAAACAGAATTCATGTTTAAACGTTTTGCAAAGAGCACTAAAGAATATGCAGAAATCGTACGCCGAGCTTTTATTTCTTTTCGTACAGTTTAAATATGACCTTATTTTAATTTGAATCTTTTGTGTATAAAACACGTTAAAATTAAGTATATTAACTTATTGGTGGTGGTGATAGATAGTAGATTGTTATATTTACTTGGTAGTGGTGAAAACTAACAGATTTTTATACTTACTTGGTGGTGGAGGTGGTGGTGAAATATAACAGCTTGTTATGTTTACTTTGTAGTGGTAGTGAAAGAGAACACATTGTTAAGATGATAAACCCTCCATGTAACTTATTTACTTCCGTTGTTTTATCAGAGATACATCCTAAATGAATGTATACGTGACTTAGGGTCTATAATGCATGGGTCGCAACGAAGACGAGTTGTAACTGATAAGTAGAATGTGTTCCTACAAGTCGTGAGATAAATCGTGAATCAACAACCATAATATAGTCATTGACACCGCCAGCATTGTTGTAATTATCGTCATCAATATGGTTATCACTGGATTCGTAGTCGTCTTCGTCATCATCACCATTGATAGTATCGTTGTTATTATTGTCATCATCATCGTCAGTAACAGCATCAACATGATCAAACCTGTCGGCATGATCATCATAGGAATACCAACGTCATTGTCACGTACAAGACCTGACCATTTGAATCTGCCCGGGGAATGTCATTAACATATCGGATATATAATTTTTTTCTTCCTTCTGTTTCTTCATCTGTTTTGAGACCCTTCTTTGCTGCACGTGAAAACAAAGTTGGCATGGTCACCACCCTTTACGTTTATAATGTTAAGATGAAAGCCACAACCTTTCCCATAGAATTTCGGTGTGCTGATAACCGTGAGAAACCTAAACGTTTTGGCAATCTTTATACGATTTCCTCTTGATAATTGGATGCTTGGCCATATAATCAAATTTCACTCAAGAGTTGGTCTTGAATACCCATTCAACATGCTTGTGTTCATGACTAATTGCATGCTAAAACGTTAGTGATGATGGCGATCTAAATGACGACGACGCTAATGATAATAATATTGCATTGGTTTATAGCATTTTTATTAAATAATATTTGTAATATTTTCAAGTGGATTGTAATGATTCTTTCGGGTCGGTTTCATTCGTAAAGTAACAAAAGTACGATATTCCTAAGGATATGATATTGTTCTTGTTACTCGAAAATGCATCCAACTTTGACAGTAAACATTAATGTAAGTGACAACATGACGCACTCGTTCTCCCTCTTAAAATCGCTCGAATGAATAAAACGTTTTAATATTAAAGTTTCATTATTATTGTTAATACATATAAAGATCAAACATGTAAAAGGAATTATTTATCTCTGAATTTGAGAAAATATTTGAGAAAACTACTGATAAAAATGATGATTTTATAGTTCCGTCACGAAGGTGTTAATTTCGTAATTCCACGTGACATGAAATACGATGCAAATCAAATAGGCGCTTTTCAAAACACAGCATGGTCTTTCTTGAGACAGTCAACTAAAAAACAAACAACCAGGATTATTGGGCTTGATGCAACCACTAAAAAAAAACAGGATTATTGGGCTTGAATCTTAAACGAACGTCTCACAATCAGCGGAATCGTTGCAAAGTTAGATATTTAAAAATATTTTTGTAACTTTAACCTGCTTAACCTATGTGTAGTTAGCTTAGCAACCTATGCATATATCGGAACCTGGAAGTAGAGAATTCAACAGGTCCATATATATTTTTTCTGACATCAAAAGTCGTTATTATGCCCATAAAATGACTAGTTTACGTACCAGATAAGAGTGAATCTACTCAACGTAAAACATCCCCTCTATGGAATAACTCTTCTCAACGAAGGTTCGTGTAGGACACTTGAAAGAAATATATAACTTCCTGCATGGAAGTAAAGTAGTCCAGCACGGGAATTAATATTTTTTCGCAGTCCGATTTTTATATAATGTGCATGCTGCTTATATTACATTAACCTATTGTAGCATAAAATAACATACAATTTATATGTAGTTACAAATAAAATAACCTACATTGTATATATAGTTACACATAGAATAACATACAATGTATATATAGTTACACATAAAATAACATACAATGTATGTATTGTCATATACAAAATAACCTACAAAACCAAACAGGAAATGTCAGCCAATATGTACATATATAAAGCAATTACCATGGTTTGTTCTTTGTCGATATGATAGATTTGGAATAGCAATATAATTGTAAAAATGGTTTCAAACAAGTTATTCTTTACATTCATGTAACACGTAGGTATACAGTCTTTTACATGAAAGCATTTTAATATTAGCATACGAGATTCTTGGTCAATAAGGTAGTGCTGTTCAAATGTAGTATACCAATTAAATATATATTGCATAGCAAATATTTCTTTGAACAATCATCTGTAACTATTTCAAGATATTTGGTAGACAGTTTCTGTTAATAGCAGTATATGTGATTAAAATTTGTTCGTATATTGTGGGCTGCTACAGTTTTAACACTTGAAAGAAAGGCTTTGAGCATGAACAGTGCAGAAGCGCATACTGAATCAAATCGTGTCTATACAATTAGTAAATTGTTTATATATGCACACGGCCACAATCGTGACGCATTCATTTTCATTATGGTGATAGATCGAACGTAAGTTTGGGTTTGGAATGTTTGTTTCTTGGTTGTTGTTGTGTTTTACTTTCTTGCTTTAACAATGTCTACTGCCAGAACAAAGGTCACGTGATGCTTTGCTAAGCCAGGTATCTTATTGGAACTTTGTAATGAAAGTGTCGGACTTTCAATAGCTGACCTGGTTATGTGTAGACGTTTAACTTTAAGCTAATCTACAGCTACTTTTTAAAATCAACCTCCTTTGTGATTGCTCAATACAAGTTTCAAGCTTCAAACTTAAGGTCAAAAATTATACTTCAAATCCTGATTGCAGGCGTGATCCTTTAAAACTTGTATTTGTGAAACTATACACTTACCTTCACTCTGTACTGTTTGGGGTTATAAGCCCCTGTACCGCAAACCAGAATATCATTTTGACCTACAAGCTCAACCACCCGAATATGATTTTGACAGTCGGGTTCTCTTTTCTTTCCCTGTTTGACGCATTCATTCCTGTCGGCTTCAGAAGGCACTAAATGCAAGATACTCGGCGCGTCATTAATATTCATCAGATTCAGTCTTATCAGTTGATTCTTGGCTCCAACATATACATAATGGTCATTTTCGTTCAGCTTCAGAATCCGAAAATACCCTGTATCTGATTTGTTCCTACCGAACAAAATCTTTGTAATGTTTAGGCCTTCCTTATTAACAGTGTTCTCTCCTCTTACACCAAGTGAAGCCATTACATAAACACAGACAACCAAGAACAAAAACACATCCATTTTCAGTCTTCTCATTATGTTCAGTTGTCTGACCGTATGCATATATTTCAGATTAAATAAGGAGTATACTCCTAACAACGTCACAAGAATACACTTATGCGCTCAAGGAAGGAAATGTGTCTGATGAAACAGTACAATGCTTACTTGCTTATAACTGTCGATGAGTACGAACATCCGAATAACGTTTCTCCCGCGCATGTCTTATTAATAGCCGAATCACCGCATCCAACATAATTGCTGACTAACTGTATGACTATCTAGGTTGCCTTCTACAAGTTGATCACAAACTAAATGGAACACACATTAATTATTTCCGCGTCAGATATTAGCTAATATTTCAAACCAATTCTTTGTTTAATCTTCCTCGTCGGGCCTTTTCATGTTCTAATGTTTGTCTTTCATTTTTTTCAAACCTAGTTATCGAGGTTATGGGTGCATTTGCTTTTCGTTACTCGTTTTTTATTTTATTTAAGCAACACTGACTCACTGCTGATCTAATCACACTAAGTTATAAGTATAATATAAAATACAGTGCACTTTTAAGTAAGAGCAAAACTAATAGTGTTTAATGTCAAGCACAAAAAGAAACAGTTCACTTCTAGATTCACTGCATAGCAGCCCTGCCAACGGCAACGTTGGCCTAAGTGGAATTTATGTGTAATATTAAACAAAACGGTAAAACAAAATAAAATGCTTTAATATAAGCCTATTAAGTTGGAAAAATGGAAAACTCATAAAACATTTTTAAAAATGGATATGTTTGACAAAGATCGTAGGATCTTGTTACGTGGGGAAAAAGGTAAATATCCGAACACCTGGTGATGTTGTTTACTGAAGAAAGAAACTGTAGTATGAGTATTATATTAATGTGTCCTTGAAATATTGTAATTGTTGTTGTTGTATGGTTTAACGCCATTTTTCAGCACAAGATAGGCTATACATGGCGGCCAGTATAATTGATGGAGGAAGAACCCTGGAAAACCCCGGGAACAACCACCGACCCACGAAAAGCTACTGGCAGGCTTTCTCACGTACCCACGTTAGCCAAGCCTGAGACTCGAACTCACGCAGACAGAGGTGAGATGGCAGTGATCCGTAACGGTGAGACCACTCGGCCACTCAGGCCCCTCCGTGAAATATAAAGTGTGGAAGGATTTTATAAGACACACACATACACATGTTAAAGTATGTAATTCTAGAGAGTTTGTTAGAACTCTCTTCCAAAGAAACATTTTCTGTGAAAATGCCAGGGCCTTATCTCTAAATGGTAGGGAAGTTTTCAAGTCATCAAAAACTTGTATTTCATTTCCACCTACCCACCATACCTTGCTTGAATCGAAACTCTTACCGACCGCAAAGATGATGATGATAATAACAGAACCCCTCCTAGAACAGAAGCTACAACTCTTCCTCCGCCTCCACCTACTACTACTAATACCCTTGTCACGTAATTTTGTATAATTAATATGTATGTATTATACCTGAATAAAAATGTGTTCCAGTTTCGTTTCTGCGTACATGTTTACCCGAGAGTGGGTTATGTACATCTTAACTTATTTCAAAGTACTGAGTTCTGTTCACCTCATGTTGCACGAGCGAAGTTCTTGCAATGCGACGACTGAAAACCGTAAACTAAATTGGCCATGGATTTCAGCCTAGCCACGATGCTTATAAACAATAACGTCACAAACGTAAAAGGAACTTACCGTATTGCGAAATAAATCGCAAATAATCCTAGAGTTTCGAACTCGTAATGAATAAATATCTAAAATGTAAGAAATAACAGGTAGACCAGGTATTTCATGGGGAATTTCCAATATTCTAGGCTCAGATTGAGATGGACATGATTTTTACAAGACCATAATTAAAGATTCAAGTCACGTAGAAAATTAATCTGACTTTGGACAAGGTCAAGGTTACAGTATAAGTATCAATTGCATAAAATAAATATATGTAGTAAAAATCCTAACAAGCAAACAATGCAAATTAAGTATAACATTTTTACAAAGTTTGTTGCTTCTCACTCGTATTACCTTTCCTGAGCCCATAGAGTCGTATTATATATTACGCAACGAAACAGGCAGCGTGTTTTGACCTAACTCTGAGTTAAGAAGGTTCTGAAGGAAAGATGTTAAAATAATCGTGTGTCACGTCATGATAATTGACAAAAACTATAATAATAATAATAATAATAATAAAGACAATACATTCATAATAATGTAATTACTTGCGTAGATATTAGCATAATCTTTGTGTAGCATGCAAAATTACTAATTGTAGTGTTGAAAACGCTGCAACGAGAAGGTTAATCTTTTTCATGTTGAATGGCAGAGATTGCATGTCTGAAGATAAACTATATTATCGACTTGACGTCCTAACATCTGATAGATCGTGTAGTTATCTGCTGTTGTGGAACGTCTGAAAAATTTGGACTTACGCAACGCTTGTCTATGCAACGTTATGTGCCTGAATATGTGGTCTTGTTTGAAGTTACTTTGGCACGTACCGAACGGTTATGTAGAGTTTTAGATGTACGATACGCAACCTTAGGAGCCTTTTAGAATATACCCTTGAGATGTCCAGACGATTCAAAATGGTGTTAATCCTTGCGTATGATCTGTTGTAGGTTTGGAGAATCGGGTGAAAAGCTAGCACGAAAGCGTTCACACTTGTTGGATATCTTAGTTTTATAATTCAGGAGTGTTCAATCTGTCGAAGAGTCTAGTTTTATTAACCTCCTCAATGTAGCTCCTTTTGTATTATCTCTGTCTAAGATGCCCTTTGATCGCTCCTAATCTCTTTTCAAAAGGTGACTGGATTAGAACATATGCGTTTGGTTCGAACGCACATACAGCAAAGGAGAGTTTTTATTATGTGCTGTGGATGGTAGCTGGTCGCGAGTAGATACTATGAGAACCAGTAGGTTTAGAGTATACGTCAGTTTCTATATTCCACTCGAGATGGGTAGATTGAGTATCCAAAATGACACTGGACTTGTTTGGTTACTATGATGTAAATTTAATGTAGGTTGAATGTCACTGTCGAATAAAAAAAATTTTTTTTTAATTGTCGCCGGTATCGGTCCATTTGATTCCATGTCCACGAATCTACACCAGTTTATGGGTCTATATTGTGCTTGCCTTGAGAAGCTTTGGCTCTAGTCTTCCCATGAAAATATTGGCATAAGAAAATTCTATTGTTGTGCCCATTGCAGCCCCATTAGTGTGTAAGAAGTATTCATTGTTGAGTACAAAATTGTTCAACTTGAGAACCTGTGCTAAAAGATTGACCAAAATGGACGTTGTAAGAGATGGATCAGATCTACTACGCCATGCTGCCTTGCAGGCTGTGTTACCCTCCTCGTGTGGAATGGTGGTGTATAAGGTACATACATTCATGTTGACTAGGTGATTGTTATTTGGAAGGTTAGTTGTTGGTGTTTTATTCAGATAATCCGTGGCATCTTGGATATATGAAGGCACGTGTCCACGAAAGGCCGAAGGTGAAAATCAATAAACTCAGATACAGTTTCAGTGAAATGACTTTGTAATTATAATGGTAGATGTCTTTCCTCAAATATATGGGTCGCACGCCTTCCAAATGTATCACCGTCCCTGAAAATGTTTCGCAGTTTTAATGTTTATTGCAGCAATTAGTTTAATAGACCCATCAATTTAAAGTGTCTACAAACATTATTGTAATTCTACCGGTGTTTCGCTTTGATCCTTCATGATACTATCTATTACGAAATCCTTTATGAATGAAATATGTTTCTACAGTCGTCAGGCTGATTTTAACTTTTTATCGGGGCCATTTATAGCAATGTTTCCATGGTTCAATGGATTATAGAAAATCTCTGTGTAGATGACATTTACATTAGTTGTATTTCAGAAGTGGACGTGGAGATTACATTACATTCATATCACATTTTGAATTATACCTCTTGCTCATGGACTACCCAAGGTCTGCAGGAAAAAATTCCAAAGGTAAATGATTTATATGCCATTTTAAAGGACTACCCATTTTCTGCATGTAGATTATTCCAAAGGGAAATGATTTATATCCCGTATTCAAGGATTACCATTTGACTACAGGGAAATAAACTCAAGAACAAATAGGATGTATCCATTGTACAAGGATGACTCCTGATCTGCTAGGAAATTATTCAGGAAAATGATGTATACCCATTGTTATAGCCTGCACATTGTATGCATGCAAATTATTCCAATTTTAATTATTTATATGCCTTGTTCAATAACTAACCATTGTCCGCAGGAAATTAATTCCAGAAGAAAATGATTTATATTTCTTGTTCAAGGAAAGGAATTTATATATTTTGTTCAAGGACTTTCCACTGTCTGGATAGACAAGAATTCCAAAAGATGATTTATATGTCGTGTTAAACGAATACCAATTTCTGCAGGGAAATTAATTCCAAAAGTTAGTTTTTCTATCCATTGTTCAAAGACTTCAAATTGTCTGCAGAAATTTATTTTCCCGAGGAAAATGAATGAAACCTCTTGTTGAATGATTACACCTTGTCAGGAGGTAATATTATTCCAAACGAAAATTGTTAATATCCCTTGTTCAAGGACTGCACATAGCCCTCAAGGAAATTAATTCGACAGGATAATGTGTTATGCCCCTTCTTGAAGGACTATCTATTAACTGTCAGGAAATTATTCCAAAGGAAAACGATGTATACCCTTTGTCCAAACACTGCCCATTTACTGCAAGGAAATAAATTCCAGAGGAAAATGAGTTATGCCCTTGTTCAAGGACTACCCAATGACTGGAAGGAAATACATTCCAAAAGGAAATTATTTATATCCGTTGTTCAAGGACTATCCATTGTCTGTAGAGAAATTAATTTAAAGAAAAATGTAGTATATCCCTTGTTTAATGGCTATATATTGTCGGCATGGAAATTAAATCCTTAGGTAAATGAATTATACCCTTGTCGAAGGACAACCCATTGTTAGTGGGGAAATTATTCCCACTGACAATGATTTATATGCCTTGTTCAGTGACTACCCATCGTCCACATGAAAATTGATTCCAAAAGAAAAATGATGTATACCTCTTCCTCGACGACTACCCTTCAGCCACTTTTGCAGCATGCAGTTCGTGCAGAATATCATATGCGGCTCTGTGTCTGTGATAATAAAGTATGGGCATCTCCGATCACGATTATGTTCTCCTCAGTTTGATTTTGTAGATCTGTAATTTAGTTAGTTCTTTCGGTACCACTCTGTTTAATAGCTTATAAGCTATTGTCGGCTTGTTCCCGCCATGTTTTATACAATACAAAATAGCTGCGTCAGTTCACTGAAGTGGATCAGGCAAATTTATGCGGTTTAAGGCAATGTTAATTATTTGGCCTAACACTGGACTTTATCCAGTCATCGACATTGCATATTTCTCCTTGTATTTTTAATCGATATTTAAAAGTAAAAACGAAATGGTTAGGTCCTCTTAGAGATGTTTTGTTGATATAATTTACATAAAACAACGTATGGCTCCCGAAAACGAATAAAATTCCCATAAACCGGAACGTTAATATTACGTAGAATTATTATACCCTTTTCCAGCAAACACACTTTCAACTTATGCACGGAAATTCCTCTTTGATTATGTTTCGTTTTGATTTGTGACTTTGACACATTAACCTTGACGTTTTTTTCGTTTTCGTCTGAAATTCAAGTAGGAAACACATTTTGAAAGCTTATTCTGAATACATCATAAAACATCAACTTCCAGGTGATCTTCCAATAACATACTGCCTAATTGTGTTAGAAACATCGTTTTTCATTGGCTACTTGGCTCGCGCATGAGCAGAAGGGTAAAAGTTGGATTTCTCTTTCTTTTTCCTTTGCTTTAAGGACCCATTATTTTCGCATCGAAACCACTCTTTATTCCAAATGCTCATCTTATCCTACTTTTTGAAAAGGTTCATATGTCTGTTTGCATTTCATACAGGTCTGCCTTAGATCTGAGACCAAAACGTCTAAAATCCAGACACAAAATCGGATTCCGACCACGGGCGAATTTTGGGTAGAAATATTCGGGTACAAAAATGAAGTTTTTCCCTCTGTATTTTGTAGTGCAACTAGAAATTCTAGATTATTTGGTATCATTGTAGAGCTATATCTGTGTACATTTCTATAATACCACCAATTTAGTGTATCATACATGACCTGGACGCTACAGACCTCGACAGCAGGCTACTACCTCCTGCCACGTAAACTCGTCACCAGGGGTTAATATGTTAAAGCCGTTTTCAGCACATTCTAGGATATATATATATATATATATATATATATATATATATATATATATATATATATATATATATATATACTTTAATGGCGTGGGAATATTTGTAGAGAATTGTGCTTTCTTAGCGTGGGAATTTTTGATAACCTTCATTTACAATCAGCCCACTTCACCCACCAAGACATACACACGCTTACAGTGCACATAATATTACCAAAGTCATCTCTTACTGACTACATTGTCTATTTGGTTTTGTCTTACGTTTTACCTACCTATTTGGTCATTTCGTTTAATATTTTGGTCTGATATGAATTTATAGATTCCTTAAAGTAAGTGTTAATAGCCAATTATTTGATTGGAACTAACATAAAACAGACATTTAGTTTTTCTTTTAGTATTCAGTACTTCACCAAAAATTCCAAAATGCTGGCATTTTTAATTGATGTATTGTTCAAGTTGATGATAAATTGTGGATCACTGGTTTAAATATGTGACCAATGTGATGTCAATACACCTTTGTAGGTGTTCATTTGTACATTCAACAAGGGTGTTTCAAAACTGGCTCGAAATGTTTGAACTTGTCATTTTGTTCAGTTTTAGAAAATACCATTAAATACTTGTGATAATCATTTAAAAATAAAATAACAATATCTAGGTTCTCCTCCTAACAGATAGGATTAATTGCAATGCATTTTTTCTGGTGTGTAGGTATGAAGTCGTGGCCTAAAACATAGCGTACCGATAAAAATGGTTACAAAATTTGTTAAAAACCTTCCGATAACACGCACATTTACTAAAATAGACTAAGTTCGTTATTGAGGCGTAGAAATTTGAAATAATTCAACTTCTTTGGTCGGGTCAGTCTTTTAAAGTAACAACGAATGAAGTCAGCAAAATAACCCCAGTTACCCACTTTATAAACGTGTAAACTAAGTGAATTTTATCTATAGATCAAACCTCGATGATGCCTTTAAAATTATTTCGTATTGCATAATATAACTATATCACTGGTGAAAAGATCCATTAGTATTAACTGAACGTGGGAAAATGGCTCAAACGAAAAAATGTAATAAATGCAGCAAAAATATATGCTGCATCAATATTCCAGGTATCATTGTCGACATCATCGTCTTTGTTATCTTGATCTCAATAGTAACTTAGTTATCAATATTATTATTAGTAGTAGTAGTAGTTGTTGTTGTATTAATAGTAGTATTAATAGTACCAGTAGCAGCTGATGCAGTTGTCATTATTATCATTATTATTAATATTAATATTATCAATGCTGTTATCAGATCATTATCACCAAAACATGTATAGTACTCAACATCAGGACTGCTATAATCATCAGCATCAGCATCAGCAGCATATTTAAGTTTTATTTTATTTTCCACATCAATGCATGTGATTATTAATATAATTTTCCAATTTGTTATAGACATCCTATGAATAAGCTTCATTCAATGCTGAATCAAAACTGCAGGTGTTTCAAAGTACATGTATCTAATTAAAAAGGACATGACTAACCATGACTACATGCAAAGGACAATACCTCGGATTCACAATATCTGTGTCAATCAACACTGTCGTGTGCGTTGTGCATGCAAAGGGCAATACCTCGGATTGACAATAGCTGTGTCAATCAACACTGTCGTGTGCGTTGTGCATGCAAAGGGCAATACCTCGGATTGACAATAGCTGTGTCAATCAACACATATCGTGTGTGTTGTACAGGCATTTATAAACCATATAAAACTTTCTACTATTGCCATGCTGGCCTTCGGTTGATATAGCAGAAATACTATAGAGGCCGACTGACTGAAAACATGATAGCGAAGGCAACATTTTATAGTAATTTGCAGAGAAAAATTGTTATTTGTTTCCTGGTTGCATATATTTATATCAGACAGTTCGAATGAGATTGTGGAACATTATTGAAAACTAACTGAATCTGATCTCAGTTGTAAACTTTTAAATATTATTCATTTTAAAGCGTGACGTTTATTACACAAGTAAGGAAAGATTTCGGGAGCATTCAAAAGATTTTCAAATTTCCATTGCTGATTTAGACCAGAATCAATAGATTAGAGACAGTGAGACATTAGTAATCCGCGCGTATATTGTAACAGGGGTCTTTACAAGTAGCCGCCGTTTGGAAAACAGTCTACCTAGGTAAGAATAGGTATGACCCAAATGATTCAAAGAAGTGCAATGTACAATAAACTTATAGGTTTAATGAGGAAAAAAAGACTTTTTGGTTAAAACAATTTCAATGTAAGCACTGTATTTGAAATAATAAAAACAGTTTGTTTTCATTTTCATCAAAAGCACAGTTCGGTCGCTCATTACATTTTAATGTAACCACAAGAAAAGTGTGAAAGATATATAGAGCAATGGTTCCAATTGCACTGTTCATTCATTCAATATCAAAATTTAATTATTTTATTAGGGTCGCAGTGGCATAGTTGTTAGGGTTTTGGACTCGTGAGCACACATGTGCGGTTTCAGTTCCCACAATCGGATCAGTCAGATCGGCTACCATGTTGAATGTTAAGGCAATGCACTTCACGCACGTGTCTTTGCATTATGTCGACTGAAAGGTGTTGCCGTGCTCTACAGCACTTAACTAAACCTTACAAAGTATTGGTAAAATAAAATTATAAACGCTATATAAACCAGGAAATATAAACACACGCCATAATGAACGTTTGTCACAGGTGCTAGCTTAGAGCACATGTTAATTCTCTTGGCATCCGTCCGTCTACGAGAGACGATGGCATAGCTCCAAAGTACGCTTTTGCTTATCCTTCTTTTTAGCTCTCTTTTCAGCTTGCTTTATTCTTCTCTTTTCCTCTGTGTTTTGAACTCCCTGCCTGACAGCTAGACGCCAGCTGGAACGGTTGTTTGCACAGCTCTCCCAGTCGTTGACATTGATGTTTGCTGTCTTCATATCCTTCTTGCAAACATCTTTGTAGCGCAGATGTGGTCGTCCAGTTGGTCGTGCACCTTCTGCTAACTCCCCATATAACAGGTCCTTGGGAATGCGACCTGGGTCCATTCTCTTGACATGGCCGAGCCAGCGAAGGCGCCTCTCGCTGAGTATGGAGAACATGCTGTTCATGTTGGCGCGTTCTAGAACCTCTGTGTTGGGTACTTTGTCCTGCCACTGGATGTGCAGAATGCGACGCAGACATCTCAGGTGGAAGCTGTTGAGTTTCCTCTCGTGTCCTGCATAGGTGGTCCATGTTTCGCTGCTGTAGAGAAGTGAGCTGAGCACGCACGCTTGGTAGACACGCAGTTTGGTCTTCTCTGTGAGGCTGGGGTTGTTCCAGACCCTCTGGTTAAGTCTGGCCATCACTGCTGCTGCCTTGGCAATCCTGCCGCCCACCTCAGAATCAATGGAGAGTGAGCTGGAGATGTTAGACCCGAGGTATTTGAAGTTCTCGACAACTTCCAAATTGTACCCATCGATGGAGACAGAGGGAAGGGAGTCTGTGTCCTGTGCCATGACATTCGTTTTCTTCAAACTGATGGTCAGTCCAAATTCCTTACATGCATGGGAGAGGCAGCATACCAGCTGCCGAAGTCCATCTTCTGTGTGTGATGTCAAGGCTGTATCGTCGGCAAAGAGCAATTCACGGATGAGTACCTCTGTGACTTTAGTCTTAGCACGGAGACGGGCGATGTTGAACAGCTTTCCGTCAGCCCTGGTATGGATGTACACTCCCTCGCTGCAGTCCTTGAATGCGTACTGGAGAAGCATGGAGAAGAAGATGGCAAAGAGCGTCGGTGCAAGGACACAGCCTTGTTTGACTCCGCTAACGACTGGGAATGCTTCAGATGTTGCGCCATTGAAGCACACTGTGCTGTACATGTTCTCGTGGAATGACATAATGACAGCAAGCAGACGTGGGGGGCAGCCGATCTTCTGCAGGAGTCTGAAGAGTCCACTCCGACTAACCATGTCAAACGCCTTCGTCAGGTCTATGAAGGCAATGTAGAGGGGCATCCGCTGCTCGCGACACTTCTCCTGCAGCTGACGTAGTGAGAAGATCATGTCTACAGTTGACCTGCCGGCTCGAAATCCACACTGGGATTCTGGGTAGACGCGGGAGGCTAGGATCTGCAAGCGCGCCAAGGCAACACGGGCAAAGGCCTTTCCGACGATGCTGAGAAGGGAGATGCCCTGACAGTTGTTGCAGTCGCTACGGTCTCCTTTGTTTTTGTACAAAGTGACGATGTTGGCGTCACGCATGTCCTGTGGGATGTATCCCTGTTCCCAGCAAAGGCAGAGGAGTGTGTGTAGGGGCTGGAGCAGTGCTGGTTTTCCGCTCTTGAGGACTTCAGGCGGAATGCCGTCGCTTCCAGGAGCCTTCCCACAGGCAAGGCAATCGATGGCTTTTCCGAGCTCTTCCAGGGTGGGCTGTGTGTCTAGCTCCTCCATGACAGGCAGGTCTGGAATGGCGTCCAGGGCAGTTCCAGTGACATTGTTTTGGGTTGCATATAGCTCGAGATAGTGCTCAACCCATCGCTGCAGTTGTTTCCCCTGGTCTGTGATGACTTCGCCCGTCTTGGACTTGAGGGGGGCGGTCTTGTAGCTGGGGGGGCCTGTCGCCTTTTTGATACCCTCATACATTCCTCTTGTATCCCCGGTGTCAGCAGCTGTCTGTATACTGTTGCAAAGGTTCAGCCAGTAGGTGTTGGCACAGCGGCGGGCGGTCTTCTGGGCGTTATTCCTTGCAATCCTTAGGGCTTGTAGTGTTCTGGGGCTAGGTGCAGCCTTGTATGCCAGGAGGGCTTTCCTCTTTGCCTCAGTCACGGGCTCCATCTCCTCCCAGTTTGCCTCATACCAGTCGACATTCTTTCGCTCCCTCTTCCCGTAAGCTGTGATGGCTGAATTGTACACAGAGTCACGGATATGGGACCACTTGGAATCAATGGTGTCATCAGGTGTCACTTTGGTGAGGGCTTCCTTCAGTTTGCTGATGAACTGCTGTGTTTTCTCTGGGTTGCTTGCACAGCAGGTGTTGATACGTGGGTGACCCTTCTTCTTGGCGTGGTGCAGCTTCTTGGGTAATATTCGCACCTTGCTGGCCACGAGGGAATGGTCCGTGTCACAATCGGCACTGTGGTAGCTGCGGGTAAGGAGGACACTGGCCAGTTCTGCACGTCTGGTGATGACGAGGTCTAGCTGGTGCCAGTGGCGTGAACGTGGGTGTTTCCACGACACCTGGTGGATCTCCTTGCATTTGAAGAAAGTGTTGGTCACACATAGGCTGTGGGAGCAGCACATCTCCAGCAGTCGCTGACCATTCTCGTTGATCTTGCCCCTTCCGTAAAAGCCGAGACAGGTGGACCAGGCCTCGTGGTCAGCTCCCACTCTAGCATTGAAGTCTCCTAGTAAGTAAAGGCTTTCCTTGTTGGGGATACTGGATATTGCCTGATCCAGAGCCTCATAAAACTTGTCTTTCTCCTCGTAGGTGGAGTAGAGGGTTGGGGCGTACACACTGAAGATGTTGACCGGGCCTAAGGATGTTGACAGCCGGAGGGCAAGGATTCTCTCAGTACCTGATGATGGAGGTTCAATGAAGGCGATTAGCGTGTTCTTGACAGCAAAGCCTACACCATGCTGCCTAGGTTCATCCAAGGGCTTCCCCTGCCAAAAGAATGTGTAATTGGCTTCCCTGATGGTGCCGCTGTCAGCCAGTCGGGTCTCCTGGAGGCAGGCAATGTCGATGTTCAGTCGAGAGAGTTCTCTGTCAATGACGGCAGTCTTCCGTGCATCGTCGATCTGCTGTAGGTCAGTGGTCAATCCAGGACACATGGTCCTGATGTTCCAGGTTAGCAAAACGAAGAGTTGGAGTCTTTTTATTTCTTCTTTTAGTCTTTCCTGGTGCAGAGTTTTGTGGCCCACTTGTCGAGATGGTTCTCTAAGCTCCACGCACCCAGTGAAGCAGGCAGGCCATGGCGGGCAGCACCTTACTGACTGGGGGCTGCCCAGCTTGAGGCGGGCGGTAGCTGTCCAGTGAGACCTGATGATCTCTCCCACCGTCAGAAGTAACCCCTGGCGCCAAGCTCTACGCCAATCGAGCTTTGACTTAGAACCGGTAAACTGCTACTTCTCGTGTTGTGCCGACGCGGTACGACGACGCTGGAGTGTCCTCTCCAGTGGAGCTATGAAGCCTGGGCAGGGTGGTATGGAGAATCAGCTGTTGCCCATTCAGCAGATCCCCCCTCTCCACGCAGCTGGTGTGCCCAAGGGAACGACGAATGCCGATACAGCTTGTCACCAACGGCGTCGCAGGAGTTGCCGGAATGACGTTGAAGTCAATGTCATACCGCCTTAGGGACTCCATCTCCGGATTTTCTGTCAGGGTTTACTCACTTAGCCTTTCCCATGAGTGGGTATAGCCACAAGGCAGCAGAGGTTTGGAATCGGAGTTTTCCTTCTCCTAGATGAGCTACCATCCAAGGTTTACGAGTCCCATCTACCCGAAGCAACTGGTTTTAATGCGCCAGTGGGCCGCCTTCACCCCTTCTCCTGTTAGTAGAAAACATGTGGTCTAAGGTTGACATTGCCTGGGGTGGGAGTGGGAGACAAGCGCCCCAATCCTCCAAAATGCCCCATACGGCCTGCGTCTCTTACTGCCTCTGTCAACTAAAATCCAGCTCCTGGCCTTCGCGAGTGGCTTAGATTTGAAGCCCGGCAGACATGTTAATTAGGGATTCAGTTATTGGCTAATAATGTAGTCAGAGACATAGAAACTGCATGAACAATTTATTTGACGCAAAGAGCAGCCTCGTTTTGAAACGCCATTTGCTATTTTAGTGATGGATTGTTTGCGAAAAGATACACATATTTGTTATGACAGCGTTAGGTCTGCAATCTATAGCATGACATATTCCATTTCACTCATTACGGTTGGCATTTGGTTTATCGAAGCAAGGTTAAATCGAAGCAAGGTTAAATCGAGAAAACTTTCTACAAGTATTACAGCCGATTTAAATATGTGGTGTGGCGTTATCAAAATGGTTAGGGGAGGTAACTCGTTGTTAGGAAACCCAGACAGTATCTGCAGAGAGAATTCGCAGAAATCAGAGGGAAAACGAACTAAAGCTTAAAGACACCGTTATACTTTTACAGAGTTCGAAACTTTGTAGTTTGGGTCCGAGTCAGAGTTTATGCTCAACACGTTTCATAAGCTTTTGATTTAGGTAGCAAAATGTGCCTTATTGCGTCTATGGAACCAGAGGGCATAATGTGAATGACTGAGTCAAGTTTACCCTAACCTTTTCTGAACCAAATCTGCTCCAGTAATTCCATCTATTGTCCTGGAACATATTGCACGATGCATTATCTAAAAGCTTGGGATTTCTGTTTTAGGAGGAGCTTGGAACTTCTGGCAAATTTAAATTGCCTTCATTTAGGTCTATATTTTTTGATAAGAGAAACTTGGAAAGCACTGGTACATTGAATTTACCCTGCGATAAACTAGGCCAAAATGCTTTCAGTTAGTACCTGCATATGATATAATGTGTTTGTTATTTATGCGAGATTCAGTTTGATATTCTTGTATGTAACCAAATCAGTCAAAATGTGATGGGTCATTTCCAAATAGGTCACACGAATGAAATGACCAGCGATTCGCAAATTTTCAATACAAGATTTTAAAAGGCTACGTTTGGTATACACATATCAATAAAAGCAACTGTTTACAATTTGGAATTATTTGGCACACAGGCGTGAGTTTGTGTGGCAATTGTGTATTCAGTATACACACTGCAAGCAAATTAGCTTTTTCTCTATATTCTCTGCATGCAAAACTGCAATTACTCTCAGTATCATGGAGTATGGAAATTAAATTATATTTCCGTGTATTGAGGATAAATTCGTGACCAGACCTCTAACATGGTCTTGTTATTATATTATCCTTACTCTACTGTCATGCAATCTGTTGGAAGTCCATGATAATTTTATTGAGAAGAAATAAAGGTTTTCCTTTTTTATCATCAATTCATACGATGCACATAGTTCAAGATGAACTAAGTGATAAATAGGCCGGCTACTGCAGATAGAACTTTAAGTTTTATGACATTCTCGTCGGATTTTATCAACTTCTAATATTTAGTCTCCCACAGCATCGAATCCAGCCATTATTTCCCAGAGACTATCAACTTTCTGTTGTAGATCGCTTTCCTTGATATCAGATTCTTTCATTGATTTAATATTATCACTTAGGGTCGCAGAACTTTTTTAGATCGATACCAAAGTTCCCATTGACTTAATGCTAACATTTATGGGCTGTAGACTTATTCGTCGATATCAAATATTTATTTTAAGTGACTCCAACTATCAATAAGAGGATGGAAATCGTTCTGGTTGATACCAGATATATTTATTTTACAGAAGCACAATATTTGACAGCATTACATATTCCTACGACTCGAATATATAATCGTGAACCAAGCAACAGGAAAAGCAAAACCAACAGGTTTAGTAAAAGTCAGGATATAATGTAATTCTCAAAGATATTAAATGAAAATTTAAAATAAAAGTACGGTATTTTTATTTACATCCCGAAACATCCTAATAACCCTATCACAAGTCCCAAAGTGTTGAGTCTTCTGAATGGATTCCAGTTGGGTTCCAAATGGATTCCAATCCTAAATGGGCTGACGTACAAAAACTCTTCATGTGTCACGATGATTGAATCTAGTCTGTCTTTGAATGAATTCACAATAATTCCCAAATAGTGTTTTAGTCAAAATATTATCAATGAGCACTTTGTAATCCAATGAAAATGTAAATGAACGGTTTCTCACAATTATTATCAAGACGGACCTAAAGGTGATTCCACACAGACTGATATCAAAATAGAATTGGATAATATCAAAGGTATTTACAAACTGTAACCTTAATTATGACACATCAGCATGCACTGCACGTAGGTCATTTTAATGGAAAGTTTCATCAAATTCGTAATGAAGGTAAGGTATGTTTACTTAAATTTTAGTGAACAACCTGAAAACATTTGGTAAACCATAGTATTTCCGAGAATAAATCCTCGATCATGAATTAAAATCATTATGTTAAAGGATAATCTGCAACCATGGCCAAAAGTTAGCGATGTAATATGTTTTTCACAAATGACCCTTACAATCTACAATAATGGACAAACGTTAAACACACGATAAAGATGTACATAATACCTCCTCTCAGAATGAAAAAGAAACCATTATGCAAAACATTCTTTAACATATTAGAAAATATACATATAATTAAAATTACGTAGGAAGACGTATTTTGAAGGACACAAACATATGCAAAAACAGCAGTTTATAAACTTTCATGTCGTGAAATTGCATCTGCGAGCAGCTAATCTTTTACCTTGATGTGCCTAATGTCAGTGTTGTATTCCTAATATATCAAGCTCATTCTCAACAATCTGTGCTATTTGTTTTTCATTTCGTGAATTGAAACAAGGGGTTTGCGATCAGTGAATACATTAATCGGAGAAGGAGTTGTACTACTATATCCACAAAAGTGTTGCAAAGTCAACACCCAATTCAAACATTCTTACTTTATCGTGGAATAATGTATATGATGCCTGTTCAATGTTTTCTAAAAATATCAGACTGAACGATCCACACCAATTTGGAATCAATAGTCCATGAACCCTACATCACTCGCATCAGCATATCTTTTAACTGATTGCCTTAAATCTGGAGATGAAAGAACAGCTGCACCTATAATTATGTCTTTTAACTTATAAAAAGCTTCATGACCTTTAACAGATCAATGATTCCTAGTTTTCTATCTCAACAAATTGGTCACGGGTTCAGCAATTATGGAGTATTCGGAGCAAACTTTCGGATAGTAATCAGTAATACTTAACATTGCATCATTTGCTTTTTACTGGTATGTCCTGGGAATTAAGAGATAATTTTGTCCGTTACATCTACTGCTTAAACTGTTCTGTGTCCCATAATACATTTTAAAACTGTAACACAAACACAAAAAATCTCACCGCTACCATATTAACCGTGAATTTTGCAGCACGGAGACTACCGAAGAATTTTAGAATGGTTTCCAAATGATCTTTCTATGCGTCATTGCAGATGATGACGTTATAGATGTACACATCACAGTCTAAAGCGGATGCTTTTCTAGTCATTAACAGCTGCAAGATTTGCAAATGCTGAATTTTTATATTGCACTTTAAGTGAGTGGAGTGTTTTATAATCATTTATAAAGGTCAAACTTGGTGACATGTTGCTTTTCCAATTTCTCAAAGCAGTTCATCCATTCTTGGCATTGGAAACGACTCTGTTTGTGTGACTGTTTACTTTTCTATAGTCGTTACACATTCAGACAGTATTGTCTGGTTTAGTAAAAGAAATGGTATATTGGATTTGTTCTTGTTGAAACATCCGAAAACAAGTATTCGTATGCATACAACAGCTGTTTAGTCCACTCTTGTCTTTCAGCTGTAGGTCTGAAAGTATCTGGTCCAGATTATTTAATACTTCTCTATTCCGAAGATTAGTTAAACCAAACATTTCAGTTCCAAAGACTGTTAAAACTAAAGTCACTACATTTAGACTGGATGACATTGCTTAAATATTTACTGTGCGGTACAGGTACAACTAAAATGATTTAATGATTAACAGGATTATCTCTACTCAGATACTCATTGAACATATTTATATGGCAAAGTTGTTTTATAGTATCGCATACCAGGAGTGGATGAGCCATTTGTTTTGGGTTCGCAGGGTTTAAATGAGGAAAGTCATTTTCTTTCTTTTCAAATGCACACGGACAATAATGCCTAGCCTTAAGAGGATTTGGAGGCTGGACAAGGGAGCCAGAACTCTATTAACAGGCTGAAAGTTCTTTTTGTTTGTATTTCTCATGCCTTATTTGCATTTTTGACTGATTCGAGCGAAGTGCTGCTTTACAAGCATTTGACAATTAATATTTGAAATCAGAGATCTCGTCAACAAGATCAAGTTTAGAACCTTCATTTGAAAGAAATATCTCTTTTAAAAAATTAAATAGTGGTAGGACAGTATGCCCCAAAATTAGTACAAACATCCTATAGCCTAATGATTTTTTTAACAGATTCCCTACCAGCAAATAACAACAAATGAACCCCTCATCTAAATCTTTTCCTGTATTAAAGCGATTTACATCTATCATATTTTTAAAAGTTTGATGAATTGTTTCCAAAGCCACTTAACTTCCTGGGTGATAGGCAAAATATGTTAACTGTTCGATGCCTTATTCATGCATAACTTGCGGTAAAAATCTTAGGATAAAATTCGACCCTTTATCAGACTGCATATATTGTGCCAAGAAATATATATATATATAAAAGCAAAGAACAAACATTTACCAGAGTTTTTATTATGGCCTGTATTCCAAGATTACTCAACGAATCGCCTCTAAACATCATGTGCACGCACACATTATGGTTAACTAGCATGTGTTCCCTGTCTTGGTAGTAGGTAAGAGACCGTCATGGTCGACCATTGTTCCGCTAAATGGTTCAGCAAATGCTGGAATGCGTTGCAGATGAACCTTAAGACATCTTCCGAGTCGGGTTTTCTTAATATTTGACAAGATCTACGTCATTATGTAATATCACTTTCCAGTCTTGACGCATAACACTGATTGAAGGTATTTCGATAAAACTTACTGACACACTTATGACCAACAAAGGGGAGTGTCATGGGCTAAATTAAGAATTTCCTGTCGATATCGTGTCGTAAGAACAATTTGATAGTCTCCTGACCAATAGTTACCAGCCGGTACATCAGTAGGTATCCATTCTCTCACAAAAACCCTATTTCTCCATTAAATTGCAGACTGGTGCCTGAAGGGTTTAGTTTTGCTAATAGCCAACTGAGACCAACAGTAGATCTCATGTTCTTGGAACTGTTAACCAATAAATAATGTGATCAGTACCTCTAGAATTATCAATACAAGGAGCAAACGTGACCTCATCAAAAGCTCTACCAAAAACATATTTCAGTCGAAGGAATAGTTTCCTTATCAACATTATTTTCATGAGGTCTTTTTGATAATGCTCTAATAACCTCGCAAGCCGGCTTTACATCAGGGATTTTATTTACAACATACTTAAAGTTCTGATCTAAACACGGCTTCTCAATAACCATACAGTCATTGCATTGTAATAAATGATTAGTGTCAACGGATAAACAAGGCACGGCTCGGATATTCACCAGTCCTGAGATAGTTTATGCCAAATTTACACAATGTATGCAAATCACTCCCTGCGTACGAACACTTTCACTATGAGAAGACTTCTCAGACGAGTTACCTGATGACAAAGACTCTGATATACGCTACAGTGTCTTGTGACATTTTAAGAGGGATAGGTTTGGTTGAATCATCAGCAAGTGATACCGAACGTTGCAACATCAATGGTTCATATTTCCCCATAGAAACACCAGACCTGAGTTTGTTTGATCCAACCAATGTATTGCTTTCAATACGAAATACTAACCTTGACCTATACGAAATAAGTGTAATTGGAACAGTTCTGTCTTTATTCTGTTGCTTGCTGTGTTAGCAGTAAGAAATGAAATGCCATTTCTTTTTACAATACTTGCACGTTGGAATAGATATTGATTTCTGATCAGTCTTATCAGAAATTTGATTCATATCAGTTGTGCCAGATTGAGATTTCGAAGTACTTGTATTAGAGATGGTTTTTACTAAAGAGGAAAACTGCTTTGAGAAAGACTTCCTGACAAATGCAAATTTGTGAATCAATGAATAATCATCTGATGTACGAACAGCATTTTCTAAAGTGTCCACCGTTTGCTCACCAAGAGTTGTTCTGATGTCATTATGGAAGCAATTCTTGAACTCTTGAATTAACACGAGTTGTCTGAGGTTTTCTTCACCAACGTTCTTAGCTGATCACCACCTATCAAAAAGTTCTTCGTTTTTCCCTGTAATTTAGAAATGGGTCCTCCAGCTTCTTTTCTATATTTTGTTACTGTTTGTTGATATGCCTCAGATAAAGTCTCATAACCTTTCAAAACACATTCCTTAACTACATCTTAAAATCAATTTGATATACGGACAGTGGAGTGTGAACTTCACAAGATTTGCCAGTAAGTACACATTGTAATATCAAAATACAATGTTCTATTGACCAACTTCAAGTTGTTAATATTTTCCCAGAGTAGGAAAAATATTTGTCTATATCTTTGTCTTTGAAATGTGATGGTAACCTAATATTTCTGGTAACATCAATACCTGAACATTATGTAAATGGACGAAGTGTGCTCCCTCCCATTCTTTTAATTTCAATTGCATCTCTCTTTCGTATGACTAGATATGCATTTTTCTTTTATCTCCACTTGTATATCTCTTTTCTTGCTGCATATGTCTCTAGTGTCTATGTCGCCTTTGTCTTTATGTCTCTGTATTCGTCTCTCTTTCGCTTTGTTTCTCTGTCTCTCTCTCCTTGTATCTTTCTATCATGCTCTTTTTCTACCCCCGAATTTGTATTTCCTGCTCTTCTCTCTCTCTCTCTCTCTCTCTCTCTCTCTCTCTCTCTGTGCATTTTCCTCCCTTTTCTTTCTATTTCACATTTCTCTTTCAGTTTCTGTACTTTTCTGTTTCTGATTTTTTTATTTTAAAATTCCTTTTTGAAGCTGAAGCTTTCTTATATCTTTTTCTCTGTTTTTCCTCATTTCCTTTAAATTCCTATGGAAACAAGATATAAGTATTATTCGAGCCCAAGGGATATTTATGCACAACATCTTTTCATTCAAATATTGGAGGAACATATTTTTTATTTCTTATTTTGCGAAAGATGCTTTAACATCTGAAATAGCTCAATTTCTGGCAAACAGATCGTTATTTTTTAAAACTCTTAAGCTTCCTATACAGCATTAGAGAATTCACTACCTTAGACAACATTGTGAATGGATTTTGGTTTTTAATAAATATTAATTAATTATCCGAAGGAAAAAAAATGTTCTTTTACCAGGAATAATAATATTTTTTAAATAAGGTCTATCCGAAGTTCAAAAATAATTTTGATTTCAGTGAAATTATCTTAAAATATTTGTATTCAAGATGAGCCCAAAATTTCTTTTCAGACTATCAATTGAAACTAAATATATATTCTCAATCATTTGTTGGAATTCTTCTGGAGGAATCGGACCATGCAGGCATCGTATTTTAATAAGAATCTGCAGTGTAAAGTCTGCTTGTTTTCTTCGCATATTTACTTCTATCCTATACTTTGAAAGGAAAATACTATACTTTTACCTCTTTTAGACCCAATATCCCCGGTTCTATATATGTTCTAGGAGTTGCCATTGGTATTTCTTTTCCGCCAACACCGTGTCGCACTAAATGATGATGCTTATTTTATAGTCAATAGCGATTTGAGTATATCGTTGTAATTTTAAAGACACTTTGTGTCGCCATAAGAAGGTATAAATATACAAGTATTCGTGAATGTAGTGGTAACAAGATTATTTTACCAGCGCCACCATCCCCAACGGTTGCTACTGATGCGACTCCTACGAAAATTCCGATTGGTGGGACTATACTAGTTAACTTAGATGTAATTTCCCGCCACACTAAGGCCAACGGCGGTTGCCACGAGGATTCTATAAATAGCACCACACAAACATGTTTGTATATCATTTGAGGCGCGATTCTCTTGGTTATTTCATCTTGCAACTGTTGATCCACTTCAATTATTTTCTGACATCGCAAATAGTTTTGGTCCGTCATAACTATTTTATGAGATCTTGAAGTATAATTGATCGACATACTGGCTTTTGTACCAGTCATTCTTTTTAACAGGTACAACTGTCATTCAATTATATAAAATCTGCCTGCGAAATACATAAGTCGTGTGTGACTGTGCCTACTAGGGAGATCATATCACTTTCACATAGAAATATATTGACTGTGCCAGTACTTAGTGCCTTAAGCAATCTTTATCTTATTTGCCGAAAAGTGACACATCTTTTCTTATCTTGATAGAGACAGTGTTAGTGGAACATAATCAGCTAGGAATGCAACCGGGTAGTATTTGTCATTTAACTCGACCTCAGTGTTATTGAAACAATTTATGGGTGTTTTCGTGCCTAGTGTGTAGTCATCAGTTGAACGTTTTCACGTGCTAATGTAATGATCCCCAGTTGATATCAAGTTGGCGTTGGGAGACGAGGGTGATCTCATATGTCGATTTCTATTTGATCCTAAACAAGTTTGCATATTTCAGTGTGACGAGTGTGTTTTAGTGCCATAAGCGTGAAGCAGGTATTCTGCGACAAGTGGAACAATAATTATATCGATATTAGCATCCATTGTTAGGTCATTCATCACCGTTATTACGACTCTATGGTGTTAAAGTGAGAACGAATACGTTTTCTTTATTCAACAAATAATTTAATTTCCAAGACAATAAATTGAAACAAAACTGTAAAACGATCTTACGGTATTACGAAATAATTCCCAACTAATTATAGAATATCGAACACAAGTGTTAATAATTAGTGGTATTCTAAAATAAATCAAACGTTGGAAGTTGTTGTTGTTGTTGTAGGGGTTTAACGCCATTTTTCAGCACACGATAGGCTATACATGGCGGCCAGTATTAATGGTGGAAACCGCTCCGGTGGCCTAGTGGTTAGAGCGTCCGCCTCGGATGCGGGAGGTCGTGGGTTCGATCCCCGGCCGAGTCATACCAAAGACTTACAAAAACGGTACTAACAGCTGCTTCGCTTGGCGCTCAGCATTAAGAGGTTAGTGTTAGGACTGGTCGGCCCGGTGTCAGGATAATGTGACTGGGTGGGACATCATGCTACATGTCTGCGGCATGATGCCCCAGTGCTAGACATCACTATAAACTGCCACATTGCAGACATCGTAGCGATATGACTGAAAAATTGTTAAAGCTACGTTAAAAATCCAAATCACATCACATCACATTAATGGTGGAGGAAGAACCCGGGAAAACCCCGGAAAGAACCACCGACCCACGAGAAGCTACTGGCAAGCTTTCTCACATACCCACATTGGCTGAATCCGAGACTCGAACCCACGCAGACAGAGGTGAGATGGCAGTGATCCGTAACGGAGAGCGCTTTAGACCACTCGGCCACTCGGGGCCCCAAACGTTGGAAGTGTTAATTGGCCTGTGTCAGCCTGTGTCGTAGTGTTGTGCAAACCGTCTTTTGATCAATCCTACAATCCAATAATATGTACATTTTTGAATTTTGCTATAAAATCTAAGTCTCTTTTTCCAAAAACTATTATGTTTGAGGACTCTGTATTCCCAGAGAATTGAATATTTAAAAAAATAAATTATAGCCCAAATCAAATGATGTTCACAGCAATAATACAACAGATTCTACTTTGATATTACATCAGAAAATAATCAATTGTTCCAAGAAATACGATTTTATACTCCTCTTCTTGGTCTCGATCAATATTACTATTTTCTAAAAAAGCACTCTTATCTAATGGAAAATTTCATTCTTGAAGGTTCCAGATGTTTACAAGATAAAGTATTATTTATAATTGGAAACTCTGTTTCGAAAATTATAACAGCAAATGTAGGAAACAAGAGATAGACGGGAATTTCCGAAGTTCAGGACTCAGATCGGGATAAACATTTTGTTTACGAAACTAAAATCAATTATTTAGGTCAAGTAGAAAATGAACTTGATTTCCATCTTTGCAAAATCCACAATACAGTTATCCATAATATATAATGCAATAAACAATATCAAACAATGCAAATTAAATGTACTTAACACCTCTCCTCACAAAGAAAAAGAAATATGTATTAAATATATATTTTCTTTTAATTATTTGTCAATTATACATATAATAAATATTTACATAAAATGAAATCATATAAATGACACAAAGAATACATGAAACAATAACATGTATATACAGATGAAAGTGCATCTGCCATCAGATTGTCCTTTCATTTGCTGTGCCCGATGTCAATAATATATTTCTGCAACATCAAACTCCAGTAAATAATCTTTGATTTTGTTTTTCATCTTGCCAATTAAAGTCAAGGGCTTAACCGCAGAGATTTTTCAGATACTACTCAGTAGTGAATGGGGACACCCTAGGGACTAGGGGACTTCCATGTTAAAAAGGGTATATCCACTCTGGGGACTATGTAAAATTTAATATAGGAGAAAAAAATATCCACTCTGGGGACTGTGTAATTTAACATGGGATAAAAAAATATCCATTCTAGGGACAAGGGGAATTTAACATGGGAATAGAGTGTCGGTCTATCTAGGGACAAGGGGAAATGGAACAGGGTCGGGATCCTATTTTAATACGGTCCCGACCTGATGGGTCTATGGAAAGGGAACAGGTGAAAACTGAAACAGGGAGGGGTCTCTATTTTTTTTAAAAATAAAAAAATTAAAAAAAAATAAAAATAAAAAAATAATAAAAAAAATGGGGTAGGCAATTGAAAGTCTATCTCTTTTCGAGAGATTGGAGTGGCCCTGAAAAGGGCCTTTGGGTTTATGTTAATGTATCCATTAACATAATGGGCACCGCATTGGTCTTCTTCTTGTCCTTAGGCTGCGTCTCACTGTAGGACCGTAAATCAGGACTCTTTTGAAGCATCCTTGTCTTTCTACGTAGATCCTACGTATCCACAGACTGGTGTCTGTCCTATGGACAACTGTCCAGTTGGATCGGACATACATGGGTATGTCCGTCCGGAACATCATCGTTGACACAAGGGTGGAAGAGTGTACGTCAGTCTACATGCTGAGGCGCCGAGAACAGGTGAATCAATGCAGTGAACTGCGCTTATTTATAGGTAGAGGTAGGATTGAAACGGATTGAGTTTGTTGACCATTTCAAACACGCGTTACAAAATTCAGTCAGCCAGCATCCAATCCGAAGAGAGCAGTCTGTGACGTCACGTGGTCTATATAGATTCGTTAGCGCCTGTGTTCAGTCAATCTATGCGACAGTTATTCAACATGACGGAAACTCAGAAAACGATCAGTTGGGGTGCACCAACAGTGGAGACCACCCAAGGGAACCCGGATTTACTTTCAGAATAGGTGAATTGGGATTTTGTGGATTTTCTTACCTCGCAAGAATTTGTTCCGGAACCTTCGTCTCCTTCATTACCGCACGTGGAGAATTTTAGACAGAGACAGAAAGAAGAATTGGAGAAATTTATACAACAGCAAAAGGAAGCGGAACAAGCTTTTCTCCTACATCAACAACAGCAAGAAGAAGAGGTAAGAAAAAAACAACAACAAGAAGCAGCAGCAAAGAAACAAGGGTGTGAAAATCAAACGGTCACGGTATTGTTAGACATTTTAGCGGAGTTAAGAAGTCTGAAACAAATGTATCAGGCTTCTTTATTACGACCGAAGAGAATACGACCTTCCCGAGCTAAACACTCCAACCCTGTGACTAAGCCTACCGTGCCACCCTTAGTGATTTCAACCAAATCATCATCATCATCAACAGTACGCAGTCCAGAAGTAGGCCTTGGCCGTGGCAAAGGCTTAAGGCAGTTAAAGTTGATTGCTTAAACTCACCCCTACACCAAGAAAGGCCCTTTTCAGGGTCACCCACATTTCTCGAAAAGAGATAGACTTTCAATTGCCAGTAACTCAAAAAAAAAAAAAAATTTTTTTACCCCTATAGTACGTGTTTATGAGTGTGTGAGTGTACGTTCTTATTTTAAAATCAAAACCCAAAGACACTTACCTTTTTATACCTAATTTATTCTTTTATAAATATTTACAATCCAATTCGCAATTCACAACATAGCACTTTAAAAAGTTCATAGACTTCTTCTATCTCATTGTTTAGTCTCGCTGTTTTTTAAATTTTTTCACCGTCACATTCTTTTCCTCCTCTTCCTCCTCACTTTCTTCCCTTCTTTTCTTCTCCTGTTTCTTTTTCTTTACCTGGCTGCTTTCTTCCTCTGAAGAATCCCTCTCTTCTTCTGAAGAATCCCTCTTTTCTTCTGACTCCTCTTGTTTCTTTTTTTGGGCAATCTGGAGATCACTGTCCTTTTTCTTGACAGTAATAACAGGTATCTTGACTTTTGTCTTTTCTAGCCCCTTTTTTTCTTTTTTGACGGTCTGGAAACTCTGAAGACCAATGCCCTTTCTTCTGACAGATGTAGCAAGTATCTTGACTTTTATTTTGCAAGGAAGGAGAGTAGTCCGTCGGCTGGTCTGAAGAGAATTTTCTAATGACCCCTCGCAAAGCTCTCATGAAATGTTCGATTTGTGTAGTCTCTTCCATCGTTGTGCTCAGTTTGAGATTGAAATGAATAGTGAAAGGACAAGACACACACCCTTTTATATACGCTGGTCTGCCATGACTATAAATTAGTCTATGGTGTTTAAACTTGAGTCATTTGACGTTTTGCACTCAAGATGAAACGATCCAATTCATTTGAGAAGAAAGAAGAAGAAAGTAAGAGGCAGAAACGTGATCTATCGCCTCGTACCAGGGCTGAATTCTTGGCACAAATTCATGCCAGTGATTTTGAAGAGGACATGAGTGAACCAGAATCCAAACCCTCTAAACAAAGTTCACCACCCTTAGTCAACCCTGAAAAGTACTATTCCATTCAAAAGTCGGAAAAGCGCTCCTCTAGAAAAGTTAGAACCACGGCTTACAAATACACGGTGGAGTTTAAAGATTTCAAGGCTGAAGTACCGTTAAAGAAAGCAGAAGGGTTCATCACCGGGGTGTGGGATTCTTTGCTTACCACACTCAAGCGACAATGTCAACCCAAAGAAGACGATCGCTTGAGACTTTCCATGCAACACGACGGTTTGAAATACCCTATTTGGATCGAGTTTAGCAGCCCTGCAGAATTGACCGCTTCCAAAGTCATGGACAAGATTCAACACGTACAACAATCCAATGACTAGTTTGACATCACCGATGGAAAAGCCACACTGGACATGACCCACGTCTCTCCTCCTCAAGGGACTGGCCGCAAAAAGGTTTTATTGGTGGACGGCCTTCGTAACACCAAAACAAGCCTCGTCCGAATTAACAACCCTCAAAACCAGATGTGTTTAGCCAGGGCTATCGTGGTGGGACGAACCTATGCCAACAAGAACGACACGGCAGAATGGAAAAGAGAATGGGAGAACATCCGAAAATCGAACCGAGCCAAACAACGAAACGAAGCAGAACTTCTGTTACAACAAACAGGCCTGTCCAAAGAATCATCCTGTGGCATTCCTGAGATGCAAAAATTGCAAGATACCCTAGCTCCACGCTACACCTTGAAAGTGCACCCTCAAGAAGAGCGTGGGCCTTTGTTGTTTCGAGGCCAAGATTTTAAGGACGGAAAATACATTCACCTTTTTCATCACCATGAACATTTCGATACCATTACCAGTATCACTGGATTCCTGGGATACAAATATTACTGTGAGAAATGTGACCGTGGTTATAATAATCGAGAACAACACAAACATTGTGGATCGAAATGCTCAGGATGTTTGGCCTCTCAACCCTGTATGAGCGAAGGGCAAGAACCAATGCATTGTCCTGCTTGTCTGCGCACGTTTGTCAGCCCTGCCTGTTACCAACAACATCTGAAGACGCAAGGTTCACAGAAGAAATGCGCTTGTCAACTGCTGAGATTGTGCCTCACGTGTGAACAAGGCATACGTACCAATAGTGCCAAGGCACACGTATGTCGAGGAAAGAAAAAATGTCACATTTGTCATCACATCGTGGACTTGGAACACCAATGTTACATGCAAAAATACCAACCCCAACCAGAGACTGAGGTCGGTCACAAGAAGAAAGACAATTTCATCTTTTTCGATTTCGAATGCATGCAAGAGACTGGCATTCACATTCCTAATTTCTGCGTGGCTCATCGAGCGTGAGGGAAGTACATTCAAGAACCTATCTTCAGTCATTGCCCTTACTGCAGCAAAATTCCTGGAGGGCGTGAAAAAATGTTTCGAGGACCAAAGACGCTAGATGATTTTGCCAAATGGGTCTTAGACCCCGTCGACAAGACGTGGAGCAAAGAGGACATCGAACGTTACGGAGATTGTCATCGTCATGCCACGGTGATGGCTCACAATTTCTCCGGATACGATGGACAGTTTCTTCTCAGATACTATACGGAACAAGGCACCGAGCGTCCTAAAGTCACTTTGAACGGAGCCAAAATCATTTTCATGCAAGTGGGACAAGTAAAGTTTAAAGATTCGATGAGCTACTTGGCCATGGCTTTGAGCCGAATGCCTAAAACATTTGGAATGACAGAAATGGCTAAAGGATATTTTCCTCACTTTTTCAATACCGAAGCCAATCAACACGCCGTTCTACCTCATTTACCTGAGGCCCACTATTACACCCTGACAACATGCGTACCGAACGACGAGACGCTTTCTACGCTTGGTACCAGGCTCACGCCTCTGACCCTTTCGACTTTCAGGAAGAAATGCTAAAGTATTGTAGTTCCAACGTGGACATTTTACGGCGTTGCTGTGGAAAATTTCGAGAACTGTTCATGGAACTCGGAGGGGTCGATCCTTTGAAAGAAGCTTGCACCATTGCCAAAGCGTGTTCCTTAGTGTACCGCCAACGATTCATGCCTGAAAACACCGTGGCTGTCATCAGTCTTCAAACGACCAACTATGTCAAACGTCAATACTCGGTCAAAGCCCTACGCTGGTTACATTACTTATGCGACAAGGAAGACAAGTGGATTCAGCATGTCCACAACGGAGGGGGCGAAAAGACCATCGGAACGCATTCGGTAGATGGCTGGGACTTAGAAAACCCCAAGATCGTGTACGAGTTTAACGGTTGCTTATTTCACGGATGCCCCGTCTGTTACCCTGATCGTAGCACTAAAAATCAGTTTTTACAACGAACCATGGAAGACTTATACCAGGACACTTGTCAGCGACGCCTAAAGTTAGAACAGGAAGGATACCAATTGGTGGAAATGTGGGAACACGAATACGATCACCGTTTGAAAATCGATCCCGAGTTTAAACGCCTCGTGGAAAGTTACCAGTTCATGGACCCGCTGAACCCGAGGGATAGTTTGTACGGAGGAAGGACCAATGCCACCTGTTTGCTGTACCAAGCCGACGAAGAGAAAGGAGAAGAAATCAAATACTTGGACGTGTGTTCGCTGTATCCCTACGTGTGCAAATATTGTCGCTTTCCTGCAGGACACCCGCAATTGTTCACCGAACACATCGACCTGAAAAACATTCGACAATACGAAGGCTTGATCAAGTGCAAAGTTTTGCCTCCCACGAACCTATACCATCCCGTTTTACCTCCCCATTGCCAAGCCAAGCTGATGTTTCCTTTGTGTCATACTTGTGCGGAAACGTGCAACCAAGATCAACCTTGTCAGCACACCCAGGAAGAACGGGCCTTGACGGGGACGTGGGTCAGCGTAGAATTGTTCAAAGCTTTGGACATGGGATACCAACTGTTAGAAGTGTACGAAATTTGTCACTTTTCCAAGACACAACAATACTACAAGGGTGACCCCAGTCAGAAAGGCATTTTTGTAGTCTACGTGGATGCCTTTTTGAAGCTGAAGCAAGAAGCCAGTGGCTATCCTTCTTGGTGTCACACTCCCGAAGACCAAAAGACATTCAAAGAGAAATACCGGGCACAAGAAGGCATCACTTTAGATCACATCGAGAAAAACGAAGGCAGGCGATCGTTTGCCAAAGTGATGTTAAATTGCTTGTGGGGTAAAATGGCACAACGACCGTGTTCACCCAAGACGGAATATTTGACCGAACCTTCCCTCTACTTCCAGATGATTCACGACAAAACCAAATTCATGAAACACGTGGACGTCGTTCGCGAGGATTTGATCTTAGTGAATTATGAAGAAGATCTGGACTTTCTACAAGACGACCCCTTTGGAAATGTCATCATTGCGGCTTACGTGACAGCTCATGCTCGCTTAAAATTGTATGAAGCTTTAGAACTGTCAGGGGAACGTGTCCTGTACTTTGACACGGACAGTTGCATTTACATCGATCACCCGAGTCAACATCACCCTGACATCGAAGGAGACCGTTTAGGAGCCTGGACAGACGAGCACCCCGACGACAAGATTCTAAGTTTCGCCAGTGGTGGTCCTAAAACTTACGGTTACGAATACCGGGACAAACAAGAAGAAGTGCACACGACGTGTAAAGTGAAAGGATTGACTCTGAATTATCGTACCAGTCGAGTGGTGAACTTTGGCGTGTTGAAAGAAGCTTTGCAGTCTAGAGAAGATGAACACTTTAAATTGACCACCTATCAACCCAGCAAGATTGTACGTTTACCCGCTCACCACATCGTCAGTCGACCCATGGAAAAAGTCTATCAAATCGTGTACCAGAAGCGAGTGCGACTTCCCATTCATTTTACCTTACCGTATGGACACGTCGGTATTGGTCTGTATATAAAAATGAACCCTAGGCAAGATCGATAGTTCATTGTGACTACCAAGACCAAGCGAACAAGATGAATACTTTCAGAGAAAAACAAAACAAGTTCAGACAGGCACAATTCAAGTTTGGGGCTTCTGAAGTGGAATGCGATTGTGAGCCTTGCGATGGGAACGATGCTGTATGCTGTGACCTTAGCGATGCCGTAAAGCATCATGGGAACTTTGTTCTCACTGCCCCTATCATGGAAAGTGATGCTGTGCGTGTCAAACCTGAGGGATGCGAAAACGATGCCGCTCGTCCTCTTGGTCACTTTACTGGGTTTCGTTTTAAAGGTGAATGTCGACCTTCACGTTTACCTATCTAGGGATGTCATCCAGCCCTGAGTAAACTCCTGTCCATGTCACCCAACCCTCATCGAAACGAACCTGTGAAAGACGAATATTCGTTCCCTGTGCGTTCGTCGGAATACTGAGACTTTGAAAATCGTCTTCAATCGTTCAAAGGAAAATGGCCTAAGTATCTGGGAGGACCGACCCCTGAAGAATTAGCCAGAGCCGGATTTTTCTACTTGGGCGAAGGGGATAAAGTCAAGTGCTTCAGTTGCGGTGTGTCACTTCACCACTGGGAACCACAAGATTCGGCCTACCTAGAACATGCTCGATGGTCACCGAATTGTCATTACTTACCCTTAGTGGGACCGAGACATTGAAGTAACTTACCATGTCGTTGACGAAGAAGAAGAAACCAGATTGGTTAGGAGTCAAATGTTGGACATCACCGAGACCAGTATTTAAACTTCATTTCTAAAACGATATTGAATCATTACCTAAAGAACTGCAAGAGAAGATTTACAAGGAAGTTTGGCAGGGGTTTGCCAGAGTGAAATCTCAATGGGTGACTGTAGAACTTGTCACGGAATGGTGTAAATGTTGTTAATTAAATACATGTACTCGGGTTTCGTTTCTTTTCTCTGTACAACGATACCCGAGGGTGATTATATTAGGGTCTATTGTATTTCGAAATCGTAAGTACGATTCATCCTATGCCACACGTGCAAGGTGCCTTCGATAAGGAATAACGAAAATTCTAAAGGTATAAATACGTTACTACATGTAAAGGACCTTTACAATACTAATGGTTTTGTCAGCAAGCGGCCTGCTAAAAGGATTCGCACAACTCCAGCTGTAGGGGTAGGTAATTTTTTGGGTTTTAAGTGATAACTAGTGTATTACCATATTTACCTTTGCATGTTTGTTATAGTTTTCTTTATATAGCATAATGCGTGCATTTTTTATTCTGGTTGCGACGTAGTACAGGATTTATATTGGTAATCTAAAGCTACATTTTTTTTAAAAAGAATTGTTTACTATTGTCTTATCGAGCAGGGTTAGGTTTACTATTGAACCTCTGTTTTGTAATTGTCATAATAATATAATCTTTATAACTTACCATGTATAACGTCCTTACGTTATGTCTGTATCAAGTTTAGTACACTGTATCGGGTATATTTTCAGCTGTTTTTGATGGTAGGAATATCCGGGGTGTCCGGTGTTGTCTGAGGGTAGGAATATCCGGGGTGTCCGGTGTTGTCAGAGTGTAGAAACGTCCGTGTGTCCGGAGCGTTTAAGGTGCCGGAGCGTCTAATGTCTAGCGTCCGGAGTGTCCAGAGTGACTAAGGTGACCCAGCTGTAGAGCCGTCAAAGGACCAGAGGGTCCGGAGGGTCTAATATTTCAAGTGTCCGGAGGGTCTAATGTTCAAGTGATCATAGTATTCCGAGGGTCCGGAGTCTATATCAGTTGTGAAATTGATTCGGAGGAGCTGTGGAGCGGATATGGTGCACGGGTGACGGAGTGCATCTCCACACATGTATTTTTAGCTGTATGCTAATTTTGGGTTAGTAAGACCCAGTGTATTATTCAGGACTGGAAGGATAGATTGTATATCCGTCCTTGTGTTTAGTGACATAATTTCGCTACCTGAGCGAATACATTTTTTACTATGTGTAAAGACTTACATCGTTTACTATTTGAGTGAACACTATATTCATCTTTCCATTATTGAATCATTTGTGAAATCATTTATCCTGTGTTTTAGGGTTACTGAACTAATTTATTTGTATACTTTTTCCATCTTTGAAACTGTGCGTTTTTTATGTTAAATAGATCCAATATTTGGATTATAAATACGCACACATCTTCATAATCCACTGCTCATATCAATCACCACATTAAACCATATATATGTGTCGTCAAAACGTGTTCTGTTGTTAATCCGAAATATCCCACCCGGTTATCTTGTTACAGAACTTTTGTGCCGAGAAATTCTCAAGAGGAAAGTGAAAAAAGTCAACCAGTGTGTTAGATTTCTCTGGGTCAAGTGTGCATTCGTCCTATTATATTACTCTAGACCGTTTACATCAAAATTGTTCAGTGACATTCTTGGACGTTGCCCTGAATGACAGTGGTCAGAAATTACTCACTATGTGGATTACTTTTGCTCTAGGAGAAGATTGTGAATTGTACGGACTGACCTATTCATGGAAACTTTACAACAGAACATTCGTGCTTTGCCTGTGGAGTTGAGAGAACGCATTTACCGAGAGCTGGTCAAAATACAAGTCAAACGTAAAGAACAATTGCATCCGTTACGTCACCAGATCTTTAACCATTGGTACCTGAATGGTATAAGAGGACTGATTCGTCAGAAATTGTTTCAGTGGTCAGACCTTGTTTATCACTTTCAGTTAGTGAATGAACTAAATGTTCGTAATTTTGGTTACTTCGAGATTCACCTACAGCAACGTATTGAGGAAGACAAGTTAAAGGATTACCAACATATTTTACGTGGAATCTGCTTAGCGGAAGAATCTAGACAAACTCTGAAGTTTAGGTTACAGTTTGGAGCATTCCTACTGGAGAACGAAGATGTCTAGTTAGAAAGTACCTTTATTGCTTCCGAAATAAAGAGACTATACAATCAGGAATTCATGCCACGGCTTATGTCACAAGTGATTGAACAGATTCCGTGGCAGGAACTCAATGACCATATTCAAACCGTGGATCATTACCATCAATTATTACAAGAACTGTATCCATTCAATTTGGGACGACGCATAGTGTGTGTCTTAGTGACTTCTTTTCTGAGATTTCGTTTACCAGCCGATTCCTTGTGGACTCTTTACGATCAGTACTTACCACTCCAATGGCCTTAAATGGTCACGAAAGACTCATTTTGCTTAAAGCCTTGCGTTTTCATCTGGATACTTCTCGACCTCATCAGGAAAAAAAGATTCGTCAACTTTTTATCTACCGAAGACGTGTATGAAGATGTGTGTGTAGCTTGTGACTTACAACCCCATTGGACAGATGTTCGTGACTGGAAAAAAGGGGGTTTTGAGGCTTGGACCCAAGAAGTGGCCCAGTATGCACAAGAGTTCTTCAAGGAAAAAAGTTACTTTTCAACCTGGGTTAGTGACAGTGCCAGAAGAGCCCGTCACCGAGAACAACCACTCGCTTCAGGACAGGACTGTCATGGACATTCCTGAAAGGTCATTCCGGGAGGACATTTGTGTGACAATACCTCATGTAGAGACTGTAAGAACATTACAAACTGTCCCTAGGACATCTTGGTTACCCAAAACATGTTGTACAGGGACTTGTTTATATTCCACTTTGATCGTGTTGATGTGTTTTTTATTCCTGTACATAACTATTTGGCTTTTATGTATGTTTGTCTTTCTTGTTGTTCATATTTGAAACATTCAATAAACGTGTCCTGAAAAAAGTATATAAACTCTCGTCTTGTTTGTTTTCGTGTCACAATTGACATTCCTAACACTATGGCTACCTCTGCTGTCTCTGCTCCCTCTTCCTCTACTGTCAAAGTCATCGACGAACACTGAGATCGTGCCAGTTGGGAGGCTTTGTATCTTCGCCATCCCTTTAACATGCTCATTGCTGGACCTAGCGGTTCAGGCAAAACCGAATTCGTCAAACGTTTCATCGAACATAAACATCATTTGATCGATCGTCCACCTCAACGCATCGTGTGGTGTTACAAACAGTGGCAATCGGCGTACAGCCTCTTGCGAGAAAGTCAAGGCCATTCGATCGTGTTTGTGGAAGGCATTCCTAAAGAAGACGACGGCATCGTCTCTGACTCCCGTCAAACCCATTTGGTCATTTTCGACGACATGTTAGGAGAAGACGAAGAAGAAATTAAACTGTGGTTCACGCGCAAAGGGCATCATCGTAATGCCAGTGTCGTTTACATCACTCAAAATTTGTTTCAAGAAAATAAAGCCCATCGCACCATCAGTCTCAATGCACATTACGTGGTCTTGTTTAAAAGCCCTCGAGATAAATCGCAAGTGCAAGTCTTAGCCAAACAGTTAGGAACGCCTTGGCTGACTCAGGCGTACGATGATGCCACTCAAACTCCACACGCCTATTTACTCGTCGATTTGAAACCTACGACCCCCGATGATTTGCGATTTCGTACCCACTTGTTTCACCACTGGGGCCAAGACGGAGGGCCTGTCCTGTACACGTCTCCGTCCTCGACTTAATTTCACTCCACAAAAAAATCTATAAAAACCTCACACACTTTTCTCACACAGTTTGAACATGACGTCCCTTCAGTCGCATCTTCCCGTCAAATTGATTCGTGCCTTGTATGGCATCAGTCGAGAAAAAAACCCACAAATACGGGCTCGTGTCTTAGAAGCTAGTCTCAGAGAAGTCTCACGATGGTTCACGGTGACAGCACGTCAATTACTACAAGGGATCATTCAGATTCCTCATCAAACCAAACGCTTTTTTGATCGAAACAAAGTCGCTTTGACCCAACTGGCCGATCCTCGCATCGACACTCAAACCAAAAAACAAATCATTTTGAAACCTGGAGGGAGCGGTACTCTAGGAGGGGTCATCCATTCGCTCTCTCTTAAGATGGGATCCTAATGCCCCCAAAGTTCTTCCCAAGAAAAAGTCAAACGAAGCTCCAAGAAGAAGAAGAAAAAGACCAGATCCCCAAGGAGACCCGTGTCTGCAAGAACTTCTCCAGTGGCGGGTCCCACCTCTTAAAGACGAAAAAGAAAAGAAGCCCCCAGAAAAAGAAACAGAGAAAAAGTCCGCAGAAAAAGAAAACTAGTCGCAAGAGAGGCACTTCGGTCAGGACGCAACCTTACACTCGCAAAGCACGACCTGCAAAGGCAGTGACCGCGTCTCCGGTAGCCTCAGGTTAATTCACTTCTCCGTTGATGTCACCAAGAACTGAAGAGTACTTGGAGATGTTGATCACACCAAGAACATCTTCGTTGATGACCCCAAGAAGAACTTCCCCAGTGGCATGACCCTCCAATTTAGTGGCAGTGGCTGCTGCTCACAAAGTACCTTCTCCCAAAATCAAAGTTCAAGAAAGATCGGGCATGTTACAAAGTTTACTGGATTTGTCCAAGCAAGAACTGGCTCGATTTAGTCCGTTGCGTACCCCTGTACGACGTGTCATGCCTGTCCTGAAGTTGATACGACGTAAAGACAATCAGTGGCGACGCGTTCCAGTATAAAAAGGTGTGTGTGTGACCAAGTCGTGGTATCAGTGTTTTTTGGTGCTCCTGAAGTCTCAAAGATGTCATCCTCCAGAAAACATCCCTCTTCTAAAACCCAAGGAAAGAAAAGGAAAGGACTGCCACCACGTTTAGTCAAACATGGGGACATGTTATCTGTCCTGTCCAAAGCTTCTCCACCCCTACGAAAAAACTCATTCAATCAGCCTCCAAAGAGGTCATCGATACCGTGTGCGAATGTTGTTTGAACGTCTTGAAAGGCACGATCCCTTTGTCCAAACACCAGAAACAATGCTTAGGCAAACATCGTCACGTTCTTCGCCAAATGGTTCAAAAGAAAATTCCCATTCCTCAAAAGAAGAAGATGTTGGTCCAACGTCGAGAAATTTTAAACCTTTTGCTAGGCCCATTGCTGAAAGGAGTCTTGGGAACCATGTTGGGAGGACTGGTGGGAGCAAGATAAAAAGGCCCTCTGAAGTCCCGAGATCTCAGAATCGACCCCTGACATCCCATGGAAGGACGAAAACTAGCTTTAGTGCCTTACAAACGATGGATGGAATACCATCGTTGGCAAGAAAAACGCACCCCGCATTTACCTCCCATTCCCCATTTGAGCGAAATGTCCCAGTTACAACACGAATTGCAGTCCTTGATGGATCGCCAAGATTTGTCCGAAACAGAAAAATCGCAAAAGTACGGTCATCTCTTGCAACGACTGCAACTCTTTCACCAGAAAGCCTCAGACGAAACAGCTCTTCCCACTCTGAAAGATATTAAGACCTTGATGAAAAGTTCAGCACCATCACCAGTACCACTACCACCACTGCCAGTGACCAAGACAGAAAAAGGAGAAGAAGAAGAAGAAGGGTTTCAAACTCCACCAGAAAAAGTACGCAAGTTAACAACACCACCTACCTCCAGAATTCAATGGATTAAAAAGATGATGACCACTCCTTCTTCATCACAAGAGAAAAAGAAAGTGAAGACAGAAGTGAAGACAGAAGTGAAACAAGAACCGATATCCCCTGTTCAGACATCCTCCTCTGTGACACCTATTGCCGGTCGCACACGCAAAGCATTACAATCCAAGAAAGTACCCCAAGAGAAAAAGAATAGCATCTTCCAAAAGTGGGTGCCTTATTAACGCACAAACACAAAAAAATGGAAAAAGTGTTAGCCAGCATTTATTACGATCCCTCGCATCCTGCAGGTTACGCAGGAGTTCAAAAATTGTATCGTGCTGCCAAAACGCGACTGAAAAGTCTCCGTTTTACCTCAAGTGCAACGATGGTTACAAGAACAAGCTACTTACACTTTACACAAACCCATTCGACGCAAGTTTTCCAGAAGTCGCACCCGAGTGGAAGGCATCGATCATCAATGGCAAGCCGACTTAGCCGATGTCTCTCATTTGGCCAGCTACAATCGCGGCTACAAATATTTGTTTTGTGTCATCGACGTCTTCTCCAAATTTGCCTGGGTCGTGCCCTTGACTTCCTAATCGAGCAGTGAGTTAGTGCGAGCCCTGCAACGACTGTTGAAACAAAGCGGTCGTGACCCTCTTCGATGGCAAACGGACAAAGGCACCGAATTTCTGAACCAAGCTTTCCAAACAGAATTAAAGAAACGTGACATTCATTTTTTTACCACCGAGAATCCTGAAACCAAAGCCAGCATCGTGGAACGTTTTCAACGCACTTTGAAAGAACGCATGTGGAAATATTTTACGCATCACCACACTCTGAAGTACATCGACATCTTACCGCACCTGGTGAAAGCGTACAACCAATCTTACCATCGAAGCATCGGACGTGCCCCGCAAGAAGTGACTCCCGAGAACGAGGTGTTGGTGTTTGAGCGCCTGTTTGGTACGTCCCCGACGAGGGCTGTCCCCAAGAAAAGTGGAGTGTTGACCGTAGGAGATTGGGTGAGCATTGGCAAAATCAAACGCACTTTCGACAAAGGTTACTTACCTAACTGGACGACGGAATTGTTTCGTGTCACTGGACGAGTGCATGGCCGTCATCCTGCCGTCTATAAATTGGAAGACATGAATGGAGAAGTGCTCAAAGGAACGTTTTACTTACCCGAGTTACAACGTGTAACCAAAAAAGAAGACGACGTGTACGACATCGAAAGCATTCTCGAACGCAGAACCCGTAAAGTGGGCAAACGATGTGTCAAAGAAGTCAAAGTATGTTGGAAAGGATATCCACCCAGTTTTGATTCTTGGATCGACGCTTCGCAAGTCATCGACTATAAAAAGAAGTGACCATCATGCCCTTTCACACAGACGCAGCTACGTCGACCACTCCTTGACATAGTTCTTCTTTGCAAGATTTACAAAAACAACCTTTGTGAGTGTGGTGTGGAGAACGTGTGCCTAAAACGCAAATCGTCTTTTTCTGCCAAATCTTCGTGGTGTATTGTGTCATCGGGGCAGCCATTGCCAATTTAAGTTTGCAACAAGGAGACAAACAATTGTGGACCATTTTATTGAGCAGCTGCATCGGATACCTGCTTCCCAATCCCTCCCTGAAATTCTCTTCCAACGGAAACAACGGGAACCTTGTGTCCAGTGCCAGTGTCAGTCACCACTCCAATAACAACAACAACAACCCTATTTTGAGCGGAGACACGCCTCTGACGTCCAGTAACCCCTCGGACAGCCACAGAACTCTTGAATTATGAGTCACCAAAACCAATTTTACTTAACCTTACCCAGTGACAGTTCCATGGAGGTGTTTCCCACGTTGTGCTGTTATACGGCCAAATTACCTCAGACCATCCCATTAGATCACGAAGCCCATTGGGAAGTGGCTTTAGTAGAAATCATTCACCCGACCCAAGTCCTCAATGTCCTTCCCAATCAAAATTCTTTTGATGTGGAAGTTTATGACGAGCAAATGCAACTGTACTTGGATACCCATGGCAAATATAACATCAAAACCCCTGGCACACAAAATCAAAAGTACACCACCTATCACTTGTTCGTTCCCTCAGGCTATTATTTTAGTGGTCAAAATTTGGTGAGCACCATAGCCTCCAAGTTTAATGTCGTGTTTCTGAAAGTTTTGGAAAGTGTCAAAAAAAGTGTCACCATGGAATACCACAAAGCAGCCCGTCGCTTCTTGATGAAATTTGACGGGAGTAAATTCATGTCTATTTTATTTTGTCCTGAATTATTTGACATGTTGGGCGGAGACATGGACATGAGAATGGTCATGCTCAAGAAAAACGAATTACCGATCATTTACGACAACGAGTCTTTTAAACAAGTTATTTCGTGCCCCGGTAGAACTGAACCAAGGACTGAATCTGACGTTTGTATACTCCGATGTGGTGGAGTACAACGTGGTGGGACACACCTCTGTTCACCACGTTCACCGCGAATTTGTACATCATCACTATTTGCCTATCAGCAAGTCGTATTTGGACACGGTCAGCATTACTATAAAAGGAGATCTGGGACAAAATATTCCATTCACCAAAGGAAAAGTCACGGTGAAACTCCATTTTCGAAAACGGTTCTCTCACGACTCGTAAGTCATGTATCCAGTGTACCGAGGGGTTGCTCGACAGCGAGGACACGGTTTAGGAGATATGTTAAAATCGGCCTTTCGTTCGGTGGCCCCAGTGTTGAAACCGATGGTGACACGCGGATTGCACGCCTTGAAAGATGCGGCACTGACACAAGGCAAAGAATTTCTCCAAAATGTCATCATCGACAAACAAAATCCTAAAGAAGCCTTCATGATTGCAGGCAAAAATGTCTTGCTGCAAACGGGCAAAGACCTTTTGGGCCGACGAGAAACACCTATAAATGCCCTGCACGCTACCGAGTCAGGCATTCAGCAAGGACAAGGCAGAAATAGACGACGAAGAAAACACTCTTTCACCAGACTTCACACGTCTAAAGCTAGAAAGGCAAAGAAAAGAAGAACCGTCCGAGACTGAGACGTTTTCGATTATTGAGACACAGAGAAAAATGATGCACCGAGAGTCTTGCGCTTGTTCCAAGTCGGAACTGGATCTGTTTGCCATGCCCCCCACCATGATGACCATGCAAGAATCCCAGTGGGTGGAATTTCACCCTTTCTCTTCTTTGACGGATTCCGCTCCCATCGAGTTTGAAATCAAAGGTCAGCCCGAAGATTACATCGATCTGAATAGCAGTTACCTGTATTTGAAAGTCGAAGTGATCAAAACGGACAACACCAATCCAGGAGGCGATGCTAGAGTAGCTCCTGTCAACAATTTCATGCATTCCTTGTTCAGCGAAGTGGACTTGTACTTGAATAACAAACTGGTCAGCAGCAGCATGGATACTTACCCATATCGTGCCTACCTGGAAAATCTCTTGACGTACGGAAAAGAAGCCAAGAATATTCATCTGGATGCTTGCGTGGTATGGAAACCTGACACGGCAGGTGTGGCCACGTTTAGCGACACAGTCCTGACAGAAGATGACAATCCTCACAATGTGGGGTTTAACGACCGTCGTAAGAAAATTCTGCAAGGGCGAAGTTTAGAACTGATGGATCGTTTGCATTTGGACATGTGGTTACAAGAAAAGTATTTGCTCAACGGGGTGGATATCCGTCTGAGACTGAATCGTAGCAGTGCCGCTTTCCATTTGATGGCCCATGCCAATGAATACAAAACTATCATTCAAGAAGCCCGACTTTACGTGCGTCGTGTGGAAGTGTTACCTAAAATGGGAAACGACGTCAGTCAGACGTTGAGCAGAACGACCGCCAAGTATCCGATACGACGCGTAGAAGTGAAAACGTTCACCATTCCCGCTGGACAGCGTTCTATGATCGAAGATCATCTGTTCCAAGGACAGTTACCCAAACGTTTGATCGTTGGTATCGTCAGGAATTCAGCCTTCAACGGAACCCACGATCAAAATCCTTTTGAGTTTCAACATTACAATGTGTCCAAGATCGAAGTCAGTCGCGACGGCAAGACCTTGTGTACCCGACCCTTTAAGCCCAACTTTGGTGTCGCGAAGATTATCTGAGATCGTACTTGTCCCTGTACGAAGCCACGGGACAGTTAGGAACCAACACCAGTCACGGTATTTCGTACGACGATTATGCAGGAGGCTATGTTTTGTGGGGTTTTGATTTCACTCCAGACCAAGGCAGCGACGAGGGACATTTCCACCCTATAAAATCGGGTCAGATTCGTGTGGAACTTCAGTTTGCAAATCCACCTCCAGATCAGACAGTGAACGTCCTCCTGTATGGAGAATTTCACAATACCATAGAAATCAACAGTTTGAGAGAAGTCATTCTAGACTATTAGAAGACTGTTATCCCTCTTTGCCTAGTGGAGAAACTTTGGAGATGGAATGTGAGGAGACCGGGCAAGAAGAAGAATCCCAAGACGAAGAAGTTATCATGATGAAGTCAAGATGGCCAGAACAAGAAGCCCATTTAGTCTCCTGTTTTGCCAAACACTTGGTCGAAAAAATGACGGAATTGATCAAGAAAGAGTGCTATGGATGTCAAAACGATCATCCCAGTCAAATTCAACACGATAAATGCCTGATGCTGAGTCAAGAAGAAAAATTGGACGAGTACCTGGACGAAGTTTGGAGTCTCATCTCGGACGAAGTCGTGTTGCATCAGTGGTATCAAGACTTGCGTGAACATTCTTGTCCACCATTAACCACTCAAGAGATCCATTGTATCGAAGCTCTTCTGAATCAGAGTGGGGAGACGAAGCTAAACGCCTTTTACTTGTCAGACATTTTCAAGCAAAAAGTCAGGATCGAGTTGATCACTTATCATTACCTGTGAAGAAGAAGAAGAAAAAAAAACACACAAAACATGGATACCTGGGAACTTTATTACTTTTGAACCACAGCTCGTACACGGCTTCTTGGAATCCTGTCGTCTGTACTAAAGATGAACTCCCTCATCGTAAACCTCAAGACCATCTAGCTTATGTGATCAGCACGGACGACAGTCATCTCCCAAGAACCCACTGGGTAGCCGTCTACTTTCCTCAAGAAGGATGTGTGGAATATTTCGATTCGTATGGATTGCCCCCTTTGGAAGACGATATCATTGACTTTATGAGAAGAAATGCTCAGACCACCCGATTCAATAATGTGAAATTACAAGGCACAGATTCCTTGGTGTGTGGACAATATTGTGTGTATTTTCTGCATCATCGCAGCCTGGGTTATTCCTTAGAACATTTAGTGACTCATTTTGATCCTCGTTCTTCTTCTAGAAACGATGTGAAAGTAGATCGATGGTTTTGTGACCATTATGCTTATATTTTGTCTCAAGCTAGGAAACGTAGTGTCCATCAATGGCCTAATGACTTCCAACAGTGCAAATCACAATTTCATTCACAACGTTGTCAGCCCTGTCCAAAATAATGTGTGAGTTGCAAAAAACATGTTTGATGTTATATTGTTGGATTATTGTTAAAAATGTTAGAGTTGTTTGTTAGTGTTAAGTGATTTTGAATAAAAAAAATGTTGTGTTTTGAAAAATTGCCTTTGTCTTTTGTTTGGCTATAGGAATTTTGATTTATGCTCTTTGACTTCTTACTATCCCTCTCATGACACTCATTGAACGGTCCGACTCGAAAACCGTTTGGGGATGTTTTCCTTCACGTCCGCGCTTTGACTTTAACAACCGGGGTATTTCCAGTCTAACCATCCATTGTCGACTCATCCTCCTACGAAGATGTGCTCCAAACTAGCTAAGCTAAACGAAGCCTACGTGAATTTGCATAGGGTCAGACACAGTCTGATACCGAAGCCAGAAGAAACAGAGAATGTGAGAATGTTAAAAGTCACTGAAGACCTGATAGAAGAGCTCTTCAGAGAAGAAGTGAACAGGGAAAAAGAAGAATGGACAGAGAAGTACAGACTTCAGAAACAGCAGATAGAGCAGCAACAGCAGCAACAACAGCAGAAGGAACCTGAACCTGACAGAGGCTTTGTCGAGTGTCGTATCGACACCAAAGAGTTCTTCTTCTCTTGCCGAAGAAGCAGACCTATCGTCAGAAAGTCTATCGTCAGAGGACGTCGCATTCTTAGAAACTAAAAGATTGGAATAGCAAACAAAAAAAAAACAGCCCTTTTCAGGGCTACCCAATACTCTAGAAAAGAAATAACAATTGATTTGCCAATGTATGTATGTAGAGTAGTGTGAATATAAACACTGACTCTTTTGTGGTGTGAGTGTATGTGTTGGTGTGGATAGTAGATAATGAAAATGTTTTTTTTTTTTTGTTTTTTTTGCTGTTTGAGGTGTGTGGAGAGTAGATTTGGGGTTTGATTGGATTGCTTTGCGTATGTGGATAGTATATTGAAGTGATTAATGAAAATTTTTAAATTAGTAATGGATAGTAAAAAAGTGAGTGAGTGTTTCTTTTAGGTCCGCGCGTTGTTTGGTCATGATCTTGGTAAGATCAATTTTGTTTTAGGGGATGTTTTCCTTCACGTCCGCGCTTTTAGTATAAATTGAAAATCGCTCGGCAATCTAGCTACCTTTGTTGATTGATCAAGAGAATGAACACCAGACTAGCAAAACTGCTTGAACTTCATGTACACCTGGAATATGCCAGGCGTATAGTGAATGAGCTGGCTGCAGAGGCCATAGTAGAAGAGAGAAGAATGAAAGAGGAGGAGAGAAGAAACAAGGAAGAGGAGGAGAGAAGAAAGAGAGAAGAGGAAGAAAAAGAGAGAGGAAATTTCAGAATCCCAGAGACAGAAGATTGGGATTCTGAAGCCACTTATCCCGCCTCTGCTCTCCCCCCCCCCAGAAAGAGTGAAAGGAGACGGGAAGAAGATGTGTGTGTGGTGCCAGGCCTGGAAGGTGCCATCATTAATCAGGTGTCACTGGAGTTCAAAAAAACAAACAGCCCTTTTCAAGGCTACCCAATACTCTAGAAAAGAAATAGTAATTGATTTGCCAATGTGTGTATGTAGATTAGTGTGAATATAAACACTGACTCTTTTTTCTTGTGTGTCTGTGTGTGTGTGTGTGTGTGTGTGTTTATTTGTAAGCGCTCATGTACGTTTGTGTGGATAGTAGATTATTGGGTTTCATTATAATGCTTTGCGTGTGTGGATAGTAGATTTGGGGTTTGTTTATTGCTGTTTCACTTATGTGGATAGTATATTATATGAAATGAGAAAAGTAGGGAATGTTTTCCTTCACGTCCGCGCTTTAACTATAAGAACCCACAGTGTTCATCGATCGCACCATTCTACGGAATAAAAAAAGAAGATGGAAGTGTCCCAACTGTTTAATCATTTAAGGCATGTTTATTTTTGGATGGTGGATGGTGAATATGGAGTCGAAAGGATTGAAAGAGATTGGAGGTTAAGAACAAGTGTGCACTACGTGAACGAACTAAAATTAGCCAGGGAGATGATAGAGGGATTAATTGAAGAAGAAGTGAAGAGATTGATAGGGCTAATAAATCCCCCTTATGTCAGAGTAGGGACATTAGAAGAGGCAATGGAGAAGGTAGAAGAAGTAAGAAGGTTTTTGGAAGAGATAGAAAAAAGGTCAGAGTGGCCCTTTATCAAAAGGAGTGTTGAAAGATTGAAAAAAGGGGAAGAAAAGATTAGAAAGGTAATAGATGAAGAAGTGGAGAAAATAAAGGACAGGTGGGCAAAAGATAGAAAAGAAGAAGAAAATAGAAAGAAAAAGGAAGAACTAGAGAAACTGAATGCTAACTGGATGAAAATCCAACAGAAGTTCCGAGCCATGGGTCACCCGGACTGGATACCGGAAAATGAAAAGAAGAAGAAAGGAATGATGGAAAAAATAAGGGGATGGATAAAGAAGTTGAGGAGTTAGAAGAAGAAGAAACCCAAAGGCCCTTTTCAGGGCCACTCCAATCTCTCGAAAAGAGATAGACTTTCAATTGCCTAGCCCCATTTCTTTTATTTTTTTTATTTTTTAAAAAAAATAGAGACCCCTCCCTGTTTCAGTTTTCACCTGTTCCCTTTCCATAGACCCATCAGGTCGGGACCGTATTAAAATAGGGTCCCGACCCTGTTCCATTTCCCCTTGTCCCTAGATAGACCCACACTCTATTCCCATGTTAAATTCCCCTTGTCCCTAGAATGGATATTTTTTTTTCTCCCATGTTAAATTACATAGTCCCCAGAGTGGATATTTTTTTCTCCTATGTTAAATTTTACATAGTCCCCAGAGTGGATATACCCTTTGTAACATGGAAGTCCCCTAGTCCCTAGGGTGTCCCCATTCACTACTCTACTCCGAGTTTGTTCGTCAGCTCAATTTGTATCTTGAAAAGCTTTCAATCCGTGTTTTTGTGTGTCGAAACCACGTTATTTTTTGACATGCAAACTGTCCCTGAACAGTGCTTTGATTCGAGTGTGTGGTGTGTTTTAGAAACGAGGTTTTCAAGTGGTTATAGAGTTCATAAACAACAGCAAATGTGAGTCTGAAACGATTAGTGTATGCTTTCGTAATGGTAAGGTTGACGTCTCAATTTTACCACCAACATCACCCCCATCACGCCATATTTGCAGCCGGTGGTACCTTTAAGGGTTCATATTACTAAGTGTTACGTTGTCAGAACTTGCATCAATTTACTTTCCATGCTGATGTCAAAAATATCACATAACATTAATGTTTCGTTGATGAGACTGTGATCATCGTTGTTACCTTCTGATTTGTGTTTACAACGACCCGTTGTATTTCAGCATTAGTTTTGCGACAAAAGGGCTTCAGAGTTAATCATCTGTGTTGATGTCCTCGTTTGTTAGATACATCATCGAAATGTTTAGAATATTTATGCATCAAAACACTAAACATGCTCAGGTCTATGATCGTGTTGGTACGTAACCACTGACAAATCGATCCGACTTAATTGAAAACTTCCGATGCGTTGTTATGCCACGAGTGTTTCTAACCTTCACTAGCATGTTATTTTCTCAGTTGTTGTTCCTCAAATATTCCTGCTCATTTTTCAAATGCTACAGTTTTGAAACGAATCTTGGAACTTTCATGCAGCTGAGCGTGGGGTTTTTTTTCAGTCGTTTTTAAGGAAATTAGCGGCAAACGCTTTCGATTTCTTTGCGACTAAAATCTATAAATAGTCTAGCCCGTGGCATTTTTAACTTGTACTTGAATGGCGCCGTTACCTCGGTCGCCACTTGTTAAACCACGGCCACTAATAATTGGACCAGCCGGCGCTGGGCGAGCATTCTGCAACTTGTCAATGGCTCTAGCTATCCCGACAATCGGATCTTTCCCTTCTCGGTTTCAATAATTCCGCTTGTTGTTTCTCGACTTTCTTTACTATCTCCTGGGTTTCACGCAAGGGTTTCATCAGAGGTGCAACTTTCGTTCAAAGCCAAATGAGAAATCTTCCCAAATATTTTTTTGAGACCGTAGCATATCCATGACATGGTTGCGGCCAACTTTAACATCATCCATAGTTCAAGGCCTTTGCTGGCAGATAAAGGCATCGATCTCACACTCTAATATAGTATCATTGTTAGGTTTGCAAATTACATTTATCATCGTCGTTTAAGTCACCGTGTCCAGATTAGAATAAATACATGCGTAGTCCATCAGTTCAGTCAATTGTGAGGAACTATATGGATCATGGATGTCCTCAGCTGAAGTGTCATCCCACGAGTGGTTGGCGCACACCAGGTCCGATTTCTTTGAGACCATGCTGCGAAATATCACTAACATGTTACAACTGTATTTGATTACTTCAAGCACGTTTGTGTATCGTTTGTTTGACCTGGATCACGCCTGAGATTCTGTTTCGACATTGGGAAATGTTCTCGTAGAGTTGTTTTGGTTTACAAGCGACACGCCGTTTTACAGTACAAGATTATATTCACATGGGTCAAGGTCGCCCAGGTGATAGCTTCATGGATTGCGGATCAAAGTCGCCTAGACAATAGCTTCATGGAATGCGGAGAAGAAATCAAAAGTAGAGCATTTGTCTTTTAGCGCCGTAAAATCCCTTAATACATCATAGCACCATTGAGAGTCCACTGAAGGCGCAATTATGTATACGCGATCCCAAGTTAACCATCTCAAAATCCTATTCAACAGCAACTGAGTTTTCCCTGATCCAGCCGGACCAGTGATTAACGCGCAAAGTAAGTTTGGTAACATGTCACCATACACAGATAGTTTGGATAGTACTCTAACTTACAGCGTGTTGAACTGAGAGGCGTGGAAACTTGTATTGACTCTTTTCCCTTATGAATATACAAATATATGCTTCCATAACTGCCAAACAATGACAAATTCGCAATAGACAATACAACTTGATGAGTTTTCTTCCATTATGGAACAGATATTTCGAACGTAAGCAAAGTCGATGGGCGATGAAGGACCTCAAGGAGGAGAAACGTATGATTGGATCGCCAGCATGTTTAAGTATAATTGCTCAACAATTAAAAATATATTTTAATACTTTCTTAAGAGAATAAGCAGTGATATATTTGCTAAAAGAGATAATTTTACATATATCGCTGTATCTAACTAACCATGAATCAAATTTTATAAATGTATTTGTTGGATAGGATTATTTTCATTAGTACTCAGTGCATATTAAACTAGTTGGTATTGATTCTAAGGTGTTCATGAACATAAGTCAAATAGCGACAAATAAAAGTAACGAATTAAAGTTATCCCCTAGAAAGTCCATTGTATGAATTTCACGTCATCATACCAAGAGTAAACGTATATCTGCAAAAGTTTTACAAATATCTAGAAGACTCGAAACTAACACTGCAATTCTGCATCGGACACGAATATCCGCCTTTACTTCCGGCAGCCGGTGTATTGGTGCATATTTTATATACTTACATGTATTTCTCCCGATTGTTGAGCACCTCGCGGTTGAAGAGTTCTTTTGGTGAAATGTACATACTATTTCCAGATAAATTTCTGTGTTTGGAGACTTGAATGCACCAACATTGCCCATTGTTATAAGCAGGTTACATCAGACCCAAATATCGTCTGTCAGTATGAAAACATATTTGGGGGTTTTAGTTATTGGACTAGATTCAGCAATGCATTCCAGCAGATTTATCTTTGTTGTCAAGGAAGAAAGGGGACATAACTTAAGAGACACACAAACGGAGTCTGGTAACAAAAATTCATCAAACATTAATCTCCATGTGTGAAAAGTAAGTCAGTTCCTATTTATTTCTTCTAGCTCGCCAAGTACTCGTTTCTGTTGCTGCAGGGACAACTTGTGTAGCCGCACACAATCAAGCGTCGCTTGGCATTATGTAATATGTTTTATGTTTACATATAAGGATACAATTTTACACGTGAAATATAGGAATGTAATAAAGATGAAAATTATTTCTCCAATAATTTTCTATATTTTATAATTAAGTATATAATAAAATGATATTTTCTTATTTTCTTTCCCATCCTTGCGAAGTAGCCTTGCATATTCACAGATACGAAAAACAGTATAATACTGTAGGTGACAAGTGTTTATCTCATGGTCGTTATGTAATACAGCGTAACTTAAAAAAGAAAACTATTCCAAATGTGGCCATTTCCTTTAAACGCTAGAACATTTAAATAATTATGAAGACTTTCATTGGACGACTGCATTTATCGCTTAACGCATATATACTTTTGTAAAAGAGAATCATATATTATGCATTACTGCATTATGAAATTGAAATCATAACTTCATCTGTGTAGAACAAACGTGATATTTTATATTGCATCTTTTTCAATATTTATATGCTGAGGTAACAAAACTTTGAAGATAAATACTCCGCTTGATACGTGATTATGAGTTGCGTCCCTTAATTTGTAATCTTTATTTACGGCAATACCAGCATTTCGCAATCAGTCAATCTGTATGGATAACGAGATGAAAGTTATTTGGGAACAATTGTAAATCTTTCAATCATAGAACTCGAATTAAGTGTATGACGTTCTCTCTTTCTCTCTCTTTCTCTCTGGGGGGTGTGGCCTGGGCCTGACGTCCCGCTTGCCAAAGGAAAGTGAAGCGTCTCTCATAGCCTCTCCTTCCCAGGTGTAGTGATCGCCGCAGGACCACTGTCTCGCTCTGCGGGGCAGGAGGTTACTTGCATATGGCCTCTCCTACACTAATGTGTCCACAGCAGCACCTTCACGCGGTGCCCCCTGTTTTTAACAGAGCCTGCTGTGTGGCGCGACCGAGTACCCGGCGGTATAACTGGGTGGGCAGACTGGGCTCATTAGCCTTGGCAGGCAACCAGTCTAAGAGAAGGGAAACTCTGACCCCAAACCCGGGCAGATGAAGCTCGTTAGCCTTGTCAGGCAGTTCATCTAGGAGAAGGAAACTCTGATTCAAAACCAGCCAAGTCTCATCCATTGGATTATGGCTCCACTGCCTTGTGGATATCTTCGGGAGAAGGAAAGGCTATGGGAGTAAACCCAGACAGAAAATCAGGAGTGGAGCCCCTAAGGCGGCTGGGGGTCGACTACGACCTCCTTCTGGCAGCTCCTGCATCCAAACTGGTGCCAAATGTCATGCTCAGCATTCCTTTGGACCCCACCAGCAAGGACGAGAGGGGGATCCTGACGTCTGGGCAGCCCAGGATCTCCATACTCCACGCCCAGGCTTGCGCCCTGGAGAGGACACTCCAGTCTCGCTACTGAGTGAGGAAACAACACGGAAGCTGACAGTTTACGGGTTATAAGTCCCACCCGATTGGCGTAGGGAAGGGGTGCCACGGGTCAGCTTTGACGGTGGGAGGAATCATCGTGTCCCACTGGCCAACTATCGCCCGCCTCAAGCCGGGCAGCCCCCGGTCAATAAGGTGTTGACCCGCCATCGTCTGCCTGCTCCAGTGGGTGTCTGGAGCTCAGTGTGTTGTTCAGCATGACAAGCAGACGGTAATTCCACACCAGACAAAAGAAACAAGAAACCAATAAAGAAGACTCCAGCTCTTCGATTTGCAAGCTGGAATGTGCGCACCATGTGTACAGGCATCTCCGACGACCTCAGAGAAGTGGACGACACCAGAAAGATGGCCATCATCGATAGAGAACTCACCAGACTAAATATCAGCATAGCTGCCCTCCAGGAAACCAGGCTCGCCTCTAGTGGCTCCCTTAGAGAGGAAAACTACACCTTCTTCTGGAAGGGTCGAGAACCTGAGGAGCCCCGTCAGCACGGAGTGGGCTTTGCCATCAAAAACAATCTCCTGGCCTCGGTTGAACCTCCCACAGGGGGCACTGAGCGTCTCTTGTCCATCCGCCTCACCACTACTTCAGGTCCTGTCAACATCATCAGTGTCTACGCCCCAACCCTCACATCATCAGAAGACGTGAAGGATCAGTTCTATGGGCAGCTGGACGAACAGATCAAAGGATGCCCCAAAAATGAACCACTATTCCTCCTCGGCGACTTTAATGCCAGAGTAGGTGCGGACCACGAGTCCTGGCCTACCTGCCTCGGATATCATGGCACTGGAAAGACCAACGAAAACGGCCAGAGACTGCTGGAGCTATGCACCTACCATGGCCTGTGCATCACAAACACCTTCTTCAAGTGTAAGCCACAACACAAAGTGTCATGGAAACACCCCAGATCTCATCACTGGCACCAACTTGACTTGGTCATCACCAGGCGCTCTGCCCTTAACAGCGTCCTCTCCACCAGAACCTACCACAGTGCAGACTGTGACTCCGACCATGCCCTTGTGAGCAGCAGAGTGTGACTACAGCCACACGCGCTACACCGCTCAAAACCAAAAGGACGTCCTCGCATAAACACTGCACAGATGTCAGTCCCTGCCAAGGTGGAGGAGTATGTGTCTGCCCTGAACAAGGCTTTCCAGGACCTGCCTGAGTATGACGCTACAGCCAAGTGGAACGCCATGAAGGGTGCCATCTACAGTACAGCTATGTCAACGTTTGGCAAGAAGGAACGACCCAGCCAGGACTGGTTCAATGCACACCTATCAAGGATGGAACCACAAATCGAGGAGAAACGAAAAGCCTTCATAGCTTACAAAAAATGCCCTAATGAACGGACGCTTGCTGCTCTCAGAAGTGCCCGAAGTAACACCCAACGCATTGCTAGACAGTGTGCGAACGAGTACTGGCAACAACTGTGTGAAGGAATCTAACGCAGTGCCGAGTCCGGACACATCCAAGGCATGTACAGTGGCATCAAGAAGGCTCTAGGCCCTACAGTGAAAGGGGTCGCTCCCCTGAAATCCCTGACGGGAGAGAAGATCACAGACCGTGAGCAACAGATGGCCAGATGGGTGGAGCACTACTCAGAACTATACTCCCAAGAAACGTCAGTCACTGATGCAGCCCTCAGCAGCATAAAGAATCTGCCCACCATGGAAGAGCTCGACAAAGTGCCAACCTTAGAGGAGCTCAGCAAAGCAATCGACTGCCTTCCAAACGACAAAGCACCAGGTAGTGACAGCATCCCGCCCGAAGCTATCAAACGTGGAAAACCAGCATTGATTAAACCACTGCACGACCTACTTTGCCGCTGCTGGGAGGAAGGAGTAGTCCCCCAAGACATGCGTGATGCCACAATTGTGACCCTTTACAAAAACAAGGGCGACCGCAGTGACTGTAATAATTACAGAGGGATCTCGCTCTTGAGTATTGTTGGTAAAGTGTATGCCCGCATCATACTCAACAGGCTGCAGTTGCTGGCAGACCGTGTGTACCCGGAATCACAGTGCGGCTTCAGAGCAGGCAGGTCGACGACAGACATGATCTTCTCCCTACGACAACTCCAAGAGAAGAGCAGAGAGCAAGGTCAACCACTCTACATGATGTTCATCGACCTCACCAAGGCCTTTGACTTGGTCAGCAGGAAGGGCCTTTTTGAACTTCTGAGTAAGATCGGTTGCCCCCCAAAACTCCTCAGCATGATAATCTCTTTCCATGCAGATATGAAGGGAACAGTCCTGTATGATGGATCATCCTCAACTTCCTTCCCAATTAACAGTGGTGTGAAGCAGGGCTGTGTGCTGGCACCAACACTTTTTGGGATCTTCTTCTCCCTGCTCCTGTCCTACGCCTTCGACACGTCCACGGATGGCATATATCTACACACCAGGTCTGATGGGAGGCTGTTCAACCTGGCACGACTGCGCTCAAAGACCAAAGTGAGAGCTGTGCTCATCAGGGAGATGCTTTTTGCAGATGATGCAGCTCTTGTGGCCCACACCAAGGAAGCCCTCCAGAGACTGGGAGACCGTTTTGCTGTTGCCTGCACGCAGTTTGGTCTCACAATCAGCTTGGAAAAAACAAATGTCAGCGTGCAAGATACCACCATTGCCCCTTCAATCAAAATCAGCGGTGTCACCCTGGAAGCAGTCAACAACTTTACCTACCTAGGGTCAACCATCAGCAACACTCTCTCGATTGATATGGAGCTGGACAGAAGGCTTGGAAAGGCAAACACCATCATGGCTCGATTAACAAAGAGGGTTTGGGAAAACAACGCGCTGACAGAGCACACCAAGGTCCGAGTCTACCAGGCCTGCATTCTCAGCACCCTTCTATATGGAAGTGAGACGTGGAGTACCTACATGAGGCAAGAACGCCGGCTCAACTCCTTCCATATACGGTGCCTAAAACGCATCCTGAAAATCAGCTGGCAAGACCGTGTTCCACACAGCGAGATCCTGCAGCGTGCAAGTACCCCCAGCATGTACTCCCTGCTAATTAAACGCCGCCTTCGATGGCTGGGTCACGTCCGACGCATGGAGGATGGAAGGCTGCCAAAGGACATCTTATATGGACAGCTGGCCACTGGCATGAGAAGAGTCGGACGCCCCTCACTCCGTTTCAAAGATGTGTGCAAGAGGGACATGAAGGCATGCAACATTTCACCCGATGGCTGGGAAGAGCTGGCTGAGGACCGAGGCACCTGGAGACTGATGGTAAACAATGGCATATCAGTCGCTGATGCGAGGAGAGGCCAGTTGGCGGCAGAGAAACGTAAGAGAAAGAAGAACGCAACAACAACCACAGTAACGCAGACTTCCCAGTATGTCTGCACCAACTGCAGTAGGGACTGTCACTCACGTATAGGCCTGCACAGCCACAGCAGACGTTGCCAACAGAGACAGACAACACCCCAAGGGCGCTATTCGCATGGTCTTTCGAGACCGAGTCGCCAATGATGATGATGATGATTTACGGCAATACCAGCATTTCGCAATCAGTCAATATGTATGGATAACGAGATGAAAGTTATTTGGGAACAATTGTAAATCTTTCAATCATAGAACTCGAATTAAGTGTATGACGTTCTCTCTTTCTCTCTCTCAAACACAAAACATTGTTATCGCTATGTGCTAGCCAAACCTTGCCCTTTTCAAATATTAATGTGAATCCCACATTATAATAATTACCAAGCATTTCATTTAGCTATGAAGTTTTAAGGAAAACTTTCGCCCAATTTCCTCTCAAATTGCTTCACTGGAAAATCTATGATAAATTCGAATGGCATGAACATAAAAGGCAAATTAAACCAGGTGTCATCTAAAAGCGAACGCACCTAACTGATCACAGGGTAATGTAAACGTTTTAGAGCTTCCTGAATTGCCCTTATCACAGCAATCTGACATGTCTGAATATAATAATTTGTTTCTGTATGAAAACAAACTGTACACCCAGTTTGCCTAAACTGCTTGTTCTTTTGCAGTGTCCAACCTAACAAATATCAATGGCATTTTTCAAATAAATGGGGGGTGGACTACATGATTAGACATCGGTGATAATTACAGTTCTTCCTCTACATCTGAAATGGACACGTGATCCAAACTGACCAAGTAACTTGATCGACGGATATCACTAAGTGTTTAATTCGATGCCCCTTGATCATCAGTATACAACACAGAAAGACCGGTCCTATACTTCATCGTCCAAGGCATACAGATTGCGACTGTCAGACATTTACGAATAAAACTCAGGGGGTACTTTGTTCTCATTAAATTTAAGCTAATCCATACAGTGTATGAGTAAAGCTCGTGCGGAATTTTGTGCCTATCCATACTATTTCAAAATTATTTGTTTCAGTATTCATTTACTTAAACATCATGAAAAGACAAAACAAAAACAACCCCAAACCAAAAATACAAACAAAAAAAAGCAACAAAACAAACTAAAGAATGAAATAAAAGAAAGAAAAAAATATCAGTTAAGGCAATATTTATATTTATGAATATTGAAAAATCTATTTCCATTCCCCTAGCCATGCTAAAAATAATGATGTAGAAATTAATTTATAGCAAATAGAATGAATGCCTCAGAAAATAGGAATATAAAATTCCAACTTTGTGACAATAATTCTGCGACTGCTTTTATCATAAATCAATTGCAAATGTATTAAAAATTCCAAGAACAGAAACAAAGCAATATTTTTATTTTATTTTTAATTCTATTTTATTTCTTATAAACCTTAAGACCTTCTCAGCCAAATACATCATTTATTCTAAAACCGAGACATAAAGTGTATTTTGGAATAAACTGACTTTAGTGTTACATCTCAGTCCAAACATTTATGCACTTTAATTTCCTACATGGCTCCTACATTACGGAAATCGCTCAAGTAAGGTGATAGTAGAATTGTTTATTTTTCGATTAAGATCGATTATTTGGCAAAATGTATGACCACGGATGGCGAGGATACCGCAATGTCTCGATTACTACTTTGAAAACGTATCCATCTATTAGATAGCTGATGACACAAAAAAACAACAACATTAAAACTGAGCAAATACCACCACGAAACATTTCCATTTCGAAAATAAATCAATTCTTCCCATCACTGAGGATAGGCAATCTTTAGAATAAAGTCGTCCAGCAACTCACGCAATGCTGTTGAAATTATCACAACTGGTTTCTCATGAAATAAATATATTGCTTTGCAGATGATGGTAAATTACTTATTCCGTCTAACTTACGTTTACAATAACGTTTTGTAGTACATAGAAAACGAAAACGATTACTGGTTCTACAGACCGAGTACGACGACTATTCCTTTTAGAGTTCAGGGCTTTTGGCAACTCTGAAGAACTTTAGCAAGAACGATGCAGTTAACGGATTTACAACCTTGCGTGTTAACATTTGTTCTTCTATCTATTATATGCTGTAGATAATTGCATTGTGGACTTGACCTTGTCCAAAATCAGGTTTACTTATCTACGTGACCTGCATCATTGACTTTTGTTTTGTAAACAACACGTTCATCTCAACCTGAGTCCATAACATTGGAAATTTCCCATGAAATGCAGAGTCTACTGTTGTTTAGGACATTTATATTTTAGATTTATTGACAGAGCATCTAATTATAACTAACAATTTTATCTTGTAAACAATATCGAATCTTCCAGAATCAAATTTCATAAAAATACCAGCTCTTACTTGCGGACAGGTACCTCGCATTCTTTCTTAAAAATACCAAGCTTTTACTGAGGGCATGTACCATGTATTCTTTCTTAATAATAATACCAAGCTCTTACTGAGGACATGTATCACGTATTTGTTTTTAAAAGTACCAAGCTCTTACTGAGGACATGCACCACGTATTCTTTCTTAAAAATACCGAGTTCTTACTGAGATCATGTACCACGCATTCTTTCTTAAAAATACCAAGCCCGCACTTGCGGACATGTACTAGATATTCTTTCTTAAATATACCAAGCTCTTACTTGCGGACAGCTGATACCTCGTATTGTTTCTTAAAAATATCAAGCTGTTATTGAGGACATGTACCACATATACTGTCTTAAAAATACCAAGCTCTTACTGAGGACATGAACCACGTATTATGTCTTAAAATACCAAGTTCTTGCTGAGGACAGGTACCACGTTTTCTTTCTTAAAAGTACCAAGCTCTTACTGAGGACATGAACCACGCATACTGTCTTAAAATACCAAGCTCTTACTGAGGACATGAACCACATATACTGTCTTAAAAATACCAAGTTCTTACTGAGGACATGAACCACGTATTATGTCTTAAAATATCAAGTTCTTACTGAGGACAGATACCACGTATTCTTTCTTAAAAGTACCAAGCTCTTACTGAGGACAAGTACCAAGTATTCTTTTTTAAACATACCAAGTTCTTACTGAGGACATGTACCACGTATTATTTATTAAAAATACCAAGCTCTTACTAAGGACACCTACCACGTATTCTGTCTTAAAAATACCAAGCTCTTACAGTAGATAAGTACCATGTAGTATTAGTTTAAATTACCGAGCTCTTACTGGAGATGAGTAGATGTGAAAAGAACTTTAAAACTTTTAAACGGTCTGAATACTATGGTAATATAGGTTGCACTCCAGTATTAAGTTATGTATATATGTTATGTATTAAGGGCCGATGAATCCAGTTACTGTGCTAAACAGATACTAAATTACATAAGACTTGGTTGGTATGCAGCACTAGTATTTTACATTTCTTTAAAATCCAGTATACGTTTTACCTATTTCTATATATGTATTTCAACGGTTTACATTATTCGTGCACTGACAAATACGTAAACAGTAATCCCTACTTTATAAAACATGTTTAGCTGGTTTGACGCGTACTACTTTACAACGTTAGTTGTATCCAGTAATTAATAATTCGTCATGTTAAATAACTAATGCAGGAAAATGGCTCGATTGAGACAGAATTGTGTACCTAATGGTATCGCACAACCATAAAACCCTGGACATGTCTGGACAAAGGATGTATGATAATTTATATGACATTTACAAGATGAAAGCCTGTTAATTAGGTGATGATTTCTTGAAAGACCCCACGACTCAATTAATGTGTATGAACTAGGTCAATTAATACTTCAAAGGAATGCACCGTTTACATTCCTTTTTCTAATCAATTGGACACGACTATATAAACACGCATCGCGATCGAGACATTCTCAGTGATGTCCAGGCAGATATTTAAAAACGCACGAATCTCTTGCGAAAGTGTATGTATCTTTAATAAATACACGTGTCGATCTGAACATTCCTGCACTTGTAGCTGTAAATTAATTCGATGAAAAGAAAATGTTTAATGCTCGCAGTAACACTGGTTGTTCAAAGAATAAAATCAATAATCCACTGTACAAATCATTTATGATTAAATTTCTATACAATTTATTTAAATAAAAGTCGATGCAAATTAAGTGAAAATAAGATATGGTACTTTCTGCATGTTTCCACTGTACGGACATCCATTAATGACGCCTTAAAGTCAGGATTATGACAAAATATTCAAAAGGTAAAGTGATTCAAGTAAGTTAACTCTCAGTTGATATGCATTCCCGTTTTAGGATGCCTTTCCTCATATAGTTCCAAAATCAAGTTTGGCATCTTCACATATTTAAACCTAATTATATAGGTTGCTTATTAGGCTTGCATGTACTGTTTGTTATTCATATGTGTGCATGCATGTATGTATGTATGCATGTATGTATGTATGTATGTATGTATGTATGTATGTATGTATATATGTATGTATGTATGTATGTATGTATGTATGTATGTACGTACGTACGTATGTATGTATGCATGTATGTATGGATGTATGTATGTATGTATGTGTGTGTGTGTGTGTGCATGTATGTATGTATGTATGGATGGATGGATGGATGGATGTGTATGTAGGTATGTATGTATGTATGTTTGTATGTGTGGGTGCGTGCATGCATGCATGTATGTATGTATGTATGTATGTGTGTGTTTTTGTATGTATGTATGCATGTATGTATGTATGTATGTATGTATGTATGTATGTATGTGTATGCGTGTGCATGTATGTATGTATGTATGCATGTATGTTTGTATTTATTTATTTATGTATGTATGTGTGTGTATGTATGTATGTGTGTGTGTTTTTGTGTGTGTATGTATGTATGTATGTATGTATGTATGTATGTATCCGTGGGAGTAGCGATGTCTGATTGGTTAGCGTATTGGAAGTGTGACTAAAAGGTTCGTGGTTCAAATACTACCACAACATAAGCTCAGTTCTTTACCGTCGCATGTCTTGGGCAAGGCACTTTTATCCAGTTGCCTGACCACGTTGTGTTCCTACGCCGTAAAACATGAACCCAGACCAAACCATGAATTCTGTAAGGATACAAGTAGATAGGCAGATATTTATAATTATGTACTTATATGTGTTAGTTGGTTTGTTTGCTTGATTACTTGCTTAAATAGATGTATTGTTTCCCTTATTTCTTTTTATGAACCAATGGAATCATCCATGTATATACGCTACCAAATTTAGCAACGTTGTGTTACCGTCGTAACACTGATGGTTTACTCTCCATTTTGTAAACATAACTTCTTTGGCTTTGTATGCCCCATGTGGGATGTTATGTTAGAGATGAACATTGTTAGACAATATTGTGTGCATGCATATCACGGCCCAACAGAGGAGTTAGAGTATATAAAATTGAAGCAAATTGTGTAATTTCTCCGTATCAAGAGGTACGGAGAAATCATAATGCATTCTATCTTGAATGATACATTCCGGACATAGCTGCTTTTATTGGAAATGACTGAATTAGCTAGTCGTATATCATTACCATTGACATTCCAAGGGCACACTATAATGAAGACAAATGGGCATGAAAATAATTTAATCAGTCTTCATATTTGAAATAGACTCTATACTTCAGCAACTAAACAAATAAATATCACAATTTATCGTACTATTTCATCTATTGCTGTGTTATCGTTAAAAATTGTAAATGTTGCAATATGGTTTATGTGCCAGTTGTATAATATCAGAAATTACCCACTTAAAACTATTTTCTACAAATCACTTTAAATTCATGGAGTACCCCATATTTATTTTCGCTGACACCATAGACCTTGAATTTAAATCACAAGGAAAATCTGACTTGTTTTAGTACCAACTTTATATAATTCAATTTTTCTTTTGTCATTACGATTTAAAGCAATGTGATTGGCAAGGCCCTTTTCAATTGTTTTGGGGTTCATACCTGTATGAACCCAATCTTTTTAAAGCTACGCACACCTGCATTTGTTTCTGTCCATAATAATCAATGAGGACAACGTTTAGAATATCGGGTCACTAAGACTCAGACTTGTTACGTAAGATCATAATTACGAATCAAATACTGGACCATTTTTTAAATACATGAGATATTTGTGCTGAAGCTAACAGCAAAATACACTTTAAATGACTAAAAAAAACATGGTCTACATACATACATTGAGGTGAAAGACATGACGGTACCATGGGAAATTCATGGGTATGTGTATGTATTAATTTATGATATGAAATCTGTATATCCTTACAATATGGAAATTAGAAAATGTGTTTTGTAGTATACAATAAAACGAAATGAAAAAAGAAAAAAAAGAGAAAAATGAAAATGTACTGATTACGATTTGATTCGCAAGCAAAATTTGTGAGCTTGAAACTTGTATACTATTATAATGAATATATCTAATGCAATGACAATAAATGAAATATTCCAAACGGTCTGTGACCTTCTTTACTTCACAAAGTACATATTATATCCAGTAGAATATCATAATGTTGAGCAGGCAGGTTTCAGGCATGGCCGTAGCACTCGCGATCAAGTCCTTGCCCTGACTAAATTTGTTGAAAACGGGTTTCAGAGGCACCGTAAAACAGGAGATTTTTTTCTGGATCTAACTGCGGCATATGACACGGTATGGCATGCAGGGCTGCTGTTGAAAATTTCCGGAGTATTGATTCGCTGGATAGTTGAGACTATTGAACTGTTCCTTCGCAACAGGCGCTTAAGAGTGCACATCAGATAGAGCTGCAGCTCGTGCAGGCGTCAGACTAATGGTCTCCCACAAGGGTCTGTTCTTTCGCCAAGTTTGTTCAATGTCTATATCAAGACATACCTGTGACACAGTCGCGCAAAATTCATGTGTGCAGATGACATTGCTCTCTGGAGCCAGTGTCGCTTATTTGCTGAGCTTGAGGGAGTACTGAACAAGAACCTGGAGGACATGACGAACTTCTTCAGGAAATAGTGCATACAACCAAGCGTCTTCCACCTTAACAATGCAAATGCAAACCGTGAGCTTTGCATCCTCCTCAATGGACTGCAAATAGAAAACGACCCGACACTAACATAACTTAGTATGACTCTAGACAGATCACTGACATTCTACAACCATTAGAAGAAAATTGAAGCAAAACTTAGCACTCGAAACAACCTACTCAGCAAACTTGCTTGCTCAGCCTGGGGTGCTAATGATCAGCCACTCAATACATCAGCACTGGCCAACTGTTATTTGACACCCGAGTATTGCGCTCCTGTCTAGGCTCAATCATCCCACACTAAGTTAATTGATATCCAACAATGCACATAACCTCTGGAACATTATGTTCTACTCCTTCACCATGGCTGCCTGTACTCAGTAATATTCCTCCTCCACAATCTGCGTCACCAGGAAGCAACCACAAAAGTGTTTGCTTAGGTATATGCCAGTGAGAATCTGTACATGGACATCACCTCACATCCAACAATCCTCTTAACTTCGAGACGCCCAGTCTAGTTAGGTCCGTTGCCGGAGTATATGACAGCAATTCAGCATGGAGTGTCGAGTGGTCTTCAACATATGTTGCAAACCGCTCCTTCGTAACTGAGCCGTATGTCTGCCCTCCTGGTTTCAACCTTCCACGTCATATGTGGATCACACTAAACCGATTTCAGACAGGAGAGAGTCGTTGTGCAGTCATCCTTGTGCGATGGGGCCAGGCCAAAAACTCTTCTTGTTGCTATAGAACTCTTGATACCATGTCATCCATTGTGAACAACTGTCCACTGACAATGTGTACCTTGCTGATGATGACGTTGTTAAATGGCTGAGCACGCAATGCACACGATAATAATTATCCAGAAATACGCATGGTATTTGTTCTTCTTTACTTCACAAAATACATATTATATCCAGCAGTACGCATGATCTGTGACCTTCCTTACTTCACGAAGTAAATGTCATACCCATTAATAATAATTAATATCTAATTCAACTTGATGCAATCCAATGAATTTTGAAAACATTAAAAACGTGAGGGCATACAAGTTCAAGAAAATAAAATGTCAATTGCAGTGCGTCAATTTTAAACTAACATACTCTTGATACTCTTGAATAACGTTAGTACCGTTTTTATTAAAGAAAAGTACCAACATAATGTATGAATTACGTCTTTCTTCCAGTTTTTTATAATTTTTTTTTCGGTGGCAGAAGCCCAATCCAGGTTAAAAACTTAATATGTTTACTTATCTATTGTTGAGCCAGTGCACTTGAAAAGACTGTTAATCACCAATATTTTTGCATTCTCTCTCTCTCTCTCTCTCTCTCTCAGGATCACGTGTGTCAGTGAAAGATTAAGATAAGTGCAAAAAAACTGACAGCAAGCAGTGCAAAACTAGTATCGAACTAGCCTGAGCGCTTTCGACTCTAAATGAGTCTTTTTTTTTAAAAGGTAAACGCAAAATAGAGACAAGACAAACAAATAAACAGAGTTACATTTAAATTTTATTTCAAATTATTTAGATTCTAAAATATTAATTCCTTTTTCTGGAAATATGTAAGTGCTCATACGGAATTCTAGGACAAAGACATTGTTCTAAATTTTATTTGTTAATTTAAACATAGGAATATTATTGTTTGCGAATCAACAAAGAACTGTAGACACAACAGCACAATATTGACTACATTATACGTCATCGCCTTCCATTTTGGATATTTTTCTTCGGGACTCGAACTTGAATTCCATTAAATTTTATTAGAACATTTAATTGCTAGGACTTGTAAAGTTTAATTCGTGGATTATTCTTGGATTTGTTTTGTATTTGATTTATAAAACCGTACGTCCTTTTTTTTCATTTTTACGATGTTTTTCCTGTTAAATTTGTCAAAGCTTTTTGTTTTCACTCTTTCTTTGTTACTGTTTATTAGAGCCTAATCATGTAACATAACAATTGATGCATCGTCCTTGGATTTTTTAATTTTGGCTAAAATATATCAGAAAACTTTGCAGTTTGAAATGTGAATTCCCCATGTTTTTGAAATCTTTAGTGAAATCGGCAAGTGTTTTATAAAATGTCATCAAAAGTGGAAATATTTCTTTCAAGTCCTAACCAGGACCAATTACACCTTTTCAAAAATAGATGAATTAATTCAACTTGCCAGAAAATATGATCTTTCCGCGGTAATGGCTTCCTTAACGAAGCAAGAAATACAAAATAGTGTGGTCCAGTACTTGGTAGAAAAGAATGTTTTGGATAAAAGTGCTCTGGTTTCGATCAGTAAGTCTGTGTCTGACACTAACATAAAAGTAAAGGAATTAGAATTAAAATACAAAATGGAATTTGAGTTGAGGAATCTGGAACTTCAGAAAGATAAAGAAGAAAACCAAATGCAAATGCAGATGCAATCGGAGAAAGAGAAAGAACAAATGAAATAGAAGAAAGATAAAGAACTAATGTTATTACGGAGGGAAGAAAACAAATGCAGTTACAATTTGAGAAAGAGGAGAGAGCGATACGGGAAAGAGAGAAAAAAACCAAATGAAGTTACAATTTGAGAAGGAGGAGAGAGAAAGACAGGAAAAAAAGAAAGAAGAAACAGATGTAACTGCACTTAGATAATGAAGAAAGAGAAAGAAAGTCAAATGCAGTTAGAAAAAGAACAAACACAGTTACAGAACGAGCAAAAGCATTTGCAACGAGAAGCAAGAACGAGCAAAAGCATTTACAACGAGAAGCAAGAACGAGCAAAAGCATTTACAACGAGAAGCAAGAACGAGCAAAAGCATTTACAACGAGAAGCAAGAACGAGCAAAAGCATTTGCAACGAGAAGCAAGAACGAGCAAAAGCATTTACAACGAGAAGCAAGAACGAGCAAAAGCATTTACAACGAGAAGCAAGAACGAGCAAAAGCATTTACAACGAGAAGCTAGAACGAGCAAAAGCATTTACAACGAGAAGCAAGAACGAGCAAAAGCATTTACAACGAGAAGCAAGAACGAGCAAAAGCATTTACAACGAGAAGCAAGAACGAGCAAAAGCAGTTACAACGAGAAGCAAGAACGAGCAAAAGCATTTACAACGAGAAGCAAGAACGAGCAAAAGCATTTGCAAAGAGAAGCAAGAGAGGGAATATCAATGTAGAATTAAGTAAATGGAGCTGGCAAGTGAAAAGCACTTTCCCACTTCAAATACAAATTTAAGTTTCGATGTTGCAAAGAATATTATATTAGTGCCCCCTTTTAGAGAAAAATATGTAGACAAATATTTTCCTTATTTTTAAAAATTTGTAATGACCAAGGGAGCATTGGACTAAATTATTACAGTGTGTACTTATTAGTAAAACTAGTGGTATTTACCGTTCACTGTAAGTTCACCTAAGTGGTGACTATGATACGGTTAAGGAATGCATCTTAAGGGTTCTGAGTTAGTCCCTGAAGCTTATCAGCAAAAACTCAGAAACTATAAAAAAAGAAGCTGGACAAACTCATGTCGAATTTGCTAGAGATTAAAAACCCAGTCATTTGAAGACAAAAAAGTTGAAGAAAATTGTGAAAGTCTCAAACAACTTGTATTACTTGAAAAGTTCGAGAACTGTATCCATAGTGACACGATGAGCACAAGGTCGAAACCTTGGAAAATTATGCTCGTACTGCTGATGAGTTATTCTTTAACTTATAAAGTTCCTTTTGTAAATAATGCTTCCACTCAACACTATTCTGGCATAAAATTCTTTCAGCCTAATACAAGCCCTTCTAAATCTCAAACTGGCACAACTTTTAAAAACCAAGCTTCAGATAAGATTGACTCAAAATCATTCTCTCTTCCAATGTGTTCATATTGCATGAAGAAAGGACGCGTTATTTCTGATTGATATAAATTGACCTATTCCAAATGCTCTTATTTATAAGAGGTCAAGGTCACCGTCATGTATTGAAAGTAGTACGTTTGTTGGGTGTAATAAACCCGTCTGATTTTATTATGGAGAATTATGAACCATCCATATGGAAGGGTTCTATATCACTCTTGGGTGATTTGGCCAATCCTATCCCTATTAAAATTTTAAGGGACACAGGAGCATCAGTAGTAAGGGGGGTCACCTTACGTACAATGGGAATTAGCATTAAAATACACCCTGGGTCACTTTACGTACAATGGAAATTTAACATGGAGAAAAATCGTATAGCACTTTACGTACAAGGGGAATTAACATGGGAATAAATTGTGGGTCATTTTACGTACAAGGGGAATTTAACATGGGGAATAAAGTTTGGGTTGTTTAGGGACAAGGGGATTTTTTTTTTTTCAAAAAAAGGGTAGGCAATTGAAAAGTCATTCTCTTTTCGAGAAATATGGGGGGCCCTGAAAAGGGCCTTTGGGTTTATGTTAATGTATTCATTAACATAAATGGCACCGCATTGGTCTTCTTCTTCTTGTTAGGCTGCGTCTCACTGTTGGCCCGTAAATCAGCACTCTTTTCAGGCATCCTTGTCTTTCAACGTAGATCCTACGTATCCACAGACTGGTGTTTGTCCTGTGGACAACGGTCCACTTGGATCGGACATACATGAGCAAGTCTGTCCGAAACATCATGGAAGACACAAGGGTGGATGACTCAACTGTGGTCCACATCTTGAAGCGACGAGAACAGGTGAATCAATGCAGTGAACTGCGCTTATTTATAGGTAGAGGTAGGATTGAAACGGATTGAGTCCATTCACCAATCCGAACACGCATTACAAAATTCAGTCAGTCCGCATCCAATCCGAAGAGAGCAGTCTGTGACGTCATGTGGTCTATATAGATTCGCTAGCGCCTGTGTGCTGTCAATCTATGCGACAGTGATTCAACATGACGGAAACTCAGAAAACGATCCATTGGGGTGCACCAACAGGGGAGACTGCCCAAGGGAACCCGGACTTACTTTCAGAAGAGGTGAATTGGGATTTTGTGGATTTTCTCTTCTCGCAAGAATTTGTTCCGGAACCTTCGTTACCTTCTTCATTACCGCAAGTGGAGAATTTTAGACAGAGACAGAAAGAAGAATTGGAGAAATTTATACAACGACAAAAGGAAGCAGAACAAGCTTTTCTCCTACAGCAACAGCAGCAAGAATAAGAGGTAAGAAAAAAACAACAGCAACAACAGCAAGAAGAAGTAGCAGCAAAGAAACAAGAGGGTGAAAATCAAACGGTCACGCTACTGTTGGACATTTTAGCGGAGTTAAGAAGTCTGAAACAAATGTCTCAGACTTCTTTATTACGACCGAAGAGAATACGACCTTCCCGAGCTAAACACGTTAACCCTGTGACTAAGCCTACCGTACCACCCTTAGTGATTTCAACCCAATCATCATCATCATCAACATTACGCAGTCCAGAAGTAGGCCTTGGTCGTGGCAAAGGCTTAAGGCAGTTAAAGTTGATTGCTTAAACTCACCCCTACACCAAAATAAAAAGGCCCTTTTCAGGGCCACCCACATTTCTCGAAAAGAAATACAATTTCAATTTGCCAATAACTAAAAAAAACAAAAAAACAGCCCATTTTACCCCCTATAGTACGTGTCTTTGTATGAGTGCGTGAGTGTAGCTTCTTATTTTAAAATCAAAACTCAAAGACACTTACCTTATATCATTAATTTATTCTTTTATCCATTTTTTTACAATCCAATTCACAATTCACAACAGAACACTTTAATTAAAAGTTCATTGACTTCATCTGTTTCCTTGTTTAGTCTCTCTGTTTTTTGAATTTCTTCACCGTCACACTCTTTTCCTCTTCTTCTTCCTCCTCCTCGCTTTCTTCCCTTCTTCTTTTCTTCTCCTGTTTCTTTTTCTTCACCTGTCTTCTTTCTTCCTCAGAAGAATCCCTCTCTTCCTCTGAAGAATCCCTTTCTTCCTCTGAAGAATCTCTCTCTTCTTCTGAAGAATTCCTCTTTTCTTCTGATTCCTCTTGTTTCTTTTTTGGGCAATCTGGAGACCAATGTCCTTTTTCTTTACAATAATAACAGGTATCTTTACTTTTGTCTTTTTTATCCCCTGTTTTTTTTTTCTTTTTTGACGGTCTGGACACTCTGAAGACCAATGCCCTTTCTTCTGATAGATATAGCAAGTATCTTGACTTTTATCTCGAAAGGAAGGAGAGTAGTCCGTCGGCTGGTCTGAAGAGAATTTTCTAATGACCCCTCGCAAAGCTCTGACGAAACGTTCGATTTGGTTAGTCTCTTCCATCGTTGTGCTCGGCTTGAGAGTGAAATGAATAGTGAAAGGACAAGACACGCACCCTTTTATATACGCTGGTTTGCCATGACTATAAATTAGTCTATGGTGTTTAAACTTGAGTCATTTGACGTTTTACACTCAAGATGAAACGATCCTATTCATTCGAGAAGAAAGAAGAAGAAGAAAGTAAGAGGCAGAAACGTGATCTATCGCCTCGTACCAGGGCTGAATTCTTGGCACAAATTCATGCCAGTGATTTTGAAGAGGACATGAGTGAACCAGAATTTGAAACCTCTAAACCATGTTCACCACCCTTAGTCAACCCTGAAAAGTACTATTCCATTCGAGAGACGGAAAAGCGCTCCTCTAGAAAATTTAGAACTACGGCTTACAAATACACGGTGAAGTTTAAAGATTTCAAGGCTGAAGTGCCGTTAGAGAAAGCAGAAGTGTTTATCACTGGGGTGTGGGATTCTTTGCTCACTGCACTCAAGCGACAATGTCAACCCAAAGAAGACGATCGCTTGAGACTTTCCATACAACACGACGGTTTGAAATCCCCTGTTTGGATCGAGTTTAGCACCCCTGCAGAATTGACTGCTTCCAAAGTCATGGACAAGATTCAACACGTACAACAATCTAATAATCAGCTTGACATCACCGATGGAAAAGCCACACTGGACATGACCCACGTCTCTCCTCCTCAAGGAGCTGGACGCAAAAAGATGTTATTGGTGGACGACCTTCGCAACACCAAAAAGAGTCTCGTCCGAATTAACAACCCTCATGACCAGATGTGTTTAGCTCGTGCCATCGTGGTGGGACGAACCTATGCCAACAGAATGGAAAAGAACCTGGAACACTATTCAACGTTCCCATCGAGCCAAACAACGAAACGAAGCAGAACTCCTGTTGCAACAAGCTGGCCTGTCTAAAGACGCACCCTGTGGCATTCCTGAGATGCAAACATTGCAAGATGACCATCGGAACGTATTCGGTCGATGGTTGGGACTTAGAAAACCCCAAGATCGTGTACGAGTTTAACGGTTGCTTATTTCACGGATGTCCCGTCTGCTACCCTGACCGTGACACTAAAAATCAGTTTTTACAACGGACCATGGAAGACCTGTACCAGGACACTTGTCAGCGACGCCTAAAGTTGGAACAGGAAGGATACCAAGTGGTGGAAATGTGGGAACACGAGTACGATCACCGTATGAAAACCGATCCCGAGTTTAAACGCCTCGTTGAAAGTTACCAGTTCATGGACCCGCTGAACCCGAGGGATAGTTTGTACGGAGGAAGGACCAATGCCACCTGTTTGCTGTACCAAGCCGACGAAGAGAAAGGAGAAGAAATCAAATACCTGGACGTGTGTTCGCTGTATCCCTACGTGTGCAAATATTGTCGCTTTCCTGTAGGGCACCCGCAATTGCTGACGGAACACATCGACCTGAAAAACATTCGACAATACGAAGGCTTGATCAAGTGTAAAGTTTTGCCTCCCACGAACCTATACCATCCCGTCTTACCTCACCATTGTCAAGGCAAACTGATGTTTCCCTTGTGCCGTACTTGTGCCGAAACGTGCAACCAAGACCAACCTTGTCAGCACACCCAGGAAGAACGTGCCTTGACGGGAACCTGGGTCAGCGTAGAATTGTTCAAAGCTCTGGACATGGGATACCAACTGTTAGAAGTGTACGAAATTTGCCACTTTCCCAAGACACAACAATACCACAAGGGTGATCCCAGTCAGAAAGGCATTTTCGCTGACTACGTGGATGCCTTTTTGAAACTGAAACAAGAAGCCAGCGGCTATCCGTCCTGGTGTCACACTCCCGAAGACCAAATACAATTCAAAGAGAAATACTACGAACAAGAAGGCATCTCTTTAGACCACATCGAGAAAAACGAAGGCAGGCGATCGTTTGCCAAAGTGATGTTAAATTGCTTGTGGGGTAAAATGGCACAACGACCGTGTTTACCCAAGACGGAATATTTGACAGAACCTTCCCGCTACTTCCAGATGATTCACGACAAAACCAAATACATGAAACACGTGGACGTCGTTCGAGAGAATTTGATCTTGGTCATGTACGAAGAAGATCTGGACTTTGTACAAGACGACCCTTTTGGAAATGTCATCATTGCGGCTTACGTGACAGCCCATGCTCGCTTAAAATTGTACGAAGCTTTAGAACTGTTAGAAGAACGCGTCCTGTACTTTGACACGGACAGTTGCATTTACATCCATCACCCGATTCAACATCACCCTAACATCGAAAGAGACCGTTTAGGAGCCTGGACAGACGAGCATCCCGACGACAAGATTCTAAGTTTTGTCAGTGGCGGTCCCAAAAATTACGGCTACGAATACCGGGACAAACAAGGAGAAGTGCACACGACGTGCAAAGTGAAAGGACTGACTCTGAATTATCGTACCAGTCGAGTGGTCAATTTTGGGGTATTGAAAGAAGCCTTACAATCGGGAGAGGATGGAAACTTTAAAGTGACCACCTATCAACCGAACAAGATTGTACGTTTACCCACTCACCACATCGTCAGTCGACCCTTGGAAAAAGTCTATCAAATCGTGTACCAGAAGCGAGTGAGACTTCCCAATCACTTTACGTTGCCGTACGGTCACGTCGGTATTGGCCTGTATATAAAAAGGAACCCTAGGCAAGATCGATAGTTCATTGTGACTACCAAGACCGAGCGAACAAGATGAATACTTTCAGAGAAACACAGAACAAGTTGTTTAGAAAGGCACAATTCAAGTGTGAGGCTTCGGAAGTGGAATGCGATTGTGAGCCTTGCGATGGGTACGATGCTGTACGCTGTGACCTGAGCGATGCCGTAAAGCATCATGGGAACTTTAGTGTCCCTACCCCTATCATGGAAAGTGATGCTGTACGTGTCAAACCTGAGGGATGCGAAAGTGATGCCGCTCGTCCTCTTGGACATTTTACTGGGTTTCGTTTTAAAGGGGAATGTTCACCTTCACGTCTACCCCCCTACGGATGTCATCCAGCCCTGAGCAAACTCCTGCCCATGTCACTCAACCCTCATCGAAACGAACCTGTGAAAGACGAATATTCGTTTCCTGTGCGTTTGTCGGAATACTGCGACTTTGAAAATCGTCTTCAATCGTTCAAAGGAAAATGGCCAAAGTATCTGGGAGGACCGACCCCCGAAGAATTAGCCAGAGCCGGATTTTCCTACTTGCGCGAAGGAGATAAAGTCAAGTGCTTCAGTTGCGGTGTGTCACTTCACCACTGGGAACCGCAAGATTCGGCCTACGTAGAACATGCTCGATGGTCAGCGAATTGTCATTACTTACCCTTAGTGGGACCGAGACATTGAGGTAACTTCTTACCATAATCTGTTCATGGATACTTTACAAGAGAACATTCGTGTTTTGCCTGTGGAGTTGAGAGAACGCATTTACCGAGAGCTGGTCAAAATACAAGTGAAACGTAAATAACAATTGCATCCGTTACGTCACCGGTGTTTGAACCACTAGTACCTGAAGGCTATACAAGGATTGATTCAATTGAAAGTGTTCCATCGGACAGACATTGATGAACGATCCTCTAGTTTTTAAAAGGATTGGTTTGTTATGGACGATTCTATCTACATCATTGTAAACTTACTGCATCGAATTCCAGAGGAAGAGTTAACGAATTACCAACATCTTGAACACAATGTCAACTTAGTGAAAGAGGAAACTTCTGAACGAATTGTAATGTGCAAATTAGTGACTAAACGATTTAAATTCGACACTGAAGTAAAACCATGTTTGTGCAAACAGTATATTTCTTGTGTCAAACCAAAGAGGATTTAGTATGACCTATTCATGGATACTTTGCTAGAGAACATTCGTGCTTTGCCTGTGGAGTTGAGAGAACGCATTTACCGAGAACTGATCAAAATACAAGTGAAACGCAAACTCAAAGTGATTCATCCGTTTTTAAATTATGCTCTGTTCCAAAGTACAAGAAGACTGATTAAGAGTGGATATTACATTAGGCACAAAGTTAAAGGAGGCTATTGGCCACCACCTAACGATTTCAAAAACAGTGTATATACTTATGGATACTTTACAAGAGAACATTTTGGGCTTGCCTGAAGAGTTGAGAGAAAGGATTTACCGAGAGCTGGTGAAAATACAAGTGAAACGTAAAGAACAATTGCATCCGTTACGTCACCAGATCTTTAACCACTGGTACCTGAATGGTATAAGAGGACTGATTCGTCAGAAATTTTTTCAGTGGTCAGACCTTGTTGAACACTTTCAGTTTGGGGATGATGATGGACTAGACGTTCGTAATTTTGGTTACTTCGAGATTCACTTACTGCAACGTATTGAGGAAGACGAGTTAAAGGATTACCAACATTTGTTACATGGAATCTGCTTAGAAAAAGACGAAACATCTAGACAAACTCTGACGTTTCAGTTACAGTATGTAACATTTAAATTCCCTACTGGAGAACGAACATGTTTGGTTAGAAATTACCTTTATTGCTTCCGAAACAAAGACACTATAAAATAAATCAAGTTGCCATGCCACGGATTATGTCACATATTATTGAACAGATTCCGTGGAAGGTACTCAATGACCATATTCAAACCGTGGATCATTACCATCAATTATTACAAGAACTGTATCCATTCAATTTGGGACGACAAGTGGTGTGTGTCTTAGTAACTTGTTTTCTGGGATTTCGTTTACCAGCCGATTCTTTGTGGACTCTTTACGATCAGTACTTACCACCTCAATGGCCTTAAATGGTCACGAAAAACTCCTTTTGCTCAAAGCCTTGCGTTTTCATCTGGATACTTCTCGACCTCAACAGGAAAAAAAGATTCGTCAACTTTTAGCTAACCAAGACGTGTATGACGATGTGTGTGTAGCTTGCGACTTACATCCCCATTGGACAGATGTCCGTGCCTGGAAAGAATGGGGTTTTGAGGCTTGGACCCAAGAAGTGGCCCAGTATGCACGAGAGTTGTTCAAGGAAAAAAGTTACTTTTCAACCCGTGTTAGTGACGGTGCCAGAAGAACCCGTCACCCAGGACAGGACTGTCGTGGACAGGCCTGAAAGACCCTTTCGGGAGGACACTTGTGTGACCTTACCCCCTAGTATAGAACTGGTTAGAACATTACCCAAAACATGTGGTTGTACAGACACTTGTTTTTATTCCACGTTCATGGTTATCATGTGCCTTTTATTCTTGTACTTAAGCCTTTGGATTTTATGTATTTTTGTCTTTCGTATTCATGTTTGAAAAAAAAGACATTCAATAAACGTGTTCTGAAAAAGTATATAAACTCTTGTCTTGTTTGTTTTCGTGTCACAAGTGACATTTCTCACACAATGGCTACCTCTGCTGTCTCTGCTCCCTCTTCCTCTACTGTCAAAGTCATCGACGAACACTTAGATGGTGCCAGTTGGGAGGCTTTGTATCTTTGCCATCCCTTTAACATGCTCATTGCTGGACCTAGCGGTTCAGGCAAAACCGAATTCGTCAAACGTTTGATCGAACATAAACATCATTTGATCGATCGAACACCTCAACGCATCGTGTGGTGTTACAAAGAGTGGCAATCGGCGTACAACCTCTTGCGAGAAAGTCAAGGCGATTCCATCGTGTTTGTGGAAGGCATTCCTAAAGAAGACGACAGCATCGTCTCTGACTCCCGTCAAACCCATTTGGTTATTTTCGACGACATGTTAGGAGAAGACGAAGAAGAAATTAAACTGTGGTTCACGCGCAAATGGCATCACCGTAATGCCAGTGTCGTTTACATCACCCAAAATTTGTTTCAACAAAGTAAAGCCCATCGCACCATCAGTCTCAATGCGCATTACGTGGTCTTGTTTAAAAGCCCTCGAGATAAATCGCAAGTGCAAGTCTTAGCCAAACAGTTAGGAACGCCTTGGCTGACTCAGGCGTACGACGATGCCACTCAAACTCCACACGCCTATTTACTCGTCGATTTGAAACCTACGACTCCCGAGGATTTGCGATTTCGTACCCACTTGTTTCACCGCTGGTGCCATGACGGAGGGCCTGTCCTGTACACGTCTCCGTCCTCGACTTCTTTTCACTCCCCATAAAAAAATCTATAAAAACCTCAGACCCTTTTTCGTCTGTCTCACACAGTGTGAACATGACGTCCCTTCAGTCGCATCTTCCCGTCAAATTGATTCGTGCCTTGTATGGCATCAGTCGAGAAAAAAATCCACAAACACGAGCCCGTATCTTAGAAGCTAGTCTCAAAGAAGTCTTACGATGGTTCACGGTGACGGCACGTCAAATACTCCAAGGAATCATTCAGATTCCTCATCAAACCAAACGCTTTTTCGATCGAAACAAAGTCGCTTTGGTCCAACTGGCCGATCCCCGCATCGACACTCAAACCAAAAAACAAATCATTTTGAAACCTGGAGGGAGCGGTACTCTAGGAGGGGTCATCATTCGCTCTCTCTTAAGATGGGATCCTAATGCCCCCAAAGTTATCCCCAAGAAAAAAGTCCAACGAAGCCCCAAGAAGAAGAAAAAGACCAGGTCCCCAAGAAGAACTTCTCCAGTGGCGGGACCCTCCTCTGACCAGACACCACCCCGGAAAAAGAAAAGAAGCCCTCAGAAAAAGAAACAGAGAAAAAGTCCCCAGAAAAAGAAAAGTCCACAGAAGAAAACTAGTCGCAAGAGAGGCACTTCGGCCAGGACGCAACCTTACACTCGCAAACCACGACCTGCCACAGCGGTGACTGCGTCTCCGGCAGCCTCACGTTTATCCACTTCTCCGTTAATGACACCCAGAACTGAAGAGTACTTGGAGACGTTGATCACACCAAGAACTTCTCCGTTGATGACCCCCAAAAGAACTTCCGCAGTGGCAGGACCCTCCAATTTAGTGGCAGTGGCTGCTGCTCACAAAGTACCTTCTCCCAAAATCAAACTCCAAGAAAGATCGGGCATGTTACAAAGTTTACTGGATTTGTCCAAGCAAGAACTGGCTCGATTTAGTCCGTTACGTACCCCTGCACGACGTGTCATGCCTGTCCTCAAACTAATACGACGTAAAGACAATCAGTGGCGACGCGTTCCAGTATAACAAAGGCCTGTGACCGAGTAGGGTATCAGTGTTTTTCTGGTGCTCCTGAAGACTCAAAGATGTCACCCTCCAGAAAACCCCAAGGAAAGAAAAGGAAAGGACTGCCACCACGTTTAGCCAAACATGGGGACATGTTATCTGTCCTGTCCAAAGCTTCTTCACCCCTACGAAAAAAACTCATTCAAACAGCCTCCAAAGAGGTCAATGTTGTTTGAACGTTTTGAAAGGCACGATCCCTTTGTCCAACACCAGAAACAATGCTTAGGCAAACATCGTCACGTTCTTCGCCAAATGGTTCAAAAGAAAATTCCCATTCGTCAAAAAAAGAAGATGTTAGTGCAACGTGGAGGTATTTTGCCTCTCTTGTTAGGCCCCATACTGAAAGGAGTCTTGGGAACCATGTTGGGAGGACTGGTGGGAGCAAGATAAAAAGGCCCTCGGAGGTCCCAAGATCTCAGAATCGACCGCTGACAACCCCATGGAAGGACGAAAACTAGCTTTAGTGCCTTACAAACGATGGATGGAATACCATCGGTGGCAAGAACAACGCACCCCGCATTTACCTCCCAATCCCAATTTGAGCGAGATGTCCCAGTTACAACACGAATTGCAGTCCTTGATGGATCGTCAAGATTTGTCCGAAACAGAAAAATCGCAAAAGTACGGTCAACTCTTGCAACGACTGCAACTCTTTCACCAGAAAGCTTTAGACGAAACAACTCTACCCACTCTGAAAGATTTTAAGACTTTCATGAAAAGTTCAGCACCATCACCAGTACCAGTACCAGTACCAGTACCACCAGTACCAGTGACCAAGACAGAAAAAGGAAAAGAAGAAGAAGAAGGGTTTCAAACTCCACCAGAAAAAGTACGCAAGTTAACAACACCACCTACCTCCAGAATTGGATGGATTAAAAAGATGATGGCCACCCCTTCTTCATCACAAGAGAAAAAGAAAGTGAAGACAGAAGTGAAACAAGAACCGATATCCCCCGCTCAGACATCCTCCTCTTCAACACCTATTGCCGGTCGCACACGCAAAGCATTGCAATCCAAGAAAATACCCCAAGAGAAAAAGAGTAGCATCCTCCAAGAGTGGGTGCCTTATTAACACACAAACACAAAAAAAAAATGGAAAAAGTCATAGCCAGCATTTACTACGATCCCTCGCATCCTGCAGGTTACGCAGGAGTTCAAAAATTGTATCGTGCTGCCAAAACGCGACTGAAAAGTCTCCGTTTACCTCAAGTGCAACGATGGTTACAAGAACAAGCTACCTACACTTTACACAAACCCATTCGACGCAAGTTTGCCAGAAGTCGCACCCGAGTGGAAGGCATCGATCATCAATGGCAAGCCGACTTAGCCGATGTCTCTCATTTGGCCAGCTACAATCGTGGCTACAAATATTTGTTTTGTGTCATCGACGTCTTTTCCAAATTTGCCTGGGTCGTGCCCTTGACTTCCAAATCCAGCAGCGAGTTAGTGCGAGCCCTGCAACGGGTGTTGAAACAAAGCGGTCGTCACCCTCTTCGATGGCAAACGGACAAAGGCACCGAATTTCTGAACCAAGCTTTCCAAAAAGCATTAAAGAAACGTGACATTCTTTTTTTTACCACCGAGAATCCCGAAACCAAAGTCAGCATCGTGGAACGTTTTCAACGCACTTTGAAAGAACGCATGTGGAAATATTTTAAGCATCACCACACTCTGAAGTACATCGACATCTTACCGCACCTGGTGCAAGCGTACAACCAATCTTACCATCGAAGCATCGGACGTGCCCCGCAAGACGTGACTCCTGACAACGAAGTGCTGGTGTTTGAGCGCCTGTTTGGTACGTCCCCGACGAGGGCTGTCCCCAAGAAAAGTGGAGAGTTGACCGTAGGAGATTGGGTGCGCATTGGCAAAACCAAACGCACTTTCGACAAAGGTTACTTACCTAACAGGACGACCGAATTGTTTCGCGTCACTGGACGAGTGCATGGCCGTCATCCTGCCGTCTATAAATTGGAAGACATGAACGGAGAAGTGCTCAAAGGAACGTTTTATTTGCCCGAGTTACAAAGTGTCACCAAAAAAGAAGACGACGTGTACGACATCGAAAGCATTCTCGAACGCAGAACCCGTAAAGTGGGCAAACGACGTGTCAAAGAAGTCAAAGTACGTGGGGAAAGGATATCCACCCAGTTTTGATTCTTGGATCGACGCTTCGCAAGTCATCGACTATAAAAAGAAGTGACCATCATGCCCTTTCACACATCAGACGCAGCTACGTCGACCACTCCTCCTTCACCTAGTTCTTCTGTGCAAGATTTACAAAAACAACCCTTGTGGGTGTGGTGTGGAGAACGTGTGCCTAAAACGCAAATCGTCTTTTTCTGCCAAATCTTCGTGGTGTATTGTGTCATCGGGGCAGCCATTGCCAATTTGAGTTTGCAACAAGGAGACAAACAATTGTGGACCATTTTATTGAGCAGTTGCATCGGTTACCTGCTTCCCAATCCCTCCCTGAAATTCTCCTCGAACGGGAACCTTGTGTCCAGTGCCAGTGTCAGTCACCACTCCAACAACAACCACAACCAGAACCCCATTTTGGGCGGAGACACGCCTCTGACGTCCAGTAATATCTCCTCGGACAGCCACAGAACTCTGGAATTATGAGTCACGAAAACCAATTTTACTTAACCTTACCCAGTGACAGTTCCATGGAGGTGTTTCCCAACAACACATTGTGCTGTTACACGGCTAAATTACCTCAAGCCATCACCTTAGATCACGAAGCCCATTGGGAAGTGGCTTTAGTAGAAATGATTCACCCGACCCAAGTCCTCAATGTCCTTCTCAATCAAAATAAATTTGATGTGGAAGTTCATGACGAGCAATTACAACAGGAATTGAATAAGAGAACCATACCTGACAAGAAAACCTATAATGAAAACACTCAAAAGTGGACCTACCACTTGTCCATTCTCCCAGGCTATTATTTTAGTGGTCATCATTTGGTCAGCGCCATAGCCTCCAGGTTTAATGGCGTGTTTGGGAAAGCTTTTGAGATTGTCAGGAACAAAAGAGTCACCATGGAGTACCACAAAGTAGCTCGTCGCTTCTTGATGAAATTTGAGCGGAGTAAAATCATGTCCATTGTATTTTGTCCTGAATTGTTTGACATGTTGGGCGGAGACATGGAGATGAGGAAGAAAGTAGAAAAAGAAAAAAACGAATTACTAGTCATTTACGACAACGAGACTTTTGCCCAGTATTTTCGTACCCCGGTAGAACTGAACCAAGGACTGAATTTGATCTTTGTGTATTCCGATGTGGTGGAGTACAACGTGGTGGGACACACCTCCGTACCGTTACTGCGTGTCATTCCTTTCAAAGTGGATTCTGCCACGAACGCTGACGAGGAAGGTGGAAACACTTACCACGTCCACCGCGAATTTGTCCATCCTCACTATTTGCCGGTCAGCAAGTCGTATTTGGACACGGTCAACATTACTATAAAAGGAGATCTGGGACAAAATATTCCATTCACCAAAGGAAAAGTCACGGTGAAACTCCATTTTCGAAAACGGTTTTCTCACGATTCGTAAGTAAGTCATGTATCCAGTGTAACGAGGGGTTGCACGACAGCGAGGACACGGTTTAGGAGATATGTTTCGTTCGGTGGCCCCGGTGTTGAAACCGATGGTGACACGCGGATTGCACGCCTTGAAAGATGCGGCACTGACGCAAGGCAAAGAATTTCTCCAAAATGTCATCATCGACAAACAAAACCCTAAAGAAGCCTTCATGAGGGCAGGCAAAAATGTCTTGCTGCAAACGGGTAAAGACATTTTAAGCCGACGAGACACACCTATAAATGCCCTGCACGCTACCGAGTCAGGCATTCAGCAAGGACAAGGCAGAAAGAGACGACGACGAAGAAAACACCCTTTCACCAGACTTCAAGCGAGAAAGGCCAAGAAAAGAAGAACCGTTCGAGACTTAGACGTTTTCGATTATTGAGAAAGAACAGAACAAAATGATGCACCGAGAGTCTTGCGCTTGTTCCAAGACGGAACTGGATCTGTTTGCCATGCCCCCCACGATGATGACCATGCAAGAATCCCAATGGGTGGAATTTCACCCCGTCTCCTCATTGACCGATTCCGCTCCCATCGAGTTTGAAATCAAAGGACAGCCCGAAGATTACATCGATCTGAATAGCAGTTACTTGTACTTGAAAGTCAAAGTTCTAGATAAGGATAATACTGCAGTAGCAGACACTGAGAATATAGCTCCCGTCAACAATTTCATGCATTCCTTGTTCAGCTCAGTGGACTTGTACTTGAATAACAAACTGGTTAGCAGCAGCATGGATACTTACCCTTATCGTGCCTACCTGGAAAATCTCTTGACGTACGGAATAGATGCCAAGGATACTCATCTCAATGCTTGTGTGCTGTGGGAACCTGACGATGCGACCAAGTTTGACGAACCAGATAAAGACAATGACGGCTTTGAGGAAAGACAAAAGAACATCCTAGGTGAACACAGTTTAGAACTGATGGATCGTTTGCATTTGGACATGTGGTTGCAAGAGAAATATTTGCTGAACGGGGTCAATGTTCGCCTGAGACTGAATCTCAGCAGTACCGCTTTCCATTTGTTGGCTGATACTGCTGCTGGCAATCCTAAAAGCAAAATCGAGGAGGCCAAACTCTACATACGACGCGTGGAAGTGTTACCTAAAGTAGGTAACGCAATCAGTCAAACGTTGAGCAGAACGACTGCCAAGTATCCCATACGACGTGTGGAAGTGAAAACGTTCACCATTCCCGCTAGCCATCATTCCATGATCGAAGATCATCTGTTTCAAGGACAGTTACCCAAACGTTTAATCCTTGGTATGGTCGAGAATGAAGCCTTCAACGGAGCCTTCGCTAAAAATTCTTTCAACTTTCAACACTTCAACGTGAAGAAAATCGAAGTCAGTCGCGATGGCAAGACCTTGTGTACCCGACCTTTCGAACCTGACTTTAGTAACAAGAAGATGAATTACTTGAGATCGTACTTGTCCCTGTACGAAGCCACCGGCCAGTTAGGAACCAACACCAGTCACGGCATTGAGTACGAGGATTATGCAGGAGGTTATGCTTTGTGGGCTTTCGATTTCACTCCAGACCAAGGCAGCGACGAGGGACATTTCCACCCTATAAAATCCGGCCAGATTCGTGTGGAACTTCAGTTTGCAAAGCCACTGGACAAGACAGTGAACGTCATCCTGTATGCCGAATTCGATAATACCATAGAAATCAACAGTTTGCGAGAAGTCATTCTAGATTATTAGAAGCTATGGAAGACTGTTATCCCTCTTTACCTAGTGGGGAAACTTTGGACATGAAATGTGAGGAGACCGTGGAAAAAGAAGAAGAAGAAGTGATCATGATGAAATCGAGATGGCCAGAACAAGAAGCCCATTTAGTCTGCTGTTTTGCCAAACACTTGGTCGAAAAAATGACGGAATTGATCAAGAAAAATTGTTATGGATGTCAAAACGATCATCCCAGTCAAATTCAACACGATAAATGCCTGATGTTGAGTCAAGAAGAAAAATTGGACGAGTATCTGGACGAAGCTTGGAGTCTCCTCTCGAACAAAGACGTGTTGCATCAGTGGTATAAAGACTTGCGTGAACATTCTTGTCCACCATTAACCACTCAAGAGATCCATCGTATCGAAGCTCTCCTGAATCAGAGTGAGGAAACAGAACGAATATCCGTTTATTCGTCAGACATTTTCAAGCAAAAAGTTAGGATCGAATTGACGACTTATTATTACCTGTGAAGAAGAAAAATAGCACACACAAAACATGGATACCTGGGAACTTTATTACCTTTTGAACCACAGTTCGTATACGGTTTCTTGGAATCCTGTCGTCTGTGCTAAAGATGAACTCCCTCATCGCAAACCTAAAGACCATCAAGCTTACGTGATCAACACGGACGACAGTCATCTCCCAGGAACCCACTGGGTAGCCGTCTACTTTCCTCAAGAAGGATGTGTGGAATATTTCGATTCGTATGGATTGCCCCCTTTGGAAGACGATATCATTGACTTTATGAGAAGAAATGCTCAAACCACCCGATTCAATAATGTGAAATTACACGGCACAGATTCCTTGGTGTGTGGACAGTACTGTGTGTATTTTCTGCATCATCGCAGCCTGGGCTATTCCTTAGAACATTTAGTGACTCATTTTGATCCTCGTTCTTCTTCTAGAAACGATGTGAAAGTAGATCGATGGTTTTGTGACCATTATGCTTATCTTTTGTCTCAAGCTAGGAAACGTAGTGTCCATCAATGGCCTAATGACTTCCAACAGTGGAAATCACAATTTCATTCACAACGTTGTCAGCCCTGTTTAAAGAAGACTGTCAATTGAGAAAAAAATGTTAGTGATTTGAAACAATTGTTTGATGTTATATTGTTGGATTATTGTTAAAAATGTTAGAGTTGTTGTTTAGTGTTAAGTGATTTTTGAATAAAAAATGTTGTGTTTTGAAAAAATGCCTTTGTCTTTTGTTTAGCTAGAAGAATGTTGGATTGATGCTCTTTGACTTCTCTCTATCCCTCCCATAACACTATTTGAACGTTGCGGCTCGAAAACCGTGTGGGGGATGTTTTCCTTCACGTCCGCGCTTTGACTTTAAGAACCGGGGTTGTTTCCAGTCTAACCATCCATTGTCGACTCATCCTCCTAAGAAGATGTGCTCCAAACTAGCTAAGCTCAACGAAGCCTACGTGAATTTGCATAGGGTCAGACACAGTCTGATACCGAAGCCAGAAGAAATAGAGAATGTGAGAATGTTAAAAGTCACTGAAGACCTGATAGAAGAGCTCTTCAGAGAAGAAATGAACAGGGAAAAAGAAGAATGGACAGAGAAGTACAGACTTCAGAGACAGCAGCAACAGCAGCAACAACAACAGCAGCAACCTGAAGCTGACAGAGGCTTTGTCGATTGCCGTATCGACACCAAAGAGTTCTTCTTCTCTTTCCGAAGAAGCAGACCTATCGCCAGAAAGTCTATCCTCAGAGGACATCGCATTCTTAGAAACTAAAAAAGAATGCCATAGCAAACAAAAAAAACCCAGCCCTTTTCAGGGCTACCCCAATACTCTAGAAAAGAAATAACGATTGATTTGCCAATGTGTGTAGGTAGAGTAGTGTGAATATAAACACTAACTCTTTTTCAAAAAATGTGAGGGTATGTGTTTGTGTGTTTGTGTTTGTAAGTGCTTAAGTAAGTTGGTATGGATAATAGATTAAAATGATGTCTTTTTTGGTGTTTGAGGTGTATATTTGGGGTTAGATTGGATTGCTTTGCGTATGTAAATAGTCTATTGAAATAATTTATAAAAAATTTTAAAATAGTGATGGGTAGCATAAAAAAGTGAGTGAGTGTTTCTTTTAGGTCCGCGCGTTGTTGTTTTTTGGTCATGATCTAGGTAAGATCAATTTTATGTTTTTTAGGGGGATGTTTTCCATCACGTCCGCGCTTTCAGTATAAATTGAAACTCGCTCGGCAGACTAGCTACCCTTGTTGATTGATCAACACCACCAGAAGAATGAACACCAGAATTGTGAAACTGTTAGAACTCCAGATGCACCTGGAATATGCCAGGCGCATACTAAATGAACTGGCCGCGGAGGCCATTGTCGAAGAAGCAAGAATGAAAGAGGAGGAGGAGGGGGAAAGAAGAAGAAAAGAAGAGGGGGAGAGAAGAAACAAAGAAGAGGAGGAGGAGGAGGAGGAAAAGGAGAGAAGAAGAAATTTCAGAATCCCAGAAACCGAAAATTGGGATTCTGAAACCACATATCCTGCCTCTGCACTCCCAAGAAGAAAGGTGAAAAGAGACTGGGGAAGAAGATGCGTGTGTGGCGCCAGACCAGGAAGGTGCAACCATTAGATAGGTGCATCTGGAGTTAAAAAAACAGCCCTTTTCAGGGCTACCCAATACTCAAGAAAAGAAATAACTATTAATTTGCCAATGTGTGTAGGTAGAGTAGTGTGAATATAAACACTAACTCTTTATTCATAGTGCGAGTGTTTGTGTTTGTGTTTGTAACTGCTCAAGTAAAGTTAGTGTGAATAGTAGTTTCTTTATTGTTTCTTAGCGTATGGGGAGAGTATAGTTAGGGTTTTATTATATGAAATGAGAAAAGTGGGGATGTTTTCCTTCACGTCCGCGCGTTGTTTGGTCATGATCTAGGTAAGATCAATTTTATGTTTCAGGGGAATGTTTTCCTTCACGTACGCGCTTTAAGTATAAGAACCCACAAAGTTTGATGTTGGAACCATTCTAAGGAATAACTGAGACAAAATGACTCAAGTATCAGTTCTATTTAATGTATTGAGAGACATCTATTTCTAAATAATGGATGTAGAATATGTTTTAGGAAGAATAGAAGAGGAATGGAGGCATGGAGATATGAAAGACTTTGTAACGAGTCAAGTTCAAGGCCTAAAGACAGCAAGAGATATCATAGCAGGGATGATTGAAGAAGAAGTCAGTAAGTCAAGAGGCTTCATTAACCCACCTTACTTCAGAGTGGGAAGTTTGAAGGAAGCACTGGATAATGTCATCAAAGTCCGGTGCTTCCTAGAAAAATATTGTACTGGACAGAGTGGAGAAATGTAAAATGGGGATTGGAAAAGGTGAAGAAAGGGGAAGATCTGATGAGAAAAGTAATGGAGGAAGAAGTAGAGAAGATTAAAGAGAAATGGAGGGAAGAAAGAAAAGATGTGGAAAACAAAAAGAAACAGGCAGAGTTTGAGAGGTTGAATCAGAATTGGATAAAAGTTCAGGAAAAGTTTAGAGCTCTAGGTCATCCTGACTGGATGTCCGAAAAGGAGAAAAAGAAGACAGGAATAGTGACAAAAGTGAGAAGATGGTTGAAGAAGTGGAAGTGTTAGAAGAAACCCAAAGGCCCTTTTCAGGGCCCCCCATATTTCTCGAAAAGAGAATGACTTTTCAATTGCCTACCCTTTTTTTTAAAAAAAAAATTTAAAAAAAAAAAAAATCCCCTTGTCCCTAAACAAACCCAAACTCTATTCCCCATGTTAAATTCCCCTTGTACGTAAAATGACCCACAATTTATTCCCATGTTAATTCCCCTTGTAAGTAAAGTGCTATACGATTTTTCTCCATGTTAAATTTCCATTGTACGTAAAGTGACCCAGGGTGTATTTTAATGCTAATTCCCATTGTACGTAAGGTGACCCCCCTTACTACTAGCATCACTGAGTCTTTTATTGTCAGGTACTTTGCCTTTATCTGAGAAGCCTTCTTCTGATGAGAGTGTCCTTATTCAGGGAGTAGAGTGCGGGTTTGTTGATATTTCTCTCCATTGTGTAAATTTGTCGTCAGACTTAATCTCAGGACCAGTGGCAGTCGTAATGTTTACTTTACCCATTGAGGGCATTCATATAATATTAGGCGATAACCTAGTTGGAGACAAGATTTTGGTTAATCCACTTGTAACTGACAAGACTTGTCTGGATCAGAAAGTCGATCCCATTGAAAAAGAATTCCCTGATTTAATCCCAGCTTGTGCAGTTACCATAACTATGGCAAGAAAAGCTCTTGAGAATGATGTTAATAAGAAAAGTACGCCTTTAGCTGACACATGTATTGGTCAGGCTTTTAATGAGGTCACTTTCAATCCTTGTTTAGATCAATTAGAAGGTATTGATCACAGTGATCCTTTTTTAACTACTCATAGTCTTTATTCTAATCAGAGTGAAAGACGACAATCACTTGTCATCGAAGATGAAAAAGATTATGAGATCTCCTGTTTGTTTCAAAGAACCATTAGTGAAACTGAAGCAACTGAAGTCCCTGTCGGTTATTTCATTAAAATGGAGTTTGTATGAGAAAATGGGGACCTCTCGAGGTACCTGCTGGTAATGAGTGGTCAGTGAGCGATCGGATTGTAGTTCCAAACCCTTACAAACAGGAAATACTTAGTCTGGCCTATGCTTTGTATTTGCATTTGAAAAAGACTCATTAAGAGACAAAAGCGCTTAGGCTAGCTAAGTACTAGTCTTGCACTGTTCGTAGCCAGTTTATTACATTTATCTTAATCAATCCCCGACACACGTGATCCCTTGCTGTACCCAGTGCACATAATAGGACTGTTATTTGCCATATGATTTGTATTCTTAATATATATGACATAATGACAGCTATGAAATAATGAATGATATATTCAAAGTTCAGTGCAGACCGGGACTCTATTGTTTCCGGACAATAGTGTCGTTCAATTGTTTAGGACAGTTCGATATGACACCAGTAGAGAGGATAATGATTGGGAGAAAAAAGTGGGACATAAACGTAAGCACACAGATAACAAAAATTAATATTGAAACTAATTGTTTTCATTTTTTTTTCATATGATTTTACACGTAAGATGTTTATGTACAATAAGGTAATACCCCTTAAACAATGCATTATCATTTTTGGCAGAAGAATTTCCTATATCTAGTATCTTTTCGATTCGGATTTTGTGACGATACAGAGTACAACAAACTATGTATGGATTATATACGCAATGTCTCGCACTGAGATACACAGTTAGCATATATATATATATATATATATATATATATATATATATATATATATATATATATATATATATATATATATATATATATATATATATATAGATAGATAGATAGATAGATAGATAGATAGATAGATAGATAAATAGATAGATAGATAGATAGACTGTACCACTGATATACTATGAGATATATACATTTTTCATTAATAAGAAACGAGGCCTGCCGCTTATCATTTTGCTGAACCTTTTGAATAACAAGTGGCATATCAAGGACACAGCATATATACTATACATATATTTTATTTATATCACTTACAAATACGCGTATTAGACTTTGAACGTAATTAAGACTGACTACAGATAACTCTGTAATGACCGTGTAAATTAATTCTTCACAGCCAGGTCCTATGTGTCCTCTGTGCATTAGGCAGCTATACACAATCCGCTTCGCAAATGAAAAATAGCTTATTCTCTTTGTGAACTTCTATATTCATTGATATTGATTAAGTAAATAAAAAACACACTTATGATTTAAATATGAAAGGTGGTTTTAATGAAGAAAGCAGAACGCTACAAACATGTGGTTCGTTTGTCAGCAAAGAACGCTCAGCCATTAAGTTACGTGTTCATATCTGGAATTAAATGTGGAATAGAAACTAAGCGAAATGAAAAACCAAGGGGCAATTAAAATGTGAAAATATAAGGTATCCCAGCATGCCATGCGTCTCTCGATTGTGTATGCCCAGAACAGTAGCACCTGTAAAAACAAGGAGAACTTTCTGACCTAAATCAAATAAAAAAGAAAATGATCAGGTTACAGACATGGAAATCATTCTTTGTTATAGAAAGTTGATCAGACACCATTCGCAAATCTCTGGAGTTATTTCCCCTCATGCCCTTGAGAACAACGATAACCCTCTTCGATTCATTACTGAATGGGATTCGCATTGTTTGCAGATGGAGTCAAATAGTTTAGAAAATGATACAAATGTAATTTAGTGTGAAATATTAAATCAATCCAATCCTTCCGCTTACTTAGGTTACGTATATTTATATGATCAGCCCATGTAAATAAGGATGAAATTTCGTAAAGGGTGGGGATGAATGTGTTATGCAGTAGTGTGAGTTTAATCTGATGAATTGTTATTCTGAAGCTAAATTGGTATATAATGAAAAGAAAATATTCTTTTCTTACGTTATTATGGGATGTATTTCAACTTGTAGTACCAAAAATGATATTTCTGAAATAGTGGCTTCGCCTCTAGTTAACATATCACTGTTTGGTAACACACGATGAAATAAATCCGGTAATATCATCGGAAAAGAAAATGACATCTATGTATTTTCAGTTGATTTAAGTCATAATTCTAATTTAATTGACATTGCTACCGACTCTAAGCTTTTTTTTGATCCACATCTCCCTCTCTCTCTCTCTCTCTCTCTCTCTCTCTCCCTCTCTCTCTCTCTCTCTCTCTCTCTCCATAGGTCAGTTTGACTTAATTTCTACCATCATTTGTAATCGCATGCCACATGCGAAAATCCTCAGTGCTCATATTTTCACGAATTTTCGCTGGTATCTTACTACGATGGTAGAGAGAGAGAGAGACAGAGAGACAGAGAGAGAGACAGAGACAGAGATGTGGGATTTGGGTGTTAAGGCAAAATTACCATTATTTATGCTTGTCTGTCGGTCGTTTAGTTTGCTTGCCTGACCAACTAACGCAGTGAGAGAGGATGATGCCTTATTGACATTTCCATATTTAATTAATAATAATCGGTTTTTAGAACCTATCCAAAGGTTTAATAAACAACAGCAACAACAACAACAACAACAAAGTATCAGATAGATTGCAATATGAGTGGCTTGTGACCAACGCATTTACAGTATAATGTAGATACGCTACTGTAACATTATATCATTGACTACAATAAAACTGTATATAAATCCCAAGAAAAGTGCACACATACCGTTACTACGAACCAGATTCTTGTAGATTAATTGGTATAAATTGAATTCAAGGCTTTCATTTAGCCCAAATTCGTTTTATCTCTCTCCAGATTTCTGCGTAATTTGTACCGTGTACATGAGGAGGGGAGATAAACACGGAAAGCAAAAAGGATTGCGATCAAATTGTGTACCATGTTATGATATTTTTATCATTATTTTCATACTTCGCTAGTGATTAAGCAAGTGAGAAATTCATTATTGATCAATATAATCGATATCATACAGTTGCAAGAATGTTTATATATGCGTATTGTTGCGCTATGGAAGAATCACAATTTAATATACCAATACAGTTGGTATATCAAATTGGTTTATACCAACACTTTCAAGGCCATGTTATTTTAATGTATGTGATATATATATATATATATATATATATATATATATATATATATATATATATATATATATATATATATATATATATATATATATATATATGTATGTATGTATGTATGTATAAAGAGAGAGAAACAAAAAATAGAGAGAAAGAAAGACAGACAGACAGACAGAGACTGACAGAAAAAGAGAGAGAAGATATATTGCTACAAAGATAGATAGATAGATAGATAGATAGATAGGTGTGTGTGTGTGTGTGTGTGTGTGTGTGTGTGTGTGTGTGTAAATATAATGTTGAACGTGTGTTCAATCGATCTTGATAAAATGTCTGAAGGACATACAACATAGACTATACTGACAAAAATTCGTGATTTCGTTGGCCTATTAAATAATTTTAACTATACATGTTCAAGAATTATCCAGTTCTTGTGCTGAGGAAAACTGAGTTCACAAGCGCACGCAGTGTCATAAAACAAATCCAATTACACGTTACATTTTCCTTTTCCAGTTACCGTTTCGTCCAACCTATTACTCCGTATTGTTACCCACCCACTTTTCCGGTGACGTCAAGGCAATCCTAAATCAAAGAGTCAGAAGTGCGTCCACAAATAATAGATTCCCGGAATTTTATAATTGTATACAACATTGTTTCCTAGAATTTTCTTCATTATTTCAAAGATGCAGGGATAATGCACCCTAATCGCTCATAAGTTACTGCATATTTTAACTTAGTATATATATATATATATATATATATATATATATATATATATATATATATATATATATATATATATATATATATATATATATATATATATATATATATATATATATATATATCACATACATTAAAAATAACATAGCTTTTAAAGTGTTGGTATAAAACGATTTGATATACCATCTTCACTGGTATATCGAACTGTGATCCGCTCTTGGCGCAATAATACGCATTTACAAACATTCTTGCAGTGCATGCTATCGATTCTAAACCTATATATCAGTGCCTTTAGTAGTAATCAGCTTTATGTTAGCTTTAATAAATATTTGATATGAGCTTTAATCAACCCAAAATAGACTTAATTTTGAGTGCGATTACTTCTTGCAGAAAGGAAAACTCTCTCTCTCTCCTTCCCCGAAAAAGTATCTAATTATAGATATTTAATGGTCATTTTCAATGAACCATAATTATATTGGAAAGTTTGAAAAGAAACTAATGTAATTATTTTAACAGTAACCCATTATAAAAAAACGCCCTCTCCCTTTTTGTCCGCACAAAAAAGTACCTACCTTTACAAGGTTTATAGATGGGGTCAGATCACACTAAAATATTTCCGGTTGGACGTAGAGCCAGGTAGCTCTATCTAAATTTAGACGTGTTCTTTGACTGTGGTTTTTCCCTCTTAAATATTTGTGACAGAGACTGATTGCTGCAATGTAATGATTATGAAGGAGTCCCTCTTTTTTCTTAGAGGTCTTTTATTGTTTGTCGTGAAAGCAGTGCGGTGGTAGTGCACAGGCAAAGTAAGTATCAAATCTGGTCAAGAACTGTGTTTTCATTGACCATGAAATGGAATCATGACCCAATTATTCTTTAATTAAATGTCTGGGAAAATAACACAGGGTTACACTTGAAAATGTTTTGTTTGTTTTAATGTACTATAATGGCACTGTCATCCTTGGAATCTCAGTGTCATTGGAATGTTGGGCAGAGTTCACCTGAGAGAAATGCATGTAGGTAATATAATAGCTAACTACTTAGTGGTCGGACGCAACATCCATATAAATCCATTATCGTATGTCAACATAATTAAAATAGTACATGAGTAACCTAACGATAGTAAAAACAGTGGTATACACATGTCATTAAAATCGAGTTGTAAGTTACAAAACTGGATCAGCTCTTTCACCATCTTGGCTAGCCAAGGTTCCAATATCTTAACCATACCTACATACTGACGGATCGAACATATATTTTTAGTGCTTGTTGTAGCGACATCTATTGGATATCATGAGTTGCCTTCCATATTATGTAATACAAACTAACCAATAGCATACAACAGCGGTGCATTGTACATCGGCCGAAAATGGTGGAGGCAATCGACGTCAAATGGATACTTTCCAAGTTTATTATGATTACGTACCAGAGAGAAGCCACTGCAGGCATATTTGAGTGGAAGGTATTTGTGCAATCACGGACCGGCAGTGGACAATTGCTTATTTATGAGTCCATTCGACTAGTGTGACCCCCACCCCTTGTCTCGATCATGTAGGTGTTGTTGGAACATTATTAAAATTTGAATAACTTAATTTTTATTTGATGCGCTGACTTGCGGACGCATACAATGAAATCCACAGACATAAAGCGCAGATATATCAGCTCGATCCGCCAAGATGTAGATAGGGTTACCATATCTGACCTTGGCTAGCGGAGATACAGTTACACGCGCGATTAAATTTAACCGATATGTTGCTGGCTCGTTGCTGGGGGTCTCAGTCTATTTTTAGATTGTTTTCTGCAGGACTTTTAGGGCGACGGTACTAATACTAATATTACTCTAATGTACGCTCCCCCAAATTGAAAATTGCACGAACTCGATGCGTCTGTTATGCTATTTATGGTGAACTCTTTTTGTTAAAATAGCGAACGTTTTGCACCAGCTATAACACGTGAACACTACCCTCAGTTTTCGTTATGGGAAATAAGATTACAAAAAAAAAAATTAAAGTTGCAGTTTAATCGTATGTGTATTTCGTCACATTTGATTTTAATTTGGGTAATTTGACTAGATGTAATCCAACAGAAGCTGTTCATATAGTGATTTACTTACAAAGGGTCACTATGTTCCATGTTGTTGGTCAAATTTCGGGTGTCTGTCGCAGTTTTTGCATGTATTTATGTATGGTTAGAAGAGGCCCTAATGACAATATTTAATAGACTTTTTGAAACTTTTAAACATTATTTTGCCTTTATTAGATGTTAACTTTACTTACAAGGATTAACCAGTTTCTATTTTTCAATTCTTGGAAGTATGAATGGAGAAAAACGCTGAATAAACGTAAAAGAATAGAAATGGTCAGCCCTTAAACCTTTTTGTTACTAAGTGTTAGAACCGTTCCAAAAGTTAATGGTCAGACCTTAAATATTATGTTGCCAAATGTTAACGTTAGACAGTGACTAACGTGATATGTAAAACATGCCGTCGTGCTTGATATTGAAATAAAAAAGATAAATGGCATTCGAATAAAAGACAACAAAATTATAATAAATTATAGCAAAACATACTTAGTTAGGTACATTATTAACGTCAGAATTGATACCTTTAACCATAACGATCTTAACGTTTTGGATGAAAACATTTGTTGATAACCAAATTTCTCATATAATGCTTTATATCTGTGTTTAATAAATGAAAATCTGTAAATAACGATCATAATGTTTTAGTGATAGCAGGGAAGAAAAGAAATTCATAACGTTTTAAGAAAAGAAGCAGCGAAAGTACACAAGCTATAAAAAAGCTATTTGGAACAGGTTAGAGAGGAGCTAGATGTTTGCAGCATAACAAGCGGTCGAACTGCAATCTTCTTAATGGTATTGTTCTCTTTTTACATTAATTACCAGCTAGATTTGTTCAAATGTTGATGTGACTGTTGGCTTCCATTTCTGTATGTTTATATGATTGATCTTGACCTAATATTGAGATATAATTTTTATATTTTGAATAAACAGCAATTTTTTATATGCAGAAACATAGAAAGTGTCACTGGCATATAAACTACATACAATGCATAACATTATAAAAAGTACGAAATTGTTACATGCAACCCATTATGTCAATGTGTGTGTGGGGGGGGTAGGGTTGGGGGGGGGTGTGTTTATATTAATTTTGAAACAATATTTGTAATATATCAAGCACCTAAATAAAATCTTGTTGGTACGTCGTTTTTGAAGTACCTTGATCAAGTATAGTCTTATCAACAGTGTATCAAGATGTTTATACTTGTCTTGCCATTTGTACACCGACATCTTACTAGACTGTTTTGGGATATACTTTTAAACCTTAAAATATCAATTAAACATCTAAGTAAAAACTCCAAAATTTAAAGGGATTTCTAAACACCGGATACAAAAATGTATAGAATGCTTTGTTACATTAGTTGGAATGGAAATAGCGTTTATAATATAAATTCCACATATTATATTGTCGTTGAAATGTTTTATGAATATTAAAATTATAACTCATCCAGTACCGTATTACACATTAAGTAACATTTATGCTGTAATTAGACTCATGCCATACAGCTAAAATAAAATATTTTAAATCGTATCAAATGTCAACGTTTTTTGGTAAAATCTATTCATGCTTCTAGAACCTTTTGTCTAGACTCTGAAACAATGATCAATATGTAATCCCATAATGAAATATTTTTTTAAAGCCAAGACAGGATAAAGATATGCATTATTTGTTTTGTTTAATTGCTAGTTGCTTTCCTCAACCATAATATCTTCAATGCCTAATACAATCTTCAATTTAACCATATACAGACCCGCATGCTTATGATTTGGAGAAATTACCCGTCTTTTAATGGAATCTGGGACAGAATTCCAAATAAAGGTTTGGAAATAAATACATATTTTCATTTATTGTGTTTGAGAAATTGAGGTGGATCATGTAAGGAACTGGGGAAGATCATGTGAGGAAATGAGGGTAGCACGTGAAGAAATGAGGAGCATGTGAGGAAATGAGATTAATTAGGCAAATATTGAAATACAGAAATTTAGATAAGCTAAGATAAACATGAATTAGGTCGCTTAATTTCTTTAAAAATCTATTTTGGTATTATATCCCCAAATTTTATGAAACATATCTCGCCATAAAATAGCATTAATTAGCTCATGTAGACAAAAGTACGCGAAATCGTGTTGCTGGTAATCTTATTTCTTGAGGACTTGACATAATGTTTGTAGCATGATTGATACGTATGCATGTTATAGAACGTCGGTGTTATTGTCTGTCACATTGAAATTCGAGTCATTCTGTGGGTGACTGCTGCCGTTGATGAGTTATGTCATCGCGTTTGTTAATATCTAAATTGCATGTGACAAAATGTGTGCTGCAGAAAGGGTAATTTACAAATGTCGGTCTGGCATTTGTCCAAACTAATTTCATACGCATATAATTCAATCAAAGAATGTTTATAATTGACCAGTAATAGTTGAACACGTGAAAATATATTGATATTGAAATCCATGAATTGTTCAATAGATGTAATATCACGAACACTATGTTTATGCAATGTTGAAAAATATCAGCGACTTGCGACCTCCTATAAATGCAAATGTCTCTGACCGATTTAAAAGTAACAGTTGTGCACTTACGATATGTTCTTTTTTTTTTAACTAACTCAGTTATCTTTTCTGAGAATATAACACCAACTTAAAAATATAATGATTGTGTTTGTATTCCAACATCAGTTATGCTATACTAAGCTGTGATTATGCTATTTTTTTAATGATATTTATCCTTCATATCAAAATTAGGAACAAACAATAAAGTCGAATTTTTTATGTGCTTATTTTGAAAGGCCGAAGTGAGTCGTTTATGCTTGTATGTTAAGCAGTTCATTAGATATTTGCTATTATGAATGGTATTGTCTAAAAGTGAAATACTGATATTCTTTTTCCATGGTAGGGAAATGTTTGCGAGCCCATTCGGTATTCAAGATTATTAAATTACGTATAAATGTTGGAAATAATCCAACCATCCGATCTAACAAGTATAATTCGGTTTATCCTTGTATCAGATTTGTTATCGACTGAGTGTTTATCAGGACTCTATTAAAAGCTGAATTCATATGAACACATTAAATTTTAGTTCCTTTTTTAGGTCTATTATTAAAATTATATATCTAGATAAACTGTTACATTACATCTAAACGTTTCTATCAAACTATCTCATCACAAACAGTAATAAAGATAATGTTTTTTTCTTCTTCAAAACACCATGACATGAAGTCAGTAGAACTTTATATCTTATAGCAATAGAAATCAGATTCAAATTTTTATTTTTATAATATTACAAATCATGCGATTTTATGACCATTATTAAATAAAATAAAACTTAAGTTTGCGTCTCGTTCTGTCTCTGGTTTCATCGTTAGATCTAGGATCGTCCACTTCACAAAGGAATAACAGAGATCTTTCGGAGTTTGGGTCTACGTCTGCCTGGACTTTTATTGCTAGGTGAATTTATAAAAGCCACAATAATTAATTTCAACGATTTATTGGGTCGTCATTATTATTTCGACCTCTGCTATCGCGCAGTATTTGGTGGTAGAGTAGGGATCTACTTGTTTGGAAAGCACGCAGGCCCATGGAAGCACAGACGTTCTAAATGGATTTTAAGGGATGATATTGTGCTGTGCACAACGTGTGAGTGTTTTGTTGGATCCGATTTGTGTGAATAGCACGTTACTAAACACTGAGATAGCTGACGTAATAATGGGCAAGAAGAGGCTCAAATGCAAACGTCTGGACCTGGACAAGGTTCAAGATGATGGAACATCGTCTTTACTGGGAATGAACAAGAGTGCCATGTCAGAAGTTAGCAACAGGGATTAGTCGAGGACTTTATTTTCCAGGAAACGTTTAACAGCATGGAACGAAAGTCACCTTTACATAAAGACCATGAAGACTTGACCACTGATAGTCAACAAAACAACAAAATATAATGGAAATGTGGGAAGAGCTTAGTCTCGGCGTTTCTGGAGAAGATAATACTACATATTAGTACCACATTTATGATGCAACAGATTATAGTTTGCGCCTTTTCGCTGAGACGCATAAGCCGTTGTGAACGTCGACACGTTCATTTCTTGGTTAGCGCTGTTAGCAATTCTGGAGGAGCTGAAGACATCAATGTTAGGACTGCCATGGCAAGCCATGTCTTTTTCACTCCCAGACCAGTCCGGAATAATAAAAATATCCACCTGAGAACAAAGTTTAGATAGTTCGGCTACAATGCCAAATCAGTGCTGTTATATGTGGCAGAAACATGGAGACACAAAATAAACTTGGCACATAAGCTGCAGGTCTTCGTTAGATCATGCACATTGAAGGCCAGACTGATTCTCCAACCATGAGTTGTAGCTGACCAAAAACATAAACCTGTCTCAGAAACAATTATGAAACGCAAGTGGGGATGGGTCATTTGAAACACTTCTGGATACGATAGCTTACGGTATCCAAAATGTTGAAATTGAACATACATGTTTCATATTTTAACCTGTTCATTTATTGCACTCACACTTCACTAGTGCCCTTAGTTATCTAGCTTAGTTAATCACATTTATTATTTAATGTGATTATTGTTGTTGGGCTTCGATAAGGACATTACCCTGATAGACTGTACTGGAAAAATTGAACAATAAGACGTCTTGCCCTCCGAATTACAGACATGTTATAATGAAGTGATCAAATCAATAAGAATTGCTCACTTACAGCAAGGTAACTTCTTTCAGTAAATATCAAGCTTATTTTTCAGAACTTAATATGCACAATAATTAAACTTCCATTATATGTATCAGCCTGCAACACTAAACGGTAGCTTGTGATATAATATGCCTGCATGTACCTATACACTATGTTGGCAGAGGCAACTTTTAACAACCACGCACCCTACCCCCAGCTTTTATATAGATATAACAGAAAAGAGAACAGTTGTAATCTTTAAATTAGTACACTGAAAGTGAAAAAAATGAAACCTAAATAGTTCCAATTTTTATAAATTGGCTGCGTTTTCTACGTTTTGATTGGATGTAAACAATCACCTGATACTGATCTGGAATTTATTAAACATCGATAAATTCTGCGGATTACTTTTGGGTCCCTGTTACCAGATCATTTGATGTGAAGTTTTGTCTATATCAACCACTTACACCTTATAACAACAAGCTCCCACACACCCACTACTGTGATTTCCGATCACAAATGACAAGCCACAGCTTAAAATCGACCATTAAAGGTTAAACAATGTAATTGCACAGACCTTCCTGTACTCCAACACTCAGCCCTTTTGCAGAATAAGGCTAATGACAAGTTTTAGAAGCTAATCTTCGGAAATTATTGCATTTCACCTCGACAACATGTTACAGCAGCGGTTATTAATGGCCATGCTCATATGTCAACCAAGGGACGTCACTTAAAATGGATACGATTTTGCTTTTGAAAGATCGAAATGCGTAGAAAGTAACAACAACGTTGCTATAACAACTCGTGCCATACGCAAGCGTAATATTCTCACACAAAAAAAGAAATATTCCTAGTTTAACTTCACTAACCATTTTTTATATAAAAAATAATGATCATAACAGTATATCACTGGCATTACCCACTATGACATTCTACCCCGTATCACTGTATAAAGAATCGATGAATCATGGCTAGCGAAGATACGGCTATGTATTATATCGCAGTTAAGAGGCTAATGAAAGAAAACTCCATTTACATAAAAGTGAATGTTTTGTTGACTAAATCGGCTGATCTGATGTTCGAAAGGAAGTAATTTGGAATTATAAGGATTAAATGATCATGGTTGGGAATTTATCATTATGTAAAGTTTTATCTGAGCACACACGAAGTTATCATAAAGTCCTTCAGACTTTATTTACTTTGTGTGTGATAAGGTAAAATGACAAGCTCCGATTATATCTTACTACATTAAAAATCGTTTCTTTAAACTTGTGAAATTTTAATGAATAAAACCACGTTTTTAAATAATGAAACTATCACGCAGTTCGAATTCTATTTCTGTCTATATCTATCTAATTTGTCGCTAGCGTAAATATAAGGTAATGTCAGCAAATACAAAACAAGAAAACTCGCATCACTAAAACGTGCTTTTATAAATACTTTATAAATAGAAGATATCTACTTTTATTGAGCAGATATACGGAACCGGAAACGGAATCACTGCTTCGTCACGAGTCACAATATATAATATTCCCACATCACGAGTGGAAAAGGCAAATACACACCGATTAGCATGTTTTTTGTTTTTTGTGCTAATGCGATTACTTAGTCGAGAAAAAGAAGTTTAATTATTTTATAATAATTTTGACTTGTGTGTATCATGATGATTCAGATTGCTTATATTGTCAAAATAGTGACTGTTCTTATGAAACTAAACATATTTTCATTCTGTTTAACACATTTCATGCGCGGATTGTTACTGTTGGAGTTCAGTAATGTAGAAACATCACAGATCGGCTGTATCTGAGAGACTCCAGAGAATAACGTCTTTAAACAAAATCCTTCAATGATTGCACGTTTTCTTGTAAGAATATTCATTCTTGTTTTGTTTATTTCTACGCTCAAACATGAACTGTTGTGTGGTCTTGGCAAACTTGCAGTCTAGTTTTGCAGCGGATGCTCTATCCAATTTTTTATCGTCATTTAATTTCGGTTTGCAATCAAAACTAATCAACGTCATATTGATACATCATTTTCAAACACGACTGACATACCAGCTAAACTAGTTCCTTAATAGTATTATGATATTTCATCACAATATTTGTTCGTTTTCTTTCTGCAAAAATGTGTGCTGTTCGTCGTCGAGTATTACAGGTTTAATATATAGGATGGGTGACAGAAATGGGCACGTCATGTAAGTTAACTGACATATGATTCATTCATGCATAAAATTAATCTTACAAATGTTAGTACTTGAAGAATATTTTTCGTTTTTGGAGTTCTTTTTATCCATTTCTGTATATCACCCTATTGATTACATAAATGTACATGTAAGAGTCTAAAGTATACACATTTGAAGATTTATACATCCTGAAGCAGAAAGAGAGAGAGAGACAGACAGACAGACAGACAGGGAGACAGGAAGAACAAGCGGAAGGAGATGATAAATAAAATATGCACTAATATGGAAATACAGATCTGAATAACATACATTAAGGCAGACACACTTCCTAAATGGGAGAACAGTTGTTACCAAGGTGATATCGCCACCGTGAAATCAATATATAGACATATAACACAATGGCAGTTTAGAGGAATTTTAATCATCATCATGGTCATGTGCCCAAGAAATTAAGATCGAGTATTTTTTTCTTTCTTTCAACGAAATTACTAAATAATACAATTGTGCAGCAAAGAGAAGCAAGATTATAGTGTTAAAATGTTATGAAAAAGATGTTGTCTTTGTATGTTCTGCAGCTAAAGTTTTATGTTTCCTTTTATAATAAATTTCAAAATGGTGGGTAAAAACGCATCTTCGTATAAAAAAGTAACGTACTTTGAAGAGAAAACAAGAATTTTCTTTATCACAAAATCTGGTTAACAAATATTATTGCGCATTTGAGAATAATTCGAGGCTAACCATGTCCACTTTGGGTTGATTTCGACTGAGCGATAGAATTCAATACTGTACACACTTAACAAACTTTCCTCAAACGACGAGGGAGAGACAGAGACAGACAGACGGACACACAGACTGATCGAGACATAGATATATGTCATTTGCAAAAACTGGAACGTGGTCTCTGACGGCAGGTGCAATATTGGTGAGTTTCTATTCGATTATTTATTGTGCTGCAGAATACGTTAATCAATGTAAATAGTTCACTAGTGGCTTATCCCGAGGACCATCTTACACTATTTCAAAATTAAATTAAACTTTCTATAGATGATCTTATTTCCGATTCCAGTGATTAACCAGTGGACGTGTCGACAAGATAATCTAATATAATTCACAAGCTAGGCAATTGTTATTTCGTTATAACTATTTTCCTTAGTACTCATATGATTTATTGTCTGCTAACTGTGTTGAGGATGAAGTGTTTGTCTGGCATGTAAACCTAGACTGAGCATGCTGAGGCAATCGGGTGTTCAATACAAAACGGGGACTAGTTCAAACCGACTATTTAATTTCCATGTGATTAGTTTTGAACGATCAGTTTCAATAGCAAACATGACCGAATCGTTTCTAAAGCTAATCAATAATTTTGTGTTTTGGAAGTATTGGACTCGTAATTGCGTTTCAAAAGGTTGAGTCTATTAAATAAATTTGAATCAGGATTTTTTTTAACCTCGTTATCAGGTCGAGGGATGATTGATTGTAAAACATCATAGGACGAACTTTATTGTTTAAAATCAGTAATTTAGTCTACGCTAAAGATATTGCGAAACCAAAGTAGCAAAACTATCAGTCCCAGATAGGCATTTTACATTATTAAGCTCTGTGCAATGTATGAAATAGAAGTATACTTACATAGACAAGTGTAATTATAGAAACAAGGAAAACTAATCGGCAACATATATTTACAAAACTAGTATAATTACAAAGGCATATAATTACATAAACACATATATAACACAAAGAAGTAAAATTACTATGATGAATATAATTAGGCAGAAACGTTAAAATAAATAAATTCATTATGACTATTTAGAATGGGTAATGTTTCTAATCAGTGTATAAGCTATATTTATATCATATTCACACCAAGACAGAAATGTGTTCCTGGATAAAGGTTGATGTTTGTTTCTATTACTTTTCTACAATACTTTTTACAGTAATGCTTTTAGATGCAATGCCCTGAGGTTGTAATACCAATGATGGCTGATAAATCTGTCCCCAAAACGATTTGTTATGGTCGTTCTTCTGATATTTTAAATGCCATCACTGTCAAATGTAAACGATTTCGTGTTTCCTTTAATATTTATCATTATTTCATTTCATTATATTATTCTTAATTATGCCATGCAGCATAGAATTGTGGGTATTTAAATATCAGTAAATGTGCTCAAGAACGTACCATATTAGTGTACAAGGAAGTCATATACCTAACAAATTTATTGGAACTTATAATTATCACGTGTCCTTGGTCCTAAGCATTGACAAAAAGTTATCTTTGCAGAATTGAATTCTTTTTTGGAGAAAATATACATTTTAAAATGATTGTAATTAAATGGTACTTAATTTGTTTTATGTTACACGTCTCATATAGTATACTATTGATGTAGAGAAAACTAACAACATTAGCAATGTGTTATTACAAATTTATTTGTCAGAACGATCATAAATTGATCCTGTAAGTTTTATTTGATACATCTGTCACTGTTCTCTATTTGTTTTACGTCAGGATACCTTTGGAAAATTCAGTGTTTTATGCTTTCATGCAGATATCGTACGTAAAAGAATATTTCATATTTGTTTTCTGGACACTAATTCTGAACAGTGAATGGAATCGATGCAAATAGTATAATTAAAATAGCCAAACTGTCGTGTGTTTTTCAAGCGAAATTTTGATATACTAGTAAATGGGTAAGCAGTCTCATACCTTTCGAAAAATTTGGAAAACTAAAAATTTCAATTGCGATAATATTTCTGATCACTCAAATTGTGAAAAAATATGCCAACATATACCTGGATCCAGAGACATATTTACCACGGAGATAATTACCACAATCACTGACACCAACATATACCTGGATCCAGAGACACATATACCACGGAGATAATTACCACAATCACTGACACCAACATATACCTGGATCCAGAGACACATATACCACGGAGATAATTACCACAGTCACTGACTCAGCAGAATCTATCCACGCCCTCTTCATATGCAAATGATGGTGCTAACATGGTGAAAGCACGTTCATGCTTGTGCCGTTGTTAACGAGTCAGGGATGTAAACAATCGGTGCAAAACTGTATGTGATTTGTGATTTGGATTTTAACGTAGCTTTTAATAATTTTATAGTCATATCGCTACAATGTCTGCAATGTGGCAGTTTATAGTGATGTCTAGCACGGGGGCATCATGACGCAGACATGTAGCATGATGTCCCACCCAGTCACATTATCCTGACACCAGGCCGACCAGTCCTAACACTAACCTCTTAATGCTGAGCGCCAAGCGAGGCAGCTGTTAGTACCATTTTTGTGAGTCTTTGATATGACTCGGCCGGGAATCGAACCCACGACCTCCCGCATCCGAGGCGGACGCTCTAACCACTTGGCCACCGGATCGGTTCCAAAACTGTATGTACCTTCGTAAGGAAACTTTTATAAAGACATTTTTGACAGTAACGATTTTATTTTAAAAGTCATAATGTTTTGATGCCATTTCAACAATAATGTAAAGCCTGTATATACCGATTTTAGAGGCTACATTGCTGCGCTGTGCCAAACATCTACACAATATATGTCATTACCATCTGGGGACGTGAGGTTTGTACTAACGTTTAGGATAATAGATTAAACGGAACAACTGGGATACAGTTGATACCAAATATTACTTAACTGTATGGTAGAAAATGAATATATATTATGACCAATGGGTCTGTAATTGATTATTTCAAAGACAGAATTTATACTCTGGTTTAAATCCTTGATAAATGGTACTAACAGCTTCCTCTCGGAGCACTCAGTTTTAAGCGGTTAGTGTTAGGACTGGTCGGCCTGGTGTCAGGATAATGTGAATGGATGGGTCATCATGATACATGTCTACGAAATGATACTTCAACGCTAGACATCACTATAAACTGCCACACTGCAAACGTCATAGAGATATGACTGCAAAATGTCAAAGCTACGTTAAAAATCCAAATCACACACACAAACGGTGGAAAAATCAGGGTTTTGCTCGTGCTTAAACCCTAATGCTGTCGTTAAACATTGGATATAGCACGTTAAATTAAATTAGCTATCATCAAACTTGTGCAATCAGCAGAAACGTATTAGCTTTCAAATGATGACCAATACGAGTTGATTAATGTTAGAAGGAAAAAGACATTTAAACATAAGCAATTCGACTATAGATGTTACGCCTGCCCTTTGGACACATTGCTCGCACACTGAAATCCTTTTGGCAAATAATTTCAAAGAAAATACACGAATGAAAGCACTATTGTGGTTTTAGTTTAAAATATCGCTGACAATGCCAAGAAATATCGCAAAATAATAAGGTCAAATTGAATTTAGAGGATCAATATGAACACCCGTTTTCTTGCGATAGAAATGTAGTATGGCTACCACATGGTGCTCTCATTAATTCATGCAATGCTATGATATGTTACCAAGCTGATTTTACGAACATTAAAGATTTGAATTTCTTCTTATATATTTCTGATGGATAACAATTTTGCTAATTTAAATCTGGATCTTTCTTATTTTCACAATTTGAAATCATGTTCATTGAAATCTAGTGTCCCAATATATTGACAGTCCTGGATCAACAACATGTGAAAATAATAAAAAATCTGCGCGGGAAACATCACAGTAGGTACTGAGGAGCAGGACCGCTTTAAATGCTTGCAAAATGAATTTCGATATTCTGTATTCTGTACTGTTACTTCCCTTGACCACTGTAGTTTTCTTTTTAAAAAAAAACGCACACGAGTCCCTAGACGACATCCCTAATCCGTCTATTGTGCAATGATTAGAGTGGCAGATATTCGTAAAAGTTTTCCAAACAAATAATAACGGCACTAAAGCTGCTACACGATAACAGATGCAATAGTTTACTGAGAAGTGGTACAACTATTAGTAGTGAAGTGGGGCACTATAGGGTCTATGGGAATTAGCATTAAAAACACCCCTGGGTCGATATAGGGTCTATGTAAATTTAACATGGAGAAAAATCGTGGGTCGATATAGGGTCTATGGGAATTAGCATTACAGACTTAACCTGGGTCTATATAGGGTCTATGTAAATTTAACATTAATCACCCTGGGTCTGTATAGGGTCTATGTAAATTTAACATGGACAAAAAAACCCTGGGTCTGTATCGGGTCTATGTAAAATTGAAACAGGGAGGGTCTCTATTTTTTTAAAAAAAAAAAACTAAATAAAAAAAGGGGTAGGCAATGGAAAGATTATCTCTTTTCGAGAAATATGGCTGGCCCTGAAAAGGGCCTTTGGGTTTTCTTCTTCTTCTGCTTCTAATTTCTTCTTTTCCTCCACCAACTTCTTATTTTCTCACCTACACTCTTTTTCTTCTTTTTTTTCTCCTCCTCTTCTTTCTTCTCTTCCTCCTCTTCTTCTTTCTTCCTCTTCTCATTTTCTTCTTCTTTTTCAATTTTTTCATTCCATGCTCTCATCCTTGTCCTTTCCTCTTCATCCTCCTTCTCCTCCTTTATTTCCTTCATCACACCACTTATCATATCCTTTGCTTTTCTTAAATTATTAATTTTCATTTTTACTCTATGCGGACTATAAGAATAGTGATCTTCAACTAGTCGTACGAGCATTTGTTCTATCATTCCCAAATTGTCAAGGACGTCTTGCAATGATTGAAATTTATCCAGGTGGTTTGAAGCCATCTTCTATGAAGAATGGTTTGAACGACGAATACTGTGGGTTCTTATACTTAAAGCGCGTACGTGAAGGAAAACATCCCCCTAAAAACATAAAATGGATCTTACCTAGATCATGACCCAACAACGCGCGGACGTGAAGGAAAACATCCCCCTACTTTTTTCATTTCATATAATATAACCCAAACTATACTCTCCACATACGCTAAGAAACCCATAATCTACTATTCACACAAACATACCTGAGCTCTTACAAACACACAAACACACAAACACATACCCTCACATCTTTTAAAAAGAGTTAGTGTTTATATTCACACTACTCTACCTACACACATTGGCAAATCGATCGTTATTTCTTTTCTAGAGTATTGGGTAGCCCTGAAAAGGGCTGTTTTGTTTGGAACTTCATGGACACCTGGTTAATGGTGGCACCTTCCAGGCCTGGCGCCACATACACATCTTATCCCCCAGTTACTTTTTACCTTTTGGGGGGAGAGAGCAGAGGCAGGATATGTCGCTTCAGAATCCCAATTTTCGCTCTCTGGGATTCTGAATTTTTTTCTTCTCTCCTTTTCCTCCTCCTCCTCTTCTTTGTATCTTCTCTCCTCCTCTTTGTATCTTGTTTCCTCTTCTTCTTTATATCTTCTCTCCTCCTCTTCTTTGTTTCTTCTTTCCTCCTGTCTTATCCTTCCCTCCTCGACAATGGCTTCCGCGGCCAGTTCATTTAATATGCGCCTGGCATATTCCAGATGCACATGAAGTTCCAACAGTTTCTCCAGTCTCGTGTTCATTTTTGGTGTTGATCAATCAACAAGGGTAGCTTGACTGCCCAGCGAGTTTCAATTTATACTGAAAGCGCGGACGTGATGGAAAACATCCCCTAAAAACATAAAATTCATCTTACCTAGATCATGACCAAAAAAAACAACAACGCGCGGACCTAAAAGAAACACTCACTCACTTTTTATGCTACCCATCACTATTATAAATTTTTTTATAAATCACTTCAATAGACTATCCACATACTCAAAGCAATCCAATCTAACCCAAAATATACACCTCTAACAGCCAAAAAAACAAACATCATTTTAATCTACTATCCATACCAACTTACTTAACCACTTACTAACACAAACACACAAATACATACACTTCCACTATTAATAAAGAGTCAGTGTTTATTTTCACACTACTCTACCTACACACATTGGCAAATAGATCGTTATTTCTTTTCTAGAGTATTGGGTAGCCCTGAAAAGGGCTGTTTTTTTGTTTGCTATGGCATTCTTTTTAGTTTCTAAGAATGCGATGTCCTCTGAGGATAGACTTTCTGGCGATAGGTCTGCTTCTTCGGAAAGAGAAGAAGAACTCTTTAGTGTCGATACGACAATCGACAAAGCCTCTGTCAGCTTCAGGTTGCTGCTGCTGCTGTTGTTGCTGCTGCTGTTGCTGCTGTTTTTGAAGTCTGTACTTCTCTGTCCATTCTTCTTTTTCCCTGTTCATTTCTTCTCTGAAGAGCTCTTCTATCAGGTCTTCAGTGATTTTTAACATTCTCACATTCTCTATTTCTTCTGGCTTCGGTATCAGACTGTGTCTGACCCTATGCAAATTCACATAGGCTTCGTTGAGTTTAGCTAGTTTGGAGCACATCTTCTTAAGAGGATGAGTCGACAATGGATGGTTAGACTGGGAACAACCCCGGTTCTTAAAGTCAAAGCGCGGACGTGAAGGAAAACATCCCCCACACGGTTTTCGAGTCGCAACGTTTAGTGAGTGTCATGAGAGGGATAGTAAGAAATGAAAGAGCATCAATCCAACATTCTTATAGCTAAACAAAAGACAAAGACATTTTTTTCAAAACACAACATTTTTTATTCAAAAATCACTTAACACTAAACATCAACATTTCTAACATTTTATAACAATAATCCAACACTATAACATCAAACAATTTTTTTCAAATCACAAACATTTTTTTCTCAATAGACAATCTACTTTAAACAGGGCTGACAACGTTGTGAATGAAATTGTGATTTCCACTGTTGGAAATCATTAGGCCATTGATGGACACTACGTTTCCTAGCTTGAGACAAAAGATAAGCATAATGGTCACAAAACCATCGATCTACTTTCACATCGTTTCTAGCAGAAGAACGAGGATCGAAATGAGTCACTAAATGTTCTAAGGAATAGCCCAGGCTGCGATGATGCAGAAAATACACACAATATTGTCCACACACCAAGGAATCTGTGCCTTGTAATTTCACATTATTGAATCGGGTGGTTTGAGCATTTCTTCTCATAAAGTCAATGATATCGTCTTCCAAAGGGGGCAATCCGTACGAATCGAAATATTCCACACATCCTTCTTGAGGAAAGTAGACGGCTACCCAGTGGGTTCCTGGGAGATGACTGTCGTCCGTGTTGATCACGTAAGCTTGATGGTCTTTAGGTTTGCGATGAGGGAGTTCATCTTTAGCACAGACGACAGGATTCCAAGAAGCTGTATACGAACTGTGGTTCAAAAGGTAATAAAGTTCCCAGGTATCCATTGTTTTCTGTGTTGTTTTTTTCTTCTTCTTCACAGGTAATAATAAGTTGTCAATTCGATCCTGACTTTTTGCTTGAAAATGTCTGACGAATAAACGGTTATTCGTTCTGTTTCCTCACTCTGATTTAGGAGAGCTTCGATACGATGGATCTCTTGAGTGGTTAATGGTGGACAAGAATGTTCACGCAAGTCTTTATACCACTGGTGCAACACGTCTTTGTTCGAGATGAGACTCCAAGCTTCGTCCAGATACTCGTCCAATTTTTCTTCTTGACTCAACATCAGGCATTTATCGTGTTGAATTTGACTGGGATGATCGTTTTGACATCCATAGCAATTTTCTTGATCAATTCCGTCATTTTGTCGACCAAGTGTTTGGCAAAACAGGAGACTAAATGGGCTTCTTGTTCTGGCCATCTCGACTTCATCATGATCACTTCTTCTTTTTCCACACATTCCATCTCCAAAGTTTCTCCACTAGGTAAAGAGGGAGAACAGTCTTCCATGGCTTTCTAGTAATCTAGAATGACTTCTCTCAAACTATTGATTTCTATGGTATTATTAAATTCGGCATACAGGATGACGTTCACCGTTACATCAGGGTCTCGGTTTGCAAACTGAAGTTCCACACGAATTTGACCAGATTTTATAGGGTGGAAATGTCCCTCGTCGCTGCCTTGGTCTGGAGTGAAATCGAAAGCCCACAAAGCATAACCTCCTGCGTAATCCTCGTACGTAATGCCGTGACTGGTGTTGGTTCCTAACTGGCCGGTGGCTTCGTACAGGGACAAGTACGATCTCAAGTAATTCTTCTTCTCAAAGTCAGGTTCGAAAGGTCGGGTACACAAGGTCTTGCCATCGCGACTGACTTCGATCTTTGACACACCAAAGTGTTGAAAGTAGAAAGGATTTTTTTCTACAGCTCCGTTGAAGGCTGTATTCTCGACGATACCAACGATTAAACGTTTGGGTAGCTGTCCTTGGAACAGATGATCTTCGATCATGGATCGCTGTCCCTTGGGAATGGTGAAGGTTTTCACTTCCACGCGTCGTATGGGATACTTGGCGGTCGTTCTGCTCAACGTCTGACTGATGTCGTTACCCACTTTAGGTAACACTTCCACACGGCGTACGTAGAGCCTGGCTTCCTCGATGACAGTTTTGCAAACAGTAGTACCTATCAAATGGAAAGCGGCACTGCTACGATTCAGTCTCAGGCGAACATTCACCCCGTTTAGCAAATATTTCTCTTGCAACCACATGTCCAGATGTAAACGATCCATCAGTTCTAAACTTTGTCCGTTTTTGATTTTGTCTCTTCGTTCTACAAATCCGTCATTGTTTGGTGTTTTGCTTGCATCAGTTTCGAATCTTTCAAACTGGCCTGCTTCGTCAGCTTCCCATAGCACACAGGCATTGAGATGAGTGTTCTTGGCATCTATTCCGTACGTCAAGAGATTTTCCAGGTACGCTCGATAAGGGTAAGTATCCATGCTGCTGCTGACCAGTTTGTTGTTCAAGTACAAGTCCACTCCGCTAAACAAGGAATGCATGAAATTGTTGACGGGAGCTATTACCTCATCGCCATCTAGGGTCGAATTGTCCTCATCGACAACTTTGACTTTCAAGTACAAGTAACTGCTATTCAGATCGATGTAATCTTCGGGCTGTCCTTTGATTTCAAACTCGATGGGAGCTGAGGCTGTCAATGAGGAGACGGGGTGAAATTCCACCCACTGGGATTCTTGCATGGTCATCATGGTGGGGGGCATGGCAAACAGATCCAGTTCCGTCTTGGAACAGGCGCAAGACTCTCGGTGCATCATTTTTTCTATGTTTCAATAATCGAAAACGTCTAAGTCTCGAACGGTTCTTCTTTTCTTGGCCTTTCTCGCTTGAAGTCTGGTGAAAGGGTGTTTTCTGCGTCGTCTCTTTCTGCCTTGTCCTTGCTGAATGCCTGACTCGGTAGCGTGCAGGGCATTTATAGGTGTGTCTCGTCGGCCCAAAATGTCTTTACCCGTTTGCAGCAAGACATTTTTGCCTGCCCTCATGAAGGCTTCTTTAGGGTTTTGTTTGTCGATGATGACATTTTGGAGAAATTCTTTGCCTTGCGTCAGTGCCGCATCTTTCAAAGCGTGCAATCCGCGTGTCACCATCGGTTTCAACACTGGGGCCACCGAACGAAAGGCCGATTTTAACATGTCTCCTAAACCGTGTCCTCGCTGTCGAGCAACCCCTCGGTACACTGGATACATGACTTACTTACGAGTCGTGAGAAAACCGTTTTCGAAAATGGAGTTTCACCGTGACTTTTCCTTTGGTGAATGGAATATTTTGTCCCAAATCTCCTTTTATAGTAATGTTGACCGTGTCCAAATACGACTTGCTGACAGGTAAATAGTGAGGATGGACAAATTCACGGTGGACGTGGTAAGTGTTTCCACCTTCCTCGTCAGCGTTTGCGGCAGAATCCACTTTGAAAGGAATGACACGCAGTAACGGTACGGAGGTGTGTCCCACCACGTTGTACTCCACCACATCGGAGTACACGAACATCAAATTCAGTCCTTGGTTCAGTTCTACCGGGGTACGAAAATACTTGGCAAAAGAATCGTTGTCAGAAATGACTGGTAATTCACCTTTTTCTTTTTCTACTTTCTTCCTTAGCTCCATGTCACCGCCCAACATGTCAAACAATTCATGACAAAATAAGAAAGACATCATTTTGGGCCCCTCAGGAAATTTCATCAGGAAGCGACGAGCTGTTTTGTGGTACTCCAGGGTGACACTTTTTTTGACACTTTCCAAAGCTTTCAGAAACACACCATTAAACTTGGTGGCTATGGTGTTGACCAAATGTTGACCACTAAAATAATAGCCTGGGGGAATGAACAAGTGATAGGTGGTCCACTTTAGATTTGGTGTACGGGTTTTCTTGTCATATTTGCTATGGGTATCCATCCACTGTTGCATTTGCTCGTCATGAACTTCCACATCAAATTTATTTTGATTGGGAAGGACATTGAGGACTTGGGTCGGGTGAATCATTTCTACTAAAGCCACTTCCCAATGGGCTTCGTGATCTAAGGGGATGGCTTGAGGTAATTTGGCCGTGTAACAGCACAACGTGTTGTGGGGAAACACCTCCATGGAACTGTCACTGGGTAAGGTTAAGTAAAATTGGTTTTGGTGACTCATAATTCTAGAGTTCTGTGGCTGTCCGAGGGGATATTACTGGACGTCAGAGGCGTGTCTCCGCCCAAAATGGGGTTCTGATTGTGGTTGGAGTGGTGACTGGCACTGGCACTGGACACAACGTTCCCGTTCGAGGAGAATTTCAGGGAGGGATTGGGAAGCAGGTAACCGATGCAACTGCTCAATAAAATGGTCCACAATTGTTTGTCTCCTTGTTGCAAACTCAAATTGGCAATGGCTGCCCCGATGACACAATACACCACGAAGATTTGGCAGAAAAAGACGATTTGCGTTTTAGGCACACGTTCTCCACACCACACCCACAAGGGTTGTTTTTGTAAATCTTGCACAGAAGAACTAGGGGAAGAAGGAGTGGTCGACGTAGCTGCGTCTGCTGTGTGAAAGGGCATGATGGTCACTTCTTCTTTTTATAGTCGATGACTTGCGAAGCGTCGATCCAAGAATCGAAACTGGGTGGATATCCTTTCCAACGTACTTTGACTTCTTTGACACGTCGTTTGCCCACTTTACGGGTTCTGCGTTCGAGAATGCTTTCGATGTTGTACACGTCGTCTTCTTTTTTGGTGACACGTTGTAACTCGGGCAAATAAAACGTTCCTTTGAGCACTTCTCCGTTCATGTCTTCCAATTTATAGACGGCAGGATGACGGCCATGCACTCGTCCAGTGACGCGAAACAATTCGGTCGTCCAGTTAGGTAAGTAACCTTTGTCGAAAGTGCGTTTGGTTTTGCCAATGCGCACCCAATCTCCTACGGCCAACTCTCCACTTTTCTTGGAGACAGCCCTCGTCGGGGACGTACCGAACAGACGCTCGAACACCAGCACTTCGTTGTCGGGAGTCACGTCTTGCGGGGCACGTCCGATGCTTCGATGGTAAGATTGGTTGTACGCTTGCACCAGGTGCGGTAAGATGTCGATGTACTTCAGAGTGTGGTGATGCGTAAAATATTTCCACATGCGTTCTTTCAAAGTGCGTTGAAAACGTTCCACGATGCTGGCTTTGGTTTCGGGATTCTCGGTGGTAAAAAAATGAATGTCACGTTTCTTTAATTCTTTTTGGAAAGCTTGGTTCAGAAATTCGGTGCCTTTGTCCGTTTGCCATCGAAGAGGGTGACGACCGCTTTGTTTCAACACCCGTTGCAGGGCTCGCACTAACTCGCTGCTTGATTTGGAAGTCAAGGGCACGACCCAGGCAAATTTGGAAAAGACGTCGATGACACAAAACAAATATTTGTAACCACGATTGTAGCTGGCCAAATGAGAGACATCGGCTAAATCGGCTTGCCATTGATGATCGATACCTTCCACTCGGGTGCGACTTCTGGCAAACTTGCGTCGAATGGGTTTGTGTAAAGTGTAGGTAGCTTGTTCTTGTAACCATCGTTGCAGTTGAGGTAAACGGAGACTTTTCAGTCGCGTTTTGGCAGCACGATACAATTTTTGAACTCCTGCGTAACCTGCAGGATGAGAGGGATCGTAGTAAATGCTGGCTAAGACTTTTTCCATTTTTGTGTTGGTGTGTTAATAAGTCACCCACTCTTCGGTGATGCTACTTTGGGTGGGTCGAAAGGGTGGTTTGGAAACAGATTTACGTGTCCGATGGGCTACGGGAGTAGAAGTCGAAGGTAGTGGTGGAGGTGGCAATGGAATGGCTTTGGTTTTCTGTTCTTTTTTCGCTTCTGGTTTCCCTTCTTTCTTTTTCACTTCTGTCGAAGGAGGCGTGGACATCATCTTTTTAACCCAAGCTTTCATTTCTTCTCGTTGGGGTGTAGGGGACGGGGTCAATAAGGATGCTGCAATCTTACTCGAAATGGGAGCTGCTGACGGTGTTTGAAACACTTCGCGCGTCTCTTCTTCCTCAGGTCTTTGTGGGGTAGCATCTCTGGTGACGGTTGGGGATGACAGTAGTGGTGGTGGTGGTAATGATGATGATGGTGCTGGACTTTTCATCAAGGTCTTAAAATCTTTCAGAGTGGGTAGAGCTGTTTCGTCTAAAGCTTTCTGGTGAAAGAGTTGCAGTCGTTGCAAGAGTTGACCGTACTTTTGCGATTTTTCTGTTTCGGACAAATCTTGGCGATCCATCAAGGATTGCAATTCGTGTTGTAACTGGGACATCTCGCTCAAATTGGGATTGGGAGGTAAATGCGGGGTGCGTTGTTCTTGCCACCGATGGTATTCCATCCATCGTTTGTAAGGCACTCAAGCTAGTTTTCGTCCTTCCATGGGGTTGTCAGGGGTGAATTCTGAGATCTTGGGACTTCCGAGGGCCTTTTTATCTTGCTCCCACCAGTCCTCCCAACATGGTTCCCAAGACTCCTTTCAGTATGGGGCCTAACAAGAGAGGTAAAATACCTCCACGTTGGACCAACATCTTCTTTTTCTGACGAATGGGAACTTTCTTTTGAACCATTTTCCGAAGAACGTGACGATGTTTGCCTAAGCATTGTTTCTCGTGTTTGGACAAAGGGATCGTGCCTTTCAAAACGTTCAAACAACATTCGCACACGGTATCGATGACCTCTTTGGAGGCCGTTTGAATGAGTTTTTTTCGTAGGGGTGGAGAAGCTTTGGACAGGACAGATAACATGTCCCCATGTTTGGCTAAACGTGGTGGCAGTCCTTTCCTTTTCCTTCCTTGGGGTTTTCTGGAGGGTGACATCTTTGAGTCTTTAGGAGCACCTAAAAACACTGATACCCTACTCGGTCACAGGCCTTTTTTATACTGGGACGCGTCGCCATTGATTGTCTTTACGTCGTATCAGTTTGAGGACAGGCATGACACGTCGTGCAGGGGTACGTAACGGACTAAATCGAGCCAGTTCTTGCTTGGACAAATCCAGTAAACTTTGTAACATGCCCGATCTTTCATGGACTTTGATTTTGGGAGAAGGTACTTTGTGAGCAGCAGCCACTGCCGCTAAATTGGAAGGTCCTGCCACTGGGGAAGTTCTTTTGGGGGTCATCAACGGAGAAGTTCTTGGTGTGATTAACGTCTCCAAGTACTCTTCAGTTCCTGGTGACATCAACGGAGAAGTGGACAAACGTGAGGCTGTCGGAGACACAGTCACCGCTGTGGCAGGTCGTGGTTTGCGAGTGTAAGGCTGCGTCCTGGCCGCAGTGCCTCTCTTGCGACTAGTTTTCTTCTGTGGACTTTTCTTTTTCTGGGGACTTTTTCTCTGTTTCTTTTTCTGGGGGCTTCTTTTCTTTTTCCGGGGTGGTGTCTGGTAAGAGGAGGGTCCCGCCACTGGAGAAGTTCTTCTCTTTGGGGACCTGGTCTTTTTCTTTTTCTTCTTGGGGCTTCGTTGGACTTTTGTCTTAGGGATAACTTTGGGGGCATTAGGATCCCATCTTAAGAGTGAGCGAATGATGACCCCTCCTAGAGTACCGCTCCCTCCAGGTTTCAAAATGATTTGTTTTTTGGTTTGAGTGTCGATGCGGGGATCGGCCAGTTGGACCAAAGCGACTTTGTTTCGATCGAAAAAGCGTTGGGTTTGATGAGGAATCTGAATGATTCCTTGGAGTAATTGACGTGCCGTCACCGTGAACCATCGTAAGACTTCTTTGAGACTAGCTTCTAAGACACGAGCTCGTGTTTGTGGATCTTTTTCTCGACTGATGCCATACAAGGCACGAATCAATTTGACGGGAAGATGCGACTGAAGGGACGTCATGTTCACACTGTGTGAGACAGACGAAAAAGGGTCTGAGGTTTTTATAGATTTTTTCATGGGGAGTGAAATGAAGTCGAGGACGGAGACGTGTACAGGACAGGCCCTCCGTCTTGGCACCAGTGGTGAAACAAGTGGGTACGAAATCGCAAATCCTCGGGAGTGGTAGGTTTCAAATCGACGAGTAAATAGGCGTGTGGAGTTTGAGTGGCATCGTTGTACGCCTGAGTCAGCCAAGGCGTTCCTAACTGTTTGGCTAAGACTTGCACTTGCGATTTATCTCGAGGGCTTTTAAACAAGACCACGTAATGCGCATTGAGACTGATGGTGCGATGGGCTTTACTTTGTTGAAACAAATTTTGGGTGATGTAAACGACACTGGCATTACGGTGATGCCCTTTGCGCGTGAACCACAATTTAATTTCTTCTTCGTCTTCTCCTAACATGTCGTCGAAAATGACCAAATGGGTTTGACGGGAGTCAGAGACGATGCCGTCGTCTTCTTTAGGAATGCCTTCCACAAACACGATGGAATCGCCTTGACTTTCTCGCAAAAGGCTGTACGCCGATTGCCACTCTTTGTAACACCACACCATCCGTTGAGGGGGCCGATCGATCAAATGATGTTTATGTTCAATCAAACGTTTGACGAATTCGGTTTTGCCAGAACCGCTAGGTCCAGCAATGAGCATATTAAAGGGATGGCGAAGATACAAAGCCTCCCAACTGGCACGATCTAAATGTTCGTCGATGACTTTGACAGTAGAGGAAGAGGGAGCAGAGACAGCAGAGGTAGCCATGGTATGAGAAATGTCACTTGTGACACGAAAAACAAACAAGACAAGAGTTTATATACTTTTTTCAGAACACGTTTATTGAATGTTTCAAATATGAACACGAAAGACAAAAATACATACAACCCAAATAGTGATGTACAGGAATATAAAACACAGCAAAGCGATCAAAGTGGAATATAAACAAGTGTCTGTACAACATGTTTTGGGTAACCAGGATGTCCTAGGGACAGTGTGTAATGTTCTTACAGTCTCTACATGAGGTATTGTCACACAAGTGTCCTCCCGGAATGACCTTTCAGGAATGTCCATGACAGTCCTGTCCTGAAGCGAGTGGTTGTTCTCGGTGACGGGTTCTTCTGGCACCGTCACTAACACAGGTTGAAAAGTAACTTTTTTCCTTGAACAACTCTTGTGCATACTGGGCCACTTCTTGGGTCCAAGCCTCAAAACCCCCCTTTTTCCAGTCACGAACATCTGTCCAATGAGGGTGTAAGTCACAAGCTACACACACATCGTCATACACGTCTTGGGTAGCTAAAAGTTGACGAATCTTTTTTTCCTGTTGAGGTCGAGAAGTATCCAGATGAAACCGCAAGGCTTTGAGCAAAAGGAGTTTTTCGTGACCATTTAAGGCCATGGAGGTAGTATGTACTGATCGTAAAGAGTCCACAAAGAATCGGCTGGTAAACGAAATCCCAGAAAACAAGTCACTAAGACACACACCACTTGTCGTCCCAAATTGAATGGATACAGTTCTTGTAATAATCGATGGTAATGATCCACGGTTTGAATATGGTCATTGAGTTCCTTCCACGGAATCTGTTGGATTACATACGACATAAGTCGTGGCATAGCTGCCTGTTTTTATAGTCTCTTTGTTTCGAAAAGAATACACGTACTTTCTAGCCAGTGATGTTCGTTTTCCAGTGGGGAATGTAAATCTTGCATACTGTAACCGAAACGTCAGAGTTCGATTAGAAGTTTCCTCTTCCGCTAAGTAGATTCCACGTAAAATATGTTGGTAATCCTTTACCTCGTCTTCCTCAATGGGTTGCTCTAGGTGAATCTCCAAGTAACCAAGATGATCAACACGTGAATCATCGGGGGCCTGGAAGTATTGAACAAGGTCTGACCACTGAAACAATTTCTGACGAATCAGTTCTCTTATACCCTTCAGGTACCAGTGGTTAAAGATCTGGTGACGTAACGGATGCAATTGTTCTTTACGTTTCACTTGTATTTTGACCAGCTCTCGGTAAATGCGTTCTCTCAACTCCACAGGCAAAGCACGAATGTTCTCTTGTAAAGTATCCATGAATAGGTCATACTAAATCCTCTTTGGTCTGACACAAGAAATGTACTCTTTGCACAAACATGGTTTCACTTCAGTGTCGAATTTAAATCGTTGAGTCACTAATCTACACATTACAATTCGTTCAGAAGTTTCCTCTTTCACTAAGTTGACATTGTGTTCAAGATGTTGGTAATTCGTTAACTCTTCCTCTGGAATTCGATGCAGTACGTTTACAATGATGTAACTACAATCGTCCATACCAAAGCAATCCTTTTGAAAACTAGAGGATCGTTGATCAATGTCTGTCCGATGGAACACTTTCAATTGAATCAATCCTTGTATAGCTTTCAGGTACCAGTGGTTCAAACACCGGTGACGTAACGGATGCAATTGTTCTTTACGTTTCACTTGTATTTTGACCAGTTCTCGATAAATGCGTTCTCTCAACTCCACAGGCAAAGCACAAATGTTCTCTTGTAAAGTATCCATGAACAGATTATTATGGTAAGAAGTTACTTCAATGTCTCGGTCCCACTAAGGGTAAGTAATGACAATTCGGTGACCATCGAGCATGTTCTACGTAGGCCGAATCTTGCGGTTCCCAGTGGTGAAGTGACACACCGCAACTGAAGCACTTGACTTTATCTCCTTCGCCCAAGTAGAAAAATCCGGCTCTGGCTAATTCTTCGGGGGTCGGTCCTCCCAGATACTTAGGCCATTTTCCTTTGAACGATTGAAGACGATTTTCAAAGTCACAGTATTCCGACAAACGCACAGGGAACGAATATTCGTCTTTCACAGGTTCGTTTCGATGAGGGTTGAGTGACATGGATAGGAGTTTCCTCAGGGCTGGATGACATCCGTAGGGGGGTAGACGTGAAGGTGAACATTCCCCTTTAAAACGAAACCCAGTAAAATGTCCAAGAGGACGAGTGGCATCACTTTCGCATCCCACAGGTTTGACACGCACAGCATCACTTTCCATGATAGGGGTAGGGGCACTAAAGTTCCCATGATGCTTTACGGCATCGCTCAGGTCACAAGGTACAGCATCGTACCCATCGCAAGGCTCACAATCGCATTCCACTTCCGAAGCCTCACACTTGAATTGTGCCCTTCTAAACAACTTGTTCTGTGTTTCTCTGAAAGTATTCATCTTGTTCGCTCGGTCTTGGTAGTCACAATGAACTATCGATCTTGCCTAGGGTTCCTTTTTTATATACAGACCAATACCGACGTGACCGTACGGTAAGGTAAAGTGATTGGGAAGTCGAACTCGCTTCTGGTATACAATTTGATAGACTTTTTCCAAGGGTCGACTGACGATGTGGTGAGTGGGTAAACGTACAATCTTGTTCGGTTGGTAAGTGGTCACTTTAAAGTTTCCATCCTCTCCCGATTGCAAGGCTTCTTTCAATACCCCAAAGTTGACCACTCGACTGGTACGATAATTCAGAGTCAGTCCTTTCACTTTGCACGTCGTGTGCACTTCTCCTTGTTTGTCCCGGTATTCGTAGCCATAATTTTTGGGACCGCCACTGACGAAACTTAGAATCTTGTCGTCGGGATGCTCGTCTGTCCAGGCTCCTAAACGGTCTCCTTCGATGTTAGGGTGATGTTGAATCGGGTGATGGATGTAAATGCAACTGTCCGTGTCAAAGTACAGGACGCGTTCCCCTAACAGTTCTAAAGCTTCGTACAATTTTAAGCGAGCATGGGCTGTCACGTAAGCCGCAATGATGACATTTCCAAAAGGGTCGTCTTGCACAAAGTCCAGATCTTCTTCGTAATTGACCAAGATCAAATTCTCTCGAACGACGTCCACGTGTTTCATGTATTTGGTTTTGTCGTGAATCATCTGGAAGTAGCGGGAAGGTTCTGTCAAATATTCCGTCTTGGGTAAACACGGTCGTTGTGCCATTTTACCCCACAAGCAATTTAACATCACTTTGGCAAACGATCGCCTGCCTTCGTTTTTCTCGATGTGGTCTAAAGAGATGCCTTCTTGTTCGTAGTATTTCCCTTTGAATTGTATTTGGTCTTCGGGAGTGTGACACCAGGAAGGATAGCCGCTGGCTTCTTGTTTCAGTTTCAAAAAGGCATCCACGTAGTCAGCGAAAATGCCTTTCTGAGTAGGGTCACCCTTGTGGTATTGTTGTGTCTTGGGAAAGTGGCAAATTTCGTACACTTCTAACAGTTGGTATCCCATGTCCAGAGCTTTGAACAATTCCACGCTGACCCAGGTTCCCGTCAAGGCACGTTCTTCCTGGGTGTGCTGACAAGGCTGGTCTTGGTTGCACGTTTCGGCACAAGTACGACACAAGGGAAACATCAGTTTGCCTTGACAATGGTGAGGTAAGACGGGATGGTATAGGTTCGTGGGAGGCAAAACTTTGCACTTGATCAAGCCTTCGTATTGTCGAATGTTTTTCAGGTCGATGTGTTCCGTTAACAATTGCGGGTGCCCTACAGGAAAGCGACAATATTTGCACACGTAGGGATACAGCGAACACACGTCCAAGTATTTGATTTCTTCTCCTTTCTCTTCGTCGGCTTGGTACAGCAAACAGGTGGCATTGGTCCTTCCTCCGTACAAACTATCCCTCGGGTTCAACGGGTCCATGAACTGGTAACTTTCAACGAGGCGTTTAAACTCGGGATCGGTTTTCATACGGTGATCGTATTCGTGTTCCCACATTTCCACCACTTGGTATCCTTGCTGTTCTAACTTTAGGCGTCGCTGACAAGTGTCCTGGTACAAGTCTTCCATGGTTCGTTGTAAAAACTGATTCTTGGTGCCACGGTCAGGGTAACAGACGGGACATCCGTGAAATAAGCAACCGTTAAACTCGTACACGATCTTGGGGTTTTCTAAGTCCCAGCCATCGACCGAATGCGTTCCGATGGTCTTTTCGCCCCCTCCGTTGCGGGCATGTTGAATCCACTTGTCTTCCTTGTCGCACAAGTAATGTAACCAACGTAGGGCTTTGACCGAGTATTGACGTTTGACAAAGTGGGGCGTTTGAGGACTGATGACAGCCACGGTGTTTTCAGGCATGAATCGTTGGCGGTACACTAAGGAACACGCTTTGGCAATGGTGCAAGCTTCTTTCAAAGGATCGACCCCTCCGTGTTCCATGAACAGTTCTCGAAATTTTCCACAGCAACGCCGTAAAATGTCCACGTCGGAACGACAATACTTTAGCATTTCTTCCTGAAAGTCGAAAGGGTCCGAGGCGTGAGCCTGGTACCAAGCGTAGAAAGCTTCTCGTTGTTCGGTACGCATGTTGTCGGGGTCGTAATAGTGAGCCTCAGGCAAATGGGGTAGAACGGCGTGTTGATTGGCTTCCGTATTGAAAAAGTGTGGAAAGTACCCTTTAGCCATTTCTGTCATTCCAAACGTTTTAGGCATTCGACTCAAAGGCATGGCCAAATAGCTCATCGAATCTTTAAACTGTACTTGTCCCACTTGCATGAAAATGATTTTGGCTCCGTTCAAAGTCACTTTAGGACGCTCGGTGCCTTGTTCCGTATAGTATCTGAGAAGAAACTGTCCATCGTATCCGGAAAAATTGTGAGCCATCACTGTGGCATGACGATGACAATCTCGGTAACGTTCGATGTCCTCTTGGCTCCACGTCTTGTCGACGGGGTCTAAGACCCATTGGGCAAAATCGGCTAACGTGTTCGGTCCCCGAAAGATTTTTTCACGTCCTCCGGGAATCTTGCTGCAGTGAGGGCAATGACTGAAGATAGGTTCTTGAATGCACTTCTCGCACGCTCGATGAGCCACGCAGAAATTAGGGATGTGAATGCCAGTCTCTTGCATGCATTCGAAATCGAAAAAGATGAAATTGCCTTTCTTCTTGTGACCGTCCTCTTTCTCTGGTGGGGGTTGGTATTTTTGCACGTAACATTGGTGTTCCAAGTCCACGATGTGGTGACAAATGTGACATTTTTTCTTTCCTCGACATACGTGTGCCTTGGCATTGTTGGTAAGTATGCCTTGTCCACACGTAGAGCACAATCTCAGGAGTTGACAAGCACATTTCTTCTGTGAACCTTGTGTTTTCAAATGTTGTTGGTAACAGGTAGGGCTGACAAACGTGCGCAGACAAGTTGAACAAGGCACTGGTTCTTCGCTCAGACAGGGTGGAGAGGCCAAACATCCTGAGCATTTCCATCCACAATGTTTGTGCTGCTCTCGATTATTATAACCATAGTCACATTTCTCACAATAATAAACATATCCCAGGAATCCAGTGATACTGGTAATGGTATCGAAATGGTCATCGTGATGATAAACGTGAATGTATTTTCCGTCCTTAAAATCTTGCCCCCGAAACAACAGAGACCCACGCACTTCTTGAGGGTGCACTTTCAAAGTGTATCGTGGAGCTAGGGCATCTTGCAATTTTTGCATCTCAGGAATGCCACAGGGTGTGTCTTTGGACATGCCAGCTTGTCGTAACAGGAGTTCTGCTTCACTTCGTTGTTTGGCTCGGTCCGATTGTCGAATGTTCTCCCAGTCTCTTTTCCATTCTGCCGTGTCGTTCTTGTTGACATAGGTTCGTCCCACCACGATGGCACGGGCTAAACACATCTGGTCATGAGGATTGTGAATTTGGACAAGGCTACGCTTAATGCTGCGAAGGTCGTTCACCAATAACATCTTTTTGCGTCCGGTCCCTTGAGGAGGAGAGACGTGGGTCATGTCCAATGTGGCTTTTCCATCGGTGATGTCAAACTGGTCATTAGATTGTTGCACGTGTTGAATCTTGTCCATGACTTTGGAAGCGGTCAATTCTGCAGGGGTGCTAAACTCGATCCAAACAGGGGATTTCAAACCGTCGTGTTGTATGGAAAGTCTCAAGCGATCGTCTTCTTTGGGTTGACATTGTCGCTTGAGTGCAGTGAGCAGAGAATGCCACACTCCGGTGATGAACCCTTCTGCTTTCTCTAACGGTACTTCGGACTTGAAATCTTTAAACTTCACCGTGTATTTGTAAGCCGTGGTTCTAAATTTTCTAGAGGAGCGCTTTTCCGTCTCTCGAATGGAATAGTATTTTTCAGGGTTGACTAAGGGTGGTGAACTTGGTTTAGAGGTTTCAAATTCTGGTTCACTCATGTCCTCTTCAAAATCACTGGCATGAATTTGTGCCAAGATTTCAGCCCTGGTACGAGGCGATAGATCACGTTTCTGCCTCTTACTTTCTTTTTCTTCTTCTTTCTTCTCGAATGAATTAGATCGTTTCATCTTGAAAGCAAAAAGTCAAATGACTCAAGTTCAAACACCATGAGCTACTTTATAGTCATAGCAGACCAGCGTATATAAAAGGGTGTGTCTTGTCCTTTCACTATTCATTTCACTCTCAAGCCGAGCACAACGATGGAAGAGACTAACCAGATGGAACGTTTCGTCAGAGCTTTGCGAGGGGTCATTAGAAAATTCTCTTCAGACCAACCTACGGACTACTCTCCTTCCTTTAGAGATAAAAGTCAAGATACTTGCTATATCTGCCAGAAGAAAGGGCATTGGTCTTCAGAGTGTCCAGACCGTCAAAAAAGAACAAAAACAGGGGCTAAAAAAGACAAAAGTCAAGATACCTGTTATTATTGTAAAGAAAAAGGACATTGGTCTCCAGATTGCCCAAAAAAGAAACAAGAGGAGTCAGAAGAAAAGAAGGATTCTTCAGAAGAAGAGAGGGATTCTTCAGAAGAAGAGAGGGATTCTTCAGAGGAAGAAAGCAGACAGGTGAAGAAAAAGAAACAGGAGAAGAAAAGAAGAAGGGAAGAAAGTGAGGAGGAAGAAGAGGAAAAGAGTGTGACAGTGAAGAAATTCAAAAAACAGAGAGACTAAAAAAGGAGAAAGAAGAAGTCAATGAACTTTAAATTAAAGTGTTGTGTTGTGAATTGGATTGTAAAAAATGGAGAAAAGAATAAATGAATGATACCTGTTATTATTGTAAAGAAAAAGGACATTGGTCTCCAGATTGCCCAAAAAAGAAACAAGAGGAATCAGAAGAAAAGAGGAATTCTTCAGAAGAAGAGAGAGATTCTTCAGAGGAAGAAAGGGATTCTTCAGAGGAAGAGAGGGATTCTTCTGAGGAAGAAAGAAGACAGGTGAAGAAAAAGAAACAGGAGAAGAAAAGAAGAAGGGAAGAAAGCGAGGAGGAGGAAGAAGAAGAGGAAAAGAGTGTGACGGTGAAGAAATTCAAAAAACAGAGAGACTAAACAAGGAAACAGATGAAGTCAATGAACTTTTAATTAAAGTGTTCTGTTGTGAATTGTGAATTGGATTGTAAAAAAATGGATAAAAGAATAAATTAATGATATAAGGTAAGTGTCTTTGAGTTTTGATTTTAAAATAAGAAGCTACACTCACGCACTCATACACAGACACGTACTATAAGGGTAAAATGGGTGGGGTTTATTTTTTTTTTGAGTTATTGGCAAATTGAAATTGTATTTCTTTTCGAGAAATGTGGGTGGCCCTGAAAAGGGCCTTTTTTCTTCAGGGTGAAAGGGTAAGTTTAAGCAATCAACTTTAACTGCCTTATGCCTTTGCCACGGCCAAGGCCTACTTCTGGACTGCGTAATGTTGATGATGATGATAATGATTGAGTTGAAATCACTAAGGGTGGTACGGTAGGCTTAGTCACAGGGTTGACGTGTTTAGCTCGGGAAGGTCGTATTCTCTTCGGTCGTGATAAAGAAGTCTGATACATTTGTTTTAGACTTCTTAACTCCGCTAAAATGTCCAACAGTACCGTGACCGTTTGATTTTCACCCTCTTGTTTCTTTACTGCTACTTCTTCTTGCTGTTGCTGCTGTTGTTTTTTTCTTACCTCTTCTTCTTGTTGCTGTTGCTGTAGGAGAAAAGCCTGTTCCACTTCCTTTTGTCGTTGTATAAATTTCTCCAATTCTTCTTTCTGTCTCTGTCTAAAATTTTCCACTTGCGGTAATGAAGAAGGTAACGAAGGTTCCGGAACAAATTCTTGCGAGGAGAGAAAATCCACAAAATCCCAATTCACCTCTTCTGAAAGTAAGTCCAGGTTCCCTTGGGCGGTCTCCCCTGTTGGTGCACCCCATTGGATCGTTTTCTGAGTTTCCGTCATGTTGAATCACTGTCGCATAGATTGACTGCACACAAGCGCTAGCGAATCTATATAGACTACGTGACGTCACAGACTGCTCTCTTCAGATTGGATGCGGGCTGACTGAATTCTGTAACGCGTGTTCGGATTGGTGAATGAACTCAATCTGTTTCAATCCTTATTGTCCCTATAAATAAGCGCAGTTCACTGCATTGATTCACCTATTGTCGGAGCCTCAACATGTGGACAGACGTTGAATCTTCAACCCTTGTGTCAACAATGATGTTCAGGACGGACATGCTCATGTATGTCCGATCCAAGTGGACCGTTGTCCACAGGACCAGCAGCAGCCTGTGGATAAGAAGAGTCTATATAGAGAGACAAGGTTGCCTCAAGAGAACTCTGATGTATGGCCCTGCTGTAAGACGAAGTTTGAGGACAAGAAGATGTCGCAAATGCCCTTTATGTTAAGGGCATATTAACATAAACCAAAGGCCCTTTTCAGGGCCAGCCATATATCTCGAAAAGAGATAGTCTTTGAATTGCCTACCCCTTTTTTTATTTAGTTTTTTTTTTAAAAAAAAAAATAGAGACCCTCCCTGTTTCAATTTTACATAGACCCGATACAGACCCAGGGTTTTTATGTCCATGTTAAATTTACATAGACCCTATACAGACCCAGGGTGATTAATGTTAAATTTACATAGACCCTATATAGACCCAGGTTAAGTCTGTAATGCTAATTCCCATAGACCCTATATCGACCCACGATTTTTCTCCATGTTAAATTTACATAGACCCTATATCGACCCAGGGGTGTTTTTAATGCTAATTCCCATAGACCCTATAGTGCCCCACTTCACTACTACTATTTTATGAGTATGACATTAAAAAAAAACAATCGCACTATCAAGAGATAAGCTTCGTTTTGTTTACAAATTAGGATGGAATGCAAGCATGGTTATCATGTGGTAATAAAATAATTTGTGTTCAAGTTACAAAGAAGGCAAGAGAAATGTTGTTTTGTCAAATAAACAAACATGTAAAGATATCCTGTGATTTTCAAAGAGTTGAAACAGAAATTGAACACAGCTGCTTCAGGTGGAACATACACAGGGGTGATCATGACCTTGACCAAAAAATGTTTGAAAGATATAGACCAGAAACAAAACAGTAAGGAACATGACTTTTGTAAATGTTAAATACCTACCAGAGCTACTACAATCTCAAAATCATTGTCAGATGTTTTGCTTGACATTGTGGCATGAACAATTTGCAAATTCCATCAAATCGACAACATAGACAATTTTTAAATTAACGCAGGCATGACTGAAAGACAATACACATAATTATTTACTTTACCGGATTTTTATAATTTGCCCTTTTTACACTGAGTACTAGTTCAATAACTATCAAGCATGTACATTTTAAAAGGCCAACTGAAATTAAAAAAATTAACATACTATAAAACGGCTTCGCCAATTAAACTTGTATGGTTTGCTTTTTGTTTATGTCGTTAATTCCACTTGTTATTCTAGCCATCGCAACGAAGTCTAACATTACATATAGTTAATTAAATACAGTTCAAAGTTTCCTCGATGATGTAATTTAACATTTTAAATATTTTAAACATATTGATGTTACTCTTGATATTTTTTTCTTTATGGTCTTTTGGCATTGTTGGAAGCCTATCCTATAGGATATCCTGTACCATTTTCTTAGATCAGGCAAATGAAAATAGCAACTTTTAATAACACGATCTACGTCTAAAGCAATTCCACGGACACATTATTCTTTATCACTGTTTAGGTCTCAAAGATCTAATTTAATTAGATGGAACGTTGAGTAACTTTTATGTTGTAACTCATTAGCAATAGTTCCTCGATGAAGATAAATGCTACGTCTGAAGCTTGCTTTATTGCTGAGTCTATGTCTCATGCCATTAATCCGACATTGACATTTCTGTAAAAATAACTGATAAATCGAACAGTCGGTTTGCGTAATAAACGTGATAACCAAATACGTAAGGCTTCGGAGAATGGTAATGTAGTAAAAATCATAATATGGAGAAATCAATATGACAATATAGTAACAGCTATTGAACAGAGTGTTGATAAAAGATATAACAAATGTGTAGATTAATAACAGCAGATTGATGAGAAAGAAAAGCATATTTTAGATGCTTGGTACATGTATTAAGAACAATTCGTCTCGCTATCTAATATTACTAAGATATTATATTTAGATACGCAACATCCAAACATTTTCTGAAATCAATCGGAGAGACAATAAAACGGCATTACTTAAACTTTAGAAAAGCAATATAAAAAGCTTTTCAAATTCTTTGGAACATTATAACACTTTACGGTCTAAACAGCAACATATTCCTTGGTATACTAGAACCGTTTTCGCCTGACACTAAAATTATTCAATAATAAAATGGTGAAGGTATCATTTAAAAATCTAGGTCATAACTAAACAAGATGTTTTATTCGCATAGTTCTGAAAAGAGAATACATTTGGACATTCAAGCCTGCGTATAATATAGTATGTTAATGTAGCATTGTTAATAACATCAGTGTGATAGAAATGGAAAATAAGAAAAGGTTGAAAACGAACGAGGGAAGATTGAAATGATGTTGAATAAAAATTACTATAGACTAATATGTAATCATTAGTGAAATCTTACAAAGAGCTGATAGAGTTACTATTGAAAAAATGAAACAATAGAGACATTCAAAACTCAGTTGTACCCTTATATGGATAAAGCACTATTGCCTCGCTTGATAGAGTGAGAATAATTAAGGAGAAAATCGATACATACATAAACGTGTCAAATGGAAAAATCAAGCTACTAGCAAGGTGTTTATCGTTCCAGTTCAGGTACTGAAATAAGTGTGAAAGTAAGATATGCAATTGCAAATGTTTGATACAAACTACATAGAAATAAACAATTAGTGATAACGTTTGTTTTCTCGCTTTGTTTGTATCGGTGACTACACACAAAACATTAGGTAACACTAATGATTTCAGCTATGGTGCATGACCATTTGCTGATTAAAAGTTACGCACAACATTTAATAAAAAGCAGTATGTCATTCAGATTTATTTTTGAAAAAAATCCAATCCGCAACTTTTATCAACTTGAACATTGATGGTCTATAATTGATTTTTTTTATCGGAAAGGTTATTTTGATTCTTTTCACAATGGATTAGAGTTCCTTAAAAATGTGTTGCTTAACTCAGTTGTACAGGAAAATGAGACATTTTCCACACTTTTTGCCTTCAAAACTCAGCTGTACAGGTAGGAATACATGTCACTGACCATAATATCCTTGCACGCTTCCGATGATTATCAGATTTAACATAGCATCTTAAGTGATACAGGACGAAGACTACGACCTAGAAAATGTTTGCCTCTAGTAGGACACGGACGCCTCATCATCACATGCTTATATACAATTGTTTTATTATAGTACTACAGGAGATGGGATTCAACACATAGTGGCTGATCCAACTGTATCAACTGTCACACTGGATTCTCTCAGAACGAACGTGATGGGTATATAGATGCTTTTCAATGAAAGTGGAAAAAGTGACCTTGAAACATTGTAGAATTCTGCGATAGAAAAATCGCATTGACAACTGAAGGCCTAACAACAAAATGATTTATTTGTATTATTTCCTACGTATACAAAAGTGTAACAAAGTACGTTTTGATGAAGAAGCAAACCAGATAGAAATACAGTGTAGCGAAGTGCGTTATGATGAAGTAAACTAGATAACAATTTAGTGTAGTATAATGCGTTTTGATGAACAAGCAAGCCATACAGAAATACAGGATAGTGAAGTGCGTTTTGCTGAAGAAGTAAACCAAATAGAAATATAATATAGTGAAGTGCGTTTTGATGAAGTAAGCCAGATAGAAATACATTGTAACGAAGTGCTTTTTGATGAAGACAAAGGCCAGATAGAGACAGTATAGCGAAGTGCGTTTTGACCAGTAAATACACCAGATAGAAACACAATACAGCAAAGTGCGTTTTGATGAAGAAGCAAACCAGATAGGAATACAGTGTAGCGAAGTGCGTTTTGATGAAGCAAGCCTGGTAGAAATAAGTTATAGCGAAGTGCGTTTTGGTGAAGAAGTAAGCCAGATATTGTAGCGAAGTGCGTTTTCACGAAGAAGTAAACCAGATAAAAAATACAGTGTAGTGAAGTGCGTATCGATGACTAAGTAAGCTAGATAGAAATACAATGTGGCGAAGTGAGTTTTGATGAAGAAATAAGCCAGAAAGAAATACATTGTAGCGAAGTGGGTTTTGATAAAGAAGTAAGCCAGATAGAAATCCAGTGTAGTGAAGAGCGTTTTGATGAAGAAGTAATCCAGATAGAAATACAGTGTAGCGAATTGCATTTTGATGAAGAAGTAAGCCAGATAGTAACAGACTGTAGCGAAGTGCGTTTGATGAAGAAGCAAACCATATAGAAATACAATGTAGCAAAGTGCGTTTTGATGAAGAACTAAGCCAGATAGAAATCCAGTGTAGCGAAGTGTGTTTTGATGAAGAAGTAATCCAGATAGAAATACAATGAAGTGAAGTGCGTTTTGATGAAAAGGTAAGCCAGACAGAAATCCAGTGTAGAGAAGTGAGTGGTGATGAAGAAGTAAGCCAGATAGAAATACAGTGTAGCGAACTGCCTTTCGATGACGTATGACAGATAGAAATACAGCGTAGCGAAGTGCGTATTGATGAAGAAGTAAACCAGATAGAAATACAGTGTAGCGACGTGCGATTGGATGAAGAAGTAAACCAGATAGAAATACAGTGTAGCGACGTGCGATTGGATGAAGAAGTAAGCCATATAGAAATACAGTGTATCAATGTGCGTTTTGATGAAGAAGTAAGCCAGATAGTAACAGAGTGTAGCGAAGTGCGTTTTGATGAAGAAGTAAACCAGAGAGAAATAATGTGTAGGTGACCCGAATCATTCTTTCGTAAACACCAGGTGTTGATCTAAATCCCGACCTTGTTTCGGAATTTGTAGCAACCTTCGTAAACAAGTTACATTTTATTTTAAAATTATTGGCTTTCGTCAGGGTCATTTTAGGTGTACGTGGCATAAACACGATCGCGTAACCGCCCCCCCCCCCCCTTCGAGTTCGCAATTCTGGTTTTTCCATTACTGCTTATTTGTTAGTTTTAATAGATATGCGTAGAGAGAGATTTTCTCAGTTTTGGTTTTTATACACACTGATGTCAAGTTATTTTGTTGCAGCCATATTTTGAGTTATTATTTTCTTCAGGTCAGTTGGATTTCCAAAGGATTAATTCTATTTTCTCTTGAAATAACTTGAGGAGTGATCACACACAAATTTGGAAAGATATTGCTAACATATTTAATTTGGATTTCCAACACCGGAGTGTCATTATTTGTATTTCTACAAGGAACTGTAGATAAGCACAGTATTGACTACAGCATACGTCATCGTCATCCATCTTGGATTTTCCATCAGGATTCGAACTTGAAATTATTACTAGGACTTTCGCAGCTTAATTCGTGGATTATTCTTAGATTATTTTTTGGATTTGATTCTTGAAACCGTAAATTCTTCTCCTTTTTTCTTTTTTTACAGACGTTTTCCAGGGAAATAAATTCTTTGGTAAATTCTTAAAAAGCTTGTTGTTTTCACTCTTTCTGTGTTACTGTTTATTCGAGAATAAACGCGTAACAGATGAATAAGTGATCCTGATAGATGCATATGCTATATTGGATTTATGGTTGAAATCACTTAATCATATGCTTCAACGTACACATAGTTTGCTCGTGACTGATCGATCAACCAATACTGAGTTTGTTCTCCTTTTGGAAAAAACAAGTAACGTAACACTAATAATTTTAGTTGTAGACATTATGGATACCAGTATAGGTCATCGTGGAACAAGGCAGGTCTATAATCGAAGATGTCAGCGAAAATACCAAGTCGTAGTAGTCTTGTTCAACAAGGACAAAATCAATGGAAGCTACCTTCAGTGAAAATGATCTCATCATCGATTATCTACAAAGAGAGGATGTTAAGACTTTGAAACACAGCAGGGGAACAAACGAGTAATGAGTCGTGAATATCGTCTTTTAAGTACAATAGTTGTTGTTGTTATTGTAGGGTTTAACGCCATTTTTCAACACAAGATAGGCTATACATGGCAGTCAGTATTAATGGCGGAAGCAGAACTCGTGAAGACCCCCATAAAGAACAACCGACCCACGAGAAGCTACTGTCAAGCTTTCTCACATACCCACATTTGCCGAATCCTAGACTCGAACCCACGCCGATAGAGGTGAGATGGCAGTCCTCTGTAACGGTGAGCCCTTTAGACCACTCGGCCACTAGGGGCCCACATGTACAATTGTTACAGAGTGACAGTATTCCACCTGTTTTTGAATTCCTTGACTAAAAATCTGTGTATCCCTATGTATATGCCTGTCGTCGTTATTGCTATTTATAGTACGTATCCGTTTGGGATGCATTTAGGTTAATTATCTCCAACTAAAACGTTTTCATCACTATCTATCCAATCAAGAGAAGCACATTGTATAAAATGATTCATTTGCGGAAATTGAATTACTGATAGCCAATCACTCAAAGACTGATTAGACTGTACTTCAAGAAGTTTTAGAGTTTCTTCTAGATTTTTGTCCGCATTTCAGAACGTTTTTGTTCTTCCACAGCACAATCTAGAAATATTAAATCTTTGTTCATTGAAAATCCTTTCAACTGCAAGATTATTTAGTTTTCTACGTGACCTCAGGTCACAATTAATATTTTCTAGAAATAACCTTTATGCACTGGAAAATAACCTTCTAGGATGATCATAATGTTTACAAAATAAAAACCAGAATCTAGATTATGTAAAATACATTAAGGAAATTCCAAAAGCTAGACATACACCAAAATAAACTTATTTCCTTCTATTAAAATTAATTCTGATTTAAACACATACACAGATAATAATTTAACCATGTATTAGGTTTTGACACCAAATTAAAATAAAAAAGTGAATTCAGGTCAAGAAAAAAGTACTTCAGTTTTGGACAAGGTCAAGTCCAACACACAATGTTACATAACTGTAGCATGTAATGAAATATAAATATCTAAAAAAGATAACATACAAACAATGTAAACTATATATATATATATATATATATATATATATATATATATATATATATATATATATATATATATATATATATATGATATTAGGTTCATTTAGCATTCAATCAGTCTGATAACGTTTTTCCCATAGTGAAATATCCTCAGCGTTCAAGAATGCATCATTTAAATGTTTTGTCTGATCGGTTGTTATCTTTGCTCCTAAAACAGGATCCACTGAACTAAACAAAGACAAACACAACAAGAATGGTACACTGAATACAATTATTATACAAAAATAGCAAGCCGATTGCTTCTATCATCAAAACACAGATTGGCAGATTTATAAGCCGTGGCAAGACAACATGACGTTTCGTATCAAGGAATGTAAGAGAAAATGTTAATCTTGTTTAATTTCTGATACAAATGGACATAAAGCACATCTGTAATGACATTAAAAGATAACATTCTTTCTCTATACTGCATTAGATTACGGTGTATAATAAAACCGTACATATTGAATACGAAATGCAAATAGGATGAAGTTCTCCTATCTGTTATCTGTTACATGGATGAACAAATTCTTTTATTCGCACTCTTTGTGACTGTTTCTCCTAGTCTGGTTATGTAGCAGAATAAATTTGCTAACCTAGAGTTTCTGTCTATGAAGATGATCACTTACTTGCCAGTCTTGATACGAAAAAAAGATACAGCCCCGGAATATTCGTGCTTTCTGCACATATTATGGGTCCATCTCTCGCTGATCTCTCAATAACTGTTTTAAAGATAATTTAGAAACACATCTCTACCCATCTATGTCGATATATCAATAACAATAATCTTAAAATCGATCTCAGTCGGAATTCAAACAAAATCAGTGCTGTCCACCTGCCCTGACTAAACTAATAGGCGAGTAGCTATCTGTAAAATCACTAGCTTGGCTTTAGATTTTGGCAAAAAGGTCTTTGATATTTTAATCACCTTATTACACTGAAGACATTTGTAGCCTATACAATCCAAACTATGAAACACTCTTTGATGATTACTTTACATTTTCAAATATTTATACACTCGTTGATGATGTCTACACATTTTCAACTATTACACACTCCTTCCTGAAGTCTATATATTTCAATTATTTATACACTCTTTGATGATGTCTATACATTTCCAACTATTGCACACTACTTCCTGAAGTCTTTACATTTTCAATTATTGCACACTCTTTGATGATCAATATGCATTTTTATCTGTTCCACACTCTTCGCCGACGTCTATGCATGTTAAACTATTTCATATTCCTTTCTGAAGTCCAAACATTTCAAACTATTACATAATCTTTGCCGTCGTCTATACATTTTCAACTACTGCACATTATTTGTTGAAGTACATACATGTTCAACTAGTGCACACTCTTTGCTGAAGTCAATACATTTCTAACTATTATCTTCTTTGCCGACGTCTATATATTTCAAACTATTACACACTCCATTCTGAAGTAAATACATTTTCAACTATTGCACACTCTTTGTTGAAGTCCATACATTTCAAAATATTGCACTCTTTTCCGACGTCTATACATTTCAAACTATTACACACTCTTTGATGATGTCTATACATTTTTAACTAAGACACACTCCTTACTGAAGTCAATACAATGTCAAATATTACACACTCTTTGCTGAAGTCTGATAGAACCAAGAGGATGTGAAGTGTTAGTGTTGGGATGTGCACATCAGCACTGCAAAGGATTCATTTTAGGGCCTGTCTTTTTTCTATTCTTTATAACGATCTTTCTGGGGTTTTTGTCTTAAATACTCTAATCCCAAATATTCGTCAATGACACGACTTTCCACCATTTGGGTAGTATCCCGTTTTCATTGTCTGATCCACTATAAGAGCCACGCATTTCTTCTAATGTGTCATTTGTCTTAAAGTATTTGTATGTATAGCCAAAAACCCAATAACGTAACAGATACCTTGAAAGAAAGGTAAATCACAACTTATAAACTTAACATAAATCACCGTTTTGTGAGTTCTTTATAGTTTAATGAATACATTTGTTGTCAGAATCTATATAAAGTTCACTACTGTACGATAAAATGTAGATAAGTCCATATTGATCTAGTCTTAATCCATATCAATTATTGTGACTATGTCTGAGATATTTCGATTAGATGTGATAAATATACACTAATGAACTCAAAGAGGAATACATTTAAGAGAGATAGGTTGATGCGTTTCCATAGATACCTACCAGTGTTGGTTTAAAGACAATGCAACATTTTACAGAATTCTGTGAATGCAGCCTAGATTTACCTTGGGGAAAGAATATTAAAAACTAAATGTTTGCCTTTAGTTTGCGAAAAGACTGATATATTTCAACGATAAAATCAATTTGAAAAGTCTACCGGCCTGACCCAGTACATGTAGTTAAAGGTGATTGCAATAGGAGGTTTTGTTTGGCTGCTATGATAAAATAATTATATCATTTTCCTATGATGAACTTTGTCATTAATACGCCATGCATACCAAATTCATTCAAATCGATTACAATTTATATTTAGATACTAGTCTTTATATATAACTGTCAGTGTCTTATGTTTCCACCACTAGTCCACACGATTTAAATTTTTTTAAACCACCATCACCATGAACCATCATTATGCAAAGGTCTATATGAAACTACGTGGTAAGCAGAATACAGTCTGCTTTCTTTAAAGTCCCTCCATGACCATTTAATCTTACATGGCTATCTGGCGTACGATACATATGTTCGGTCTGTGATTCCGAATCGCACACCTAACGTCGCACATCCATCCTGGAACTACATTTACAGTTTAAAATATTCAATAGTACTCCATGTATTAAAAACTGGAAATGATATAATATCAAACATTTTAAAAATTTTAAAAAATGTCATATTTGTAGTTTTAAGAAATGCCGTAATAATGGGTGAAAATGGCCGCTTTTGAATCTGAGGAAAATGGGAGGTTACTGTAAATAGCGACGTGCAGTTAATATGCATTTCACGGTATCTAGACCGATAAATAAGAATCCCTCGAGGTGGACAACAAAAGTATGGACGTAAGTCTTGACAATGAGTTCTCAGTTGAAGCTGGTGTGCAAAGTGACATAAAACATGATAGACAGACAGACAGACTGGAAGAGAGAGAGAGAGAGAGAGAGTAATCTGCCGCTGAAATCTTGTAATGAAATTTTTTAAAATATGTAAAAGTAAGAAAGTCCCAGGGAGATCAAACGCATGGTTAGAAAAGCCGAAGGTCTGGAGAAAACTTTACCCCACGTTTAATTCCCATGAGACATTTTCCATGATGTAGATCGTCTATAATATCCATTTCAGCCTCAGTTTCAAAAGTGTGATATGTACAATTATATTCTTTTGAAGTTGAAGTGGAGGAAATTACAAGTTCCCTAATAAAACTACCGACGAATGGAATTCGCTTCATAAATCTCAGGTTAAAATACTGACAAATATTTACAACAAAATGATAACACACAGGGCAGCAGCTGTTTTGATTGCCATCCAAATTCAGAAGATTTGCACATATTGTTACAATGTTGTTGATACTTGTTCAACAATCGGGCTGCTAGAGGGAAATGTATGTTTACATTTTAAATTCTTGGCGACCTTTTCAAGTGGAAAATATAAGGAAGAAAACAGAATAATAATGCAAAATTATTTAGAACCTTTTTTTAAATATATACAAAAAGATTCATATTTTTAAATTTCAAAGTTAAAGAGTAAATCCATATTTGGAATGCATACAGAGGGATGACGCAACTATACATTATTTATATCTAAGCCTAGCTCTCTTACGTACATGTCCGATGAACACTATCTTTCATAAAACCTCCAAATGGCTAATTTATTTATTTAAAAGTATTCATTGAAAGGTTTTGAAAAGAACGTGTGAATAAAATGAGGATATCTAATAAATGCAAAATCACATAAGTGTTTTGTTTCGAGTGGGGAGAAATAACTCGTTTAATAACTTAGACTATACTTCTCGACCTAACATACTCGACATTCATACGCCGTATGAAATTCGTTCTTTCGCCGACTCGAAGCAAAACGCGTATGTACTGTTGTCTACATATCTGATAAAGCGTTGCCTTGCATTGCACGTGATCTACAGTGGGAACTTTTAGACTTTTTGTCTCCTTGAGTGTGAAAAAGCACAATAATTGTAATTTTTCTGGAACACAATACATGTAATTATTCACGAATACAATATATGTAATCATTCTGGAACACAACACGTGTAATTTTACTGCACGAAAGAAAAAAGTTGATCTACTTGGGGCCACGACTTTTGCTTAGAGATTTGGAAAATAAGATATGCGGAAACCAAACATCAGGATATAAACGTCCATTTTGACACCCTTCTTGGCAATGCTGTGCCCAAACCATCTCAAGGAGATCATGAAATGCTGAAGGCATGTTTTGTTTGACTTGAGTTTAAATATAGTTATCATTTTAAAGGATTCATTGCATCTCGGTTTCTATGCACTGTCTTATGAGTTTAACGTGTCCATTGCGTCATAACTACTCTGGCTGAACCCACTAAAACCACTATCTTTAAAAAGTAATAGCACTAAACGGATACAACAAGGACATAAGCAATGAACTCCTACTTCATAAACTCACAGCAAATGTCTATCGTCTTAAAAATCACAAGGAACAAGAAACAAACAAAGCAGTTATAAAGGCTACCGAGCCAATACCCTCAATAATAAAACTAGGACAGTCAGGAGTGTACCATAAGCTTGAAAACTAGATAAATAGGCCAAGATTTTGCACCAAATGCCTGCACTGGGGACACTATTCCCTCAGATGTAGATTCAAACCAGGATGTAAGTACTGCGGAGGTCCACACAAATTAGAATGCCACACAACTAAACAAAAATGTGCTAACTGTAAAGAAAACCATTATCCTAGATCGGCAGAATGCAGATTTGCAATAAAAGAGAAACAAATAGTAGACTTAATGAACGGAAAACACCTCACCTACCATTCTGCCAAAAACGTTATCTGTAAAAACAACCACAACACACCAAAATCTACCTCTGAAACGATCAATGAGCACCAAAACTCTATACACAGAATCAGAGGGGAAAACATTGCACCATAAAACATACCCTCGAATCAGGAAACAAAAGAACCAAAAACTACAACCCACATTGTAACGAACCAAGACCACCCTGATAACACTCTAGATACAAACAAAACTATCACCCCAAACATACCCAAACCTAACACACATCCCAACACAGAATTAATACAACAAGTAATGGACCTAACAACAGGAACCCTAATAATACATGATCTCAATAGTATAATGAGAACCCTCAAAACCATTTTCACCATACTAGCTGATTGGACCACAAGACTAACAGATAAAGACAACGTCAAAAATGGATAGTACAAACAATAATAAAATCACCATATGGCAATGGAACTGCAGAGGAATCTTTAAGAACCTACCAGAACTGCAGAACAAACTGAATAATACGGCCGTAAAACCAGACGTAATCTGCCTACAGGAAACCCTTATAACACAAGAACACAAACGCATGCCCAAATTACAAGGCTATACCCAGGGAATCTTTAAAAACAGACCCATGAGGCAGAAAATGGGTGGACCAGCACTTTTTTGATAGATACACCAATCTACTATGAAATAATAGAAGTACCCCCTAACCTAAACATCAATAATAGCATCGAAATAATGTCAGTAATGATAAATATAGAAACCACAAACATTCAAATAATAAATGCATACGAACCAGGGGGTACCTTCTGCCGTACTAACCTAATCTCACTAAAGACAATCACTAATAATAACAACAACAATCTAATTATCTGTGGCGACTTCAACGCACACAGTGAATTATGGGGAGGTAAAAAGAGAGATCAAAGAGGACAAATGGTTGAAAAATGGATAACTGAGAACAATCTGGTCATCTTAAATGACGGGTCGAACACTAGATTAAACCCTGAGGATGGCACTCTCTCAGCCATAGACCTAAGCATCACTACCCCAAAATTGGCTCAAATCACAAATTGGTAGGTGGATCAAGAAGATACGTTAGGAAGTGACCATTTCCCCATCACAATCAATATTCAAACAAAAACTCAACACATTCCATACGAAACCCCACCTAAATGGAGGTACCAACAGGCAGACTGGGACCAATTCCAATTATTACTAGCTAGAGTAAATCCAGGTAACTTAGAAAGCCCAAGTATTGACATGTATTATGATAACATAACAGACACAATTATAGAGGCAGCTAACCGATGCATCCCAAAGACGACTAATATCCAAAATAAAAACCCCGTACCATGGTGGACTAAACCAGGGGTGGGCAAACTACGGCCCGCGGGCCGCATGCGGCCCACCAAGGGCTTTCGTGCGGCCCGCCAAGGGTTTTCATGCGGCCTAGGAACAAGTCATCATTCGCACTGATTCTGTTAATGTTACTCTGTTTATCAAATCAATGTGCTTCTTTTGAAATTTAAGCTTAAGTTTTCAAATATTAACAACATATTAACAACTGAAAATTAATTAGATGTTATTTAGAAAAACCTTTTGTTTTTGCTATTTCAAATATTAATTATTTTACTTAATGAACTATGCGGCCCGCGACAAGGTGTAAATTTGTGTATGCGGCTCTTGCACTGGAAAGTTCGCCCACCTCTGGACTAAACAGTGCACTATAGCACAAAAAGACAAAAAAAGGGCCTTAAAAAAATATAACGCATCAAAAATTCTACCTACTTCCAGCAATATAAAGATAAGGAAAAAAGCACTAAAACAAACTATAAAATCTGCTAAAATGAATCTATGGCAAACCTATTGCTCTAAACTGAGCCTAAAATCAAATTCAAAACAAATATGGGACAAGATAAAAGCCATAAAAGGGAAAGCAATTACCTCAGCCCCAAAAATTAAAAATGCCATAACAAATAAATATAAGGCAAACCTGCTAGCGAAGCATTTTTCAACATGAGTAGCAACAATAATCACACAAGAAACTTTCAAGAACACAAAAAACTAATGGAGAAAACCCAGCCTCAAATGTTTCAAGACCAAGGAAAAAATAATCTCACCTAAATAGCGATATCACAGTACATAAAAGGGATTAATTTAAATAAACTCGAATATTCATAATGCACATACGTTTCAATTACTCCAAGGAAGCTCACACACAAATTTCCAAGAACGTGTAAAGAGCAACAAAAGATTTCATTATCGCAGATAGATACTAAAATAGATATTTTCGCGATGATTTGGAATCAGTTTTAATCCTTCCAAGAGGTCACTAAATACCGTCAAAATACAATTTAGATAAATAATCACTGGTGTCCTTTAATTAATTTTGAAATTGTGCTTTTTATTTATCTCAAAATGTCTACGCAATAGCTGAACCCCTTTGCATCGAACCGCCAAAGGAATCACATTACATGTTGAAACACTAATTAGAGTTCATTACGCTGGTCTTAATAACTCTAAACACGAAAATTATTATTACACCTGAGTAATTTTGTTTCCCATGTTATTATCATCAGAGATAAGCAGCCATCAGGGATAGAATGTATATAGATCTAATACTTGAATCATTTCTATACGGCAGACACATTATTGGACAGAAGCGATCGCATTAGAATATGCGGAACTCGATTGATATACAGACTGTTGAGGTTTTCAGTTTTAGAATTTAAAGTCTTTGAACGTAAGTTCTGCATGTTATTTATTGTGATTTGAAAGGTATAATATTTCCAGAGGTTCAAACCCGTAAACAACAAACAGTTTAACCTATGGTGATATAACTGACTGGACAATCAAATTGACTTGACAATCAAAACAGAAAACGCATTCCATCAGGGTGATTATTTTACTTCAGATTATTCAATAAATACAAACCAATGGTTTAAAAACGAACATGTGATGTGAAGTACGTTTGGTATGATTGCAACAATAATGCATAGAAATTTAATATCGAAGGAAACATATGTGATCTTTACAGATTTAAATGAACAACGCTTTAACTTAACAAAAATACAACACGTCAGTGAAGCTAAATAACTCAGCAAATATAAAAGTTCAGCTAATTGCAAACGCAGTTTGAATGTTACGTATCCCAAATACATACCATCATGCATAAAGTTGTATCCCTGCGCTCTTCCTCGGGATTAACACATTGAAAAAAGAAGAAAATTGGAAGTAAATAACAGACCGAGGAAATTGACTGACTAAGATAATTGCTGCCATTTAGAAGTCTGTTTAGATATTCCATTACATATATCAAGAACTAAGCGTTACTTTCAGAAAAACTAACTCCATATAAAAATGATTTATACGATTATAGAAGACGTCTAATGATGATCACAAGGTATACTGGGTTAAAAACTGACAAGTTACAGATTTATCTTTTGCCATTTTATCAACAAACCATTCTAAAAGTAATATAAATAATGGAATAGAAATTTGAGAAGAAACAAAGATAAAGCCAAACAAATTTGAAAGAATATTTCGTAAAGTTAATTAATATTGTCGTTTTGGATCATCTAAGAAAAGATCAAGAAAAACAATGCACGTGAAATGTTAATTTTAGAATGTCAGAACAATTTTAATTTGCGAGGCGGTAAAGTTGTATCAATGACAAATATTTTCGATTGTTTGAAGATGGATTGTAAGTCGTTTTCAAGAGTTTGTTGGATTTAGATCCAAGTGACATTCATTGGGATCGTATGAAGATGAAAGGAAAGTCTGCAGAGAAATAAAAAGTGTAAATTAAAGAATCTAAAATCATAAAGAAAATTACCAGGAAATGAAATGTAGATGCTTAGATATTACTATCATGACACCTAAGTCATCCAAATGAACACGGTATCATTTTCCATGCATGAAAACAAGCGGTTGTTTCGGGTCACAGTATAAATAGGTTAACATGGATATATGACAGTATGCTTGTTGTATTGTGTATATAAAAAGTATTACGTGGGC